>CM037161.1:32828926-33365307 GCA_020921065.1 Vaccinium darrowii | reverse complement strand
TTCTTGAATAACATGGATAAACAACCAACGGGGATGAAGAAACTGAACTACATAATGTAAGGTGAGAAATAGGAAATTTACCGGAACCAAGCAACGGGGACGATTCCAGCACGATACTCGGAATTTTAAGAAACACGGGCATGGTGAGGTCGAAGTGGGTCCAATTTCTTCATCTTCCGTCGTCATCGTTGTTGTCTTCAAGAGAGGAGATTAGGGCTTCACCATTTTTTTCTTCTTCCATCGTCATCCAAAGAATAGGCTTAATTTCTTTTCTGCTCCTAGGAACCTAATTTACGTGAGGGGGTCAGTAAAGAAAATTAAGATAGGACAGGACGATTTTAAGAATGTGAACAATTGGTAAATCCCATGACCTAAATCTTAAAGTAAATAACAAAGTCAAAATTTTAAAAAGGGAGTTTTTGGGATGATTTAAAACTTGACGTCAACTTAAGTATTAAATTCATTAGGATGGATACCTAAATAAATTTATGAAATAGGACCCCTATTCAACTCCCCGTAAGTTTTCAAGAAAATAGTTCGAAGTTTACTTTTCCAATTTTACGCTGCTTAATATGTACTCTACTTGTTAAGGAAACTGATACAAGAAATAATCTTTTGCTTCAAGAAATTAAACAACTAGGGTGTGAAGATTTGTGGACATAATGTGTGTAATCCATGAGTCATGTCACAACATCAATCCTGAGGGCTAAGACACGGTAGTCAAGACCTGAGACCTAGAGTTTCGCACCTCTTATAGGCCGATCTTTGAATTGAAACTTCAAATGTGCTATCAGCTCTTTTGAAGCCAAACCCTATGGGAGTTGGCTTCGACAATAGATGAGTCACATCTCCAGTGGACGGGAGATGGGTCCCCCCCCCCCCCCCCCCCCCGGATTAGTTGTGCAAAACCTTGCTCAGTCATGTAGCGAAGCGTATGAACTAAAGATTAACGTACAAGGACAATCACAAACAATGTTTGAAAAAGAAATACTCTCTCCTAGAAGATACGATAAGAGAAAACTCTCAATTTTTCATTTGTCAATAATCACCCAGTAGCCCTAAGGCTTATAGTATTATGTACAGGGTTGTAGAAACTTGGAGTGGGTAAAATCTGATTACCCTACTACTAGGCTTAACACGTGCCTATGACAGTCGCCACGAGAGGGCGAATAGCTCGGCACCACATAGGGAGTCCATAAGCCATGTGCCGAGCTGTATTGATCACGAATGAGGTTAGAATAATAAGTGTAGACTAATAAATCAGGATGCCCTATCTCGGCGTGAGTCATAAAGGGATACCCCTGGCATAGCCGAGCTGGGTAGGCTACGAATATAGCTTAAGAAGCATTCTGGAATACATAGTTCAGATCGGCAATGTGGGCTGAGTTATGTACGAGTCATGCTGAGCTACGTGGAAGCACGGCACCGTCACGGACAGGGCGGTGAGACATTCCAGAATATTCTACAGCGGCTCCTTATGAGATAAAGAGTAACCCCGCAAAGCAAGGGATTGATATGGGGAGTCCTAGTGTGATTAGGAGTATACCCCGTATGGGAAAGAATCCCATATGGAAAGAAAGACCCCTGCTAGACGAGATCTAGCAGGATATGGAAACTGGCTGCTAATAGGAAAGTCCTATTAGGAGGAGGATTCCTAAAGAGAATAGGAAACAGGGGCACGAGATGCCTAGTATGAAGAACATCTACCCCTATAAATACAAGACCAAAACCATGACAAAAGGTACGCTGTGAAAACCTATTTTCATACGCATTGTGATTTGAGTATTCAAAGTACGCGATACTAACTTAGGCATCGGAGGGCCTTTGCCAACGAGTGGCAAAGGTGCTCTAACCCTTTTTTCTGTCTTGCAGATTTAGGGTTGACTCAAGGAAGCACGTGATCCAGGGTTACGTGGATTTATCCCCGTACAATTGGCACCGTCTGTGGGAAACGTTAACGGAAAAGCTTGATTTCTTCCGACAAAGAGCAACATTGGTGCTTTCAGAGCCTCTTCTGTGCACTCCACGACGAAAGGATGTGGAAGATGATGGGACCACGCTTGTGTATACTATGAGAAAGAATACGAGGGTGGACAAAACTCCCCTGATTATAAGGGCACCACAGAAAAAACCAGCAACAAAGAGGTTCGATATAGGGAATATCCCTGAGATTCCAAAATTCAGGGATACACGCCTAATACGCCATGGTTCTCCGACTACCAGACGCTCGAAAACTCCCCCAAGGGGTGGGGAAGCTGCTTGCGCCCTTTGATTGTATTTCAAATGATGTTTCCCCAAGCGTAGGGTTTAGGTGGCGCGTAGCATAATAACCGGAAGTCCGGGTCGAATCCACAGGGAGGGGTCGGAGCTAGTGAGAGGTTTACTTTACGGTAGGGGTTTCGGCGTTAGGACGGCCAACCTTTTGGTTTGGTTTGTTTGTGGGATTCTCTCTACCGCAAATGCGATTAAAAATGTTTTAAACTATAAATTAAAGACGGCAAGGTCTAGAGGTTCATACCACCCATGACCAGGGATATTCAATGGCTCTCGATTATAACTCAAGTGAGAGACGATGTCACTTGCTCTCACTCGGAAGATTTAGCAATGAAAATAATTTTGACTTTAGAAAATGGGTTAAACAATGGGATAAGTTCTTTGAGGCATTTATACAAACACTTCGAATGTCAAAGCTCTAAGCATCATGTGTGGCAAGTGGTCAAGCCCTTGCCTACACAAGATCAAAAAGGTTAACAAGACTAAGTTTTGATACATAAAATTGAACTCACCCAATGAAAACCAATTTTACCACAAGAATGAGGTTTGTAAATGGAAAGAAACTCTCTTATACATTTTGTCGAACACTTAAAGTGACATAGCTCAAAGCATTGTGTGTGCCAAGTGATTTGTCTACACCCAATCAAGGAGGTTAACAACTCTAAGTTTAGACCGAAAATAGAGTGATTAATCCGTTCACAAACCTACAATAAGCTTAAAAACGTGAGAAGCCATTGAAACACCGAAGTCATGGGGTGATATTCACCCCATAACCAAGCCTAAACTACTACTCAAACATGCTTAAAGTACACAACAAAGAGAAAAACGTGATTAAGGAAAACATGACGAAAATGGAAATAAACACAAGATTTAGATAGATAAAGATGAGTTCTACAACATTAATGAAGAGCAATCACCTTGAAACTAAGTGGGAGTACATCAAATCCTAGAGAGAAGGGAGAGCAAATCCTAAGCTACAAACTAATGGAGGTAGAGAGAGAAGGTGGAAACCAAGTCTAACCCTAGAAATCTGAGGTTGGGGACCCTTTATAGGCCCCAACAGTCGTGCCAAATAATTACAAAAATGCCACAAGATATTTCTTGATCGGGCTCAAAAGTTGCAGAAAAATGCAGCTTCAACCGGTAGAGCAAAATGCTCCAACCGGTTGAAAAACCTTCTGTTCAGCTTCAACCGGTAGAGCAAAAAGCTCCAACCGGTTGAAAGAGTAAAATTCTGAGCATTTCTTTGTTTTGGCCTCCCGGCTTCGTCCGAACTCGGAATGAGGCGATTCTTGAACCGTTGGAAAGCTCTATGAGTCTACTTTCAAACCCAATTGACCTCATCTTCATAGCCTTTGTACCTTGAGAGAAATGAGCCTTTTTCTATCGGTTGGTCAGATTTTCTCGAGCTCATGACTCCAAATGCCTTGCTCTTTTGTTCCGGGCCTTCCTTGAACCTTCCAAAGCTTCTTGAATTGACTTCTAAGCTTCGGCGATTGTCCTCCACGGCATTGCGGGGCCTTGGGTACTTCCGGATACAACCGGGGATTATTTGGAGCTTTGGACACACCTTTTAGCTCCGATTTCCTGAAACTCGTCAAAAACACAACTCGCGCAAAATCAATCGTATAAAGGCACAAAATGCACATGTGTGTGATCACAACGAGCGAGATAAGCTCGGATATATACAACATTTGGGGCTTATCACACCCCCCAACTTGAACTTTGCTCGCCCCGAGCAAACTAAACAAATGCAACTAATGGAAACAAACTAAAATTGATACGTCTTTTAAACCCCCGGGCGGCCCCGGTAGGACGAGTGAAGTCTCGTGAGGGTTTTCAGCAGTGAACAACCCACAAAACACAAGTAAACTAAGTACAACTAACTATCTCCCCCATGTAAACTTTTCGAGTTTAAAGATACACAACTATGCTCAAAACTTAGTAAACTAGCAAGAGTTCAAAATTTATTATGGGATGCCACGTGCCAACTCAAACTACAAACATTCCATGAATAAGGATGAACAAATCTTTTAACAGAACTCGTGAGAAAGGCCACCACAATAGGCTTTGATTCCAATCTAACTTAAGTGAGGTAAAACATATCCCATGACAAGAGCTAGAAGGTGATGCGATAACCGGAGACAAAAAGTTATGCATACTATCAATGAAGCGCTAGGAATGTACTTGAAAGCTTTTATTCACAAGTAACAAGCAAGTTATAACTAAAGTACAAGAAATATCTAGAATGCATTTTATGGAGTAACAAGCGTACCGCAGATCAACTAAGGACTTTATTAGCTTATAATGACCTTGGGTACAAGGAAATGGGAATACAAATCTAGTGATGGCCTTATGCTAGCTTGGATCACTTACCCATTGGCCACCACTACACTCTAACTACCCAAGAGATGCCTAAATTGCTAGATAGATACTAGACTAAACCACCGACACCACATGTCATTTCCCTTGTCGTCCTCCTCATCCAAACTGTTGGTTCTCGGATGTCTCACCAAACCTCACACATGATAATCAATTATCTTCTCATTCCTCTTTGGCTCTTTCACATCATACTTCTTTTTTCTTTTTCTTTTTTTCTTTATACTTTTTTTTCTTGTTTTTTTTTCTTTTTGTACAAACTTAAAGCCATAAGAGGTAACATTTGTGGTGTGAGAGAGATGGGTCAATTTTTAGGACTTGGAGAGGTGGGAGACACATCTGTGGGGCTTTTGGTAGGGGAGAGATATCTTAAGATTTTCAATTTTTTTCTTTTCAACTCACCAACTCCCCACTCCATGAAGATCAACCCCAATTCCATTAGAATATCACAACACACTCCCTTAACATTCCTCCAAACATCCGGTTTACTAAGATTTACAATGAACGGGACTCAGACTTGGTTCGAAATAAGGATCAAAGTGACTCATATGTGGTTTCATAGCAAAGATTGCCTTGAATCATTTCCTAAGTACGCCATAGACTCCAACATGATGCATAAGAGATATTAAAAGACTTTATTATATACAAGAGATGATAAATACCTAAACTAAAGGGTAAGAGAGAAACAAAAAACATGGGATATGACAACGATGAATCTCGACTCAAAGTGGTGACACACTCACATGTACTTGGCAAAATTCATTCATCAAGGTTCATGTATATGCTTGTAAGGTGAGTTCAACAACCGAACTCTTGCTATTTAAGAAAACCTTTGAGCATAAGAAGTATCTACGAGTTTAAAATAGCTAGACATGGGGGAAAAATTTATTTGAAAATCGAAAAATTTAAACACAATACGGAACACACAAAACGGAATATGTACAACCTACACTATTCCCTCCCCCCAACTTAAAATGTGCTATGTCCTTAAAGCACGAAGACAATATGAAAAATGAAAAACAAGGGAGGAAAGAAATGTACCGACAAGCTTACACGAAACAAGCGGATGGGTCATCCGGAGGATGATATTTGAACAAATAAGGAGCATCAGAGATAACCCTTTCCTGCACAACTAAAAAAATTTCCCTCTCTTGGGGGTTCCATTGGTTCGAAAACTCACCCGGGGCACAATAATTATCCATGTTGGTTAACCATGGGCAACTCGGCACCTCCAACACTTGCTCATCCCAAGTAATATCAAGAATTGGGAGATTCGAAGGGAGAATCTCGGTATCCATGGGTGGCAACTTCTCAGGAGTAGTAGATAGATACCCGGGCCCATACTTGTCTTGTCTCTCAAGCAAAGAGTATAAGTAATCAACCTCCGCATCCATCTCTTTGGCAGTGAGAGATTTTTCTAACGTTTCCTCGCGCAGAGGAGAGAATACTTGGTCCTCCCCAAACGCGTTTATCACACTCACCTCTTGAACACCCTCCTTGTCCCCCATTTGACTCCCCACATTAAAGATGTTAAGTTCCATTTTCATATTTCCGAAAGTCATGTTCAACAACCCATTTCTACAATGAATGATCGAGTCAGACGTCGCTAAGAAGGGACGCCCGAGAATGATAGGGGTTTGAGCTTGGGTAGGAGGCACAAAACAAGTATCTAAAACCACGAAGTCCACAGGATAGACAAAGTTGTCTATTTGGACTAACACGTCCTCCACCATCCCTCTTGGTATCCGAACACTACGATCGGCTAGTTGGAGAGTGACTGAGGTTGGTTTCATCTCTCCTAGCCCCAATTTTTGGTACACAGAGTACGGAAGCAAATTCACACTAGCCCCCAAGTCTAAGAGCGCTCGCTCAACTTTGTTGCCCCCGATAGTAATAAAAATGGTAGGACACCCGGGGTCCTTGTACTTAGGAGCAACATTGGTTTGGATGATGGAGCTCGCTTGCTCCGTCAAGAAGACCTTTTTCTGCACATTTAGCTTGCGCTTGACGGTGCACAAGTCCTTAAGAAACTTAGCATAGGCCGGAATGGTTTTGAGAGCATCTAAGAGGGGGATGTTGATTTTAACTTGCTTAAAAACCTCATAGACCTCATCATTTGTGGTAGGCTTCGGCGGTGCCCTCAACCGTTGAGGGTATGGTGCCGGAAAAGGGCAAACAGGAGCACTTTGCTCCACAACCTTGGGCGAAAGAGTCACGCCACTCGGGGTAGGTTCTACAATGACGGGAGTAGGTTGGACCATGGGAGGAGTGGCCTTGGGTGGAATGGACTTGTCAATATCCTTACCACTCCTCAAAGTGGTTATCGATTTAACATGCTCCACATTGGAGTTGGGTCCCGATGAGCTACCAACAAAGTTTTGACCCTGGGGGTTTGGTTGAGGTTGAGAGGGAAACTTTCCCTTTTCTTGTTGAAGCTGCCCCATAGACGTGGTCAACTTAGAAATTTGATTTTGAATGTTGCTCATCATTTGGGCATTTTGCTCATTGATCGCGGTTTGGCCTACGATAAAACTTTGTAAAACATCCTCTACACTCCTCCTATGAGAAGGTTGGTAAACATTGGGACCTTGAGGAGGTCCTTGCGGAGGGTATGACTGTTGATTATTCGGGGCATACCGAGGTGGTGCTTGCCCTTGTTGGCTTTGGTAGTGTTGGGGTTGATTTTGATAGCCCGACCAACCTTGGTTCTGATTTTGATTAATGGCCTTTGCCTCCGCTTGATTAGTACCTCTACCATAGAGGATTTCTTTCAACCCGGGCAGAGTCGGGCAATCTTCAGTTGAATGCCCTTGGGTTGCACAAAGCACACACGCCACCTCCTTAACACTCTTCAATTCCAAATTTTCCAACTTTTTAGTGAGTTGGGAAAGCTTAAAATTGAAATCATCTTGTTCTTTAAGCACATATTTCCCTCTCTCACCCGAACCTTGACTCGCACTCGCCGGTTCATAGGTCTTGTCCGAGGGATCCGTATAATCCCACGACTGGTTGTTCTCAGCGAGTTGCTCAAGAAAATCATAACACTGTTGTGGACTCCAGTTTAAAAATTCACCATTACACATGGTGTCAATGAATTGCCGAGTCCCTTGCGAAATGCCCTCGTAAAAAAATTGCATCTTGTCCTTTACCGAAAAACCATGATGCGGGACAGCAGCCAAAAGATTTGTAAATCTATCCCATAGAGAGAAAAATGGTTCATTTGGTTTTTCCGCAAAGTTAGAGACACGTTTTTTCATCTCAACCGTTTTATGCACAGGATAGTATTTTTTGAGAAATTCATCGTGCATTTCTTCCCACGAGGTGATGGACTGCGGTTTTAAAGTTGACAACCAAGTACGTGCATGGTCCTTGAGAGAAAATGGAAATAATTTCATGCGTGCGGACTCAAGTTGAGCCGGGACTGTAACAAGTGTGTTCACCAGATCCAGAAAATCCCTCACGTGATCGTAAGGGCATTGGGACTTCATCCCATAAAAACCCGGCAACATGGGAATTGTGTTGGGCCTAATCGTGTAAACAGCATTCTCGGCGGTGGGTGTGGGATGAACAATGGGTGATGGTGGAACATGGTGTGTGGGATTAAGACACTGCCTCATGGACAACACTTGTGGTGGTGGAGGTGGTGGTGGTTCCTCACGATCGCCCATTGTGTCCACAAGAGGGGTGTCAATACTAACTAAACGACGATTATGAGGGTCACGAAAGTAACCACGCTGCCCGTGCATACACTACCAACTTACAGACTGGAGGGGTTATTCAACCGCCTCACCACAAACAGTTCCGAGGGGCTATGCCGCCGCCTCGTTAAAGATAGGACAGAAATTAAAAAATATGTACCAATGAAACGGAATACTTACAGTGGCGTGGCGTGGCGCGAGGCAAACTCACGCGGCGCAGACCATTGGGTCCCCGGCAACGGCGCCAAAAATGCTTGCGCCCTTTGATTGTATTTCAAATGATGTTTCCCCAAGCGTAGGGTTTAGGTGGCGCGTAGCATAATAACCGGAAGTCCGGGTCGAATCCACAGGGAGGGGTCGGAGCTAGTGAGAGGTTTACTTTACGGTAGGGGTTTCGGCGTTAGGACGGCCAACCTTTTGGTTTGGTTTGTTTGTGGGATTCTCTCTACCGCTAATGCGATTGAAAATGTTTTAAACTATAAATTAAAGATGGCAAGGTCTAGAGGTTCATACCACCCATGACCAGGGATATTCAATGGCTCTCGATTATAACTCAAGTGAGAGACGATGTCACTTGCTCTCACTCGGAAGATTTAGCAATGAAAATAATTTTGACTTTAGAAAATGGGTTAAACAATGGGATAAGTTCTTTGAGGCATTTATACAAACACTTCGAATGTCAAAGCTCTAAGCATCATGTGTGGTGGAGTGGGTAAAATCTGGTTACCCTACTAACTAGGCATAGCGCGTGCCTAGCGACTTCACCACGAGAGGGTGAATAGTTCGGCATCATATAGGGTACACGTGAGCCCTGTGCCGAGCTGGTTTGGCCATGAATAAGGCTAAAAAGATTGAATATACCAGGATGTGCTAGCTCGATGAAGGTCACAAGGCAATGCCCCTGATATGGCCGAGCTAGCAGAGCTATGAGCAAAGCTTAAAATAGCATTATGGGATACATAGGTTCAGCTCGGCGTGAGTAGCTGGGTTATGTACGAGTCATACCGAGCTACGTGGAAGCTCGGCACCGCCTCAGATAAGGCGGTGGGACATCCCAGAATATTCTACAGCGGTTCCTTATGAGATAAGGAGTAATCCCGTAAAGCAAGGGGTCGATATGGGAAATCCTAATGTGATTAGGAGTATACCCCACATAGGGGGGAATCCTATATGGAAAGAAAGACCTCAGCCAGACGAGATCTGGTAGGGTATGGGAACTCGTCTCTAAATAGGAAAGTCCTATTAGGAAAAGGATTCCTAAAGAGAATAGGAAATAGGGATACGAGATGCCTAATATGAAGAAGATCTACACCTATAAATACAAGGCAATAACCATGGCAAAAGGTACGCTGTGAAACCTACTTTCATACGCATTGTGAATTGAGCTTTCAAGTACGTGATACTAACTTAGGCATCGGAGGGCCTTTGCCAACGAGAGGCAAAGGTGCTCTAACCCTTTTTCTGTCTTGCAGATCTAGGGTTGATTCAAGGAAGCACGTGATCCAGGGTTACGTGGTTTTTACCCCGTACAATTGGCGCCGTCTGTGGGAAATTCTTACAAAAAGTTCATCTCCCTCCAATAAAAGATCGACAATGGTGCTTTCAGAACCCCTTTTGTGCACCCCACGGAGGCAAGAGGTGGAGGATGATGGTGGGACCACGTTGGTGTACACCACAAGAAAGGGCTCAAGGGTGGAAAAAACCCCCACAGTACTAAAAGCACCACAGAAAAAACCAGCAACAAAAAGGTTTGACATAGGGAGTATCCCTGAGATTCCAAAATTCAGGGGTACACACCTAATACGCCATGGTTCTCCAAGGGCGAGACACTCAAAAACACCACCAAGAGGTGGGGAGGCCTCCACCCAACGTGAACGGGACAGAAGCCCCCCAAGAAGGGATGGTCACAGGCACACAAGGAATCGAGAGAGGGAAGATAGCCTTGACAGAAAAGAGCAAGAGGCAGAAGAATTGGCCCGTGAAGTCACTCGACGGGAACGAGAGATTCAGGACCTGAAGAAACAACTCCAGGAAAAAGAGAAAGACTTACGTTCATGGACGAGATCCGTGCATTATGAGGAAAAGGGAAGAGATCGTCACCACAACAGGGCCTCCACCGACCGAGCTGCCTCTCCACGAAAAAGGAGAGACAGGAGTGCTTCTGTGGAAAAGAGAGAAAGAAGGAAGCATGCTAGGGACAAATACGAGAGATCTGGATCCAATGAGCATATTCCCGAGCGGCACACGAGGAGAGGGGATGCTGGCCGAGCTGATGAAAGCCCTAAAACTGCACGAGAAGCAGCTAAAGAAGCCCTAGGCCAAATTTCTAAGTCACCATTGGCCCATTGGATCCGTACGGAGAAGACGCCAAGCAGGGTGAAACATTTAGCATTCATCCCCTACGAGACCAGCACAGATCCTGTGGCCCACATCCAACACTATCAACAGGCCATGTTCATGCACGAGCGAGATGACGCTTTGTTATGCAAAATGTTCCCCTCTAGCCTGGGAAAGGTGGCTCTGAGTTGGTACCACAAACTCCCAGAGGGATCAATCCTATGCTGGGCTCAATTAGCTGAAGAATTCACTGCCCGGTTCTTAACAAGCCGAGCAGCTCCCAAGACTTTTGATGCATTGACTTCTATGAGACAGAAGGACGATGAGACACTGCGGCAATACTCCAAACGTTATTGGGAGACTTTCAACGAGATTGAAAATTGCAGTGAGGAGTATGCTCTGGCGACATTCAAGACGAGCTTGCCCATGCATAGTAAGTTACGGGAATCACTTACTATGCATCCAATGAAAACGGTGGCCAAACTCATGGAAAGAATCCAGGAGCATGCACGGGTGGAGGATGACATCCTGCAAGCTGGAGGAAGGATTGTGGCAGGGCAACCTCAACTTCCAGAAAAGAAGATTGTGGAATCAAGGGTATACAAAAAGGATTTCACAACAGGAAGGAAAGATTACACTCAGCAAAGGAAGGAGAAAGCCGACCCAGATCCCAAGTCATACTTCAGTGTTATGGCAACTTTCAACATCCCCATCTACAAGATGTTGTACAGAATCAAGAACGAACAGTGGTTCAGAAGGCCCCCAAAGATGACTGGGAACCCAGAAAAGAGAAGAGCCACTAACCAACACTGCAGCTATCACCGAGATTGGGGACACATGACTGAGGACTGTGTGGAATATAAGAAATTCCTGGATGAAAAGGTGGCAGAGGGCCATCTCAAAGAATTCCTGGCTGATGTCAAGAATGATGCCGAGCTGGTAGAGGAGGTGGACTACGAGAAAGGTCCAAAGGGAACAATCCATATGATACATGGATTAGTTGCCCCTTACACAAACAACGAGATAAGACATATCCAGAGGGTCAACGGACAGGCAAAACAAGTCATGAAGCTCGGCATGAAGAGGCCAAGGGCGGAAGGGATCATGGAGACCCCAATCACCTTCACTGATGATGATCTGGAAGGGGTATCAATACCCCATAATGACGCACTTGTAATCACCCTACGAATAGGGGAATACGACGTGGAGAAGATTCTTGTTGACCAAGGGGCCAGCATGTAACACCCCACCCTGGCAAAATAAAACTTGTACAAAGTGACATGACACCTGTCACCACCTGTACGCCTTTCCGGCTTCTCATGAAAATAATACTCAAAATTAGACTACAGCTCGCAGCAGAACCAATAAAAATAAACAAGTGTTCACACCTCCACATCAATTGTACAGTCAACCATATTAGACTTGTACTGAACCACACCAACCTCACATTATAAAGTCATTCTACAACACCCTCTAACTGACAGAATTATAAAACTCAACCTCTATGAACACCTGACTGACACCCTGGCACTGTAGTGGACCGACGTCTAGCTCAACTGAGAATCTGCAACCAAAAAGGTTACAGGAGAATGTACGTTAGCAACATAATAAATGGAAATGATAAGTATTTAGATGGATCGAAGCATAAACACACACCAACACATTTGCTTAAACAATTCAGATGGATCACAGTTTTAAACATCACACCCACACTTTTATCTCAAAAACACAGCCCACCATATTTATTTCAAAAATGCAGCCCACCGGCTCATCTCAAAACATGGCCCACCGGCCCATCTAAAAAAACACAGCCTTTCGGCTCATCTCAAAAACACGGCCCACCGGCCCATTTCATCAACACACCTCTGCGGGTTTTGCAAAATATTTCACATTTTCTTTCACAATATAAAATAATATCAAATCAATTTACCCAATGTGCCAACGAGTCGCCAACCTCACGACCGGGAGTTATGACGGTACCGTTACCTCGCTCACAGGCTCACATATAGTGGCGGTGACGAGGGCCATTCTTTATCACCAATGGTAGGTGCAGCCCACCCAGAAAGCAAGAACTAAGCTTGCACTGCTCACATTTGGCACAGCCCACGAATGCAAGTTGCCAACCTTGCAAACTAAAATATTGGCACAGCCCACGCTACAAGATGCCAACCTTGTAACTTTTTGGCTAAAATGCTGGCACACAGCCAGATGGCACAGCCCACGAATGCAAGTTGCCAACCTTGCAAACTAAACATTGGCACAAGAGGCATAAAATATTCTCTTTTCACCCACCAGAAATCATTTGATCCATCACTGAAAATCATTTAATCCGTCCAAACATAATATTTTTAACATATACAAAAATCACAAGGAGAGTTTTCAAAACATCAATAATCACACCACACATTTGAAAACACCACATAAACACTACACATTTCTATTTATTATAGAGGCTGTACATTCTCACCTGTCACAACAGGACCAACTCCGCCATCGACTTAACCCCTATGCACCAGAACTGTCACCACGACCATCTTACAGTATCATCACCTATGACATCAATTATGTATCACCCATAAGCTCACTACCAAAAATTCATGCCCAAATGCAAGTGAAATGCATGAAAATGTATCCTACAACTCAACAGTGCTGCGCTCTATGAATTTTCAGAATTAATCTACTTATCCGATTCCCACGAAATTTTCACCACAAACTCCAGAATCACACTTCATCATCATATCCAAAATTCAGAATTTTCTGAGCTCCGTAACTATTTTTAAACAACCTCCACACAAACCCAGAACTTGCTGAAAATTCCCCAAAACAGATTTTTCCCCAACTTCAAATTAAAAACTGCTATTCTCTGGAAATAATTAAGGCACAACCCATACATCGTTTCGAAGGTATACGAGTCTAGTTTCATAATCAAAAGACGGTGTGCCAATCGGATACCCACACTAGAAGTTATGATCGTTTTCCCAGAACATGACAGTGCTGTCTGCACAAACACGAGCCTGACAGCAGATTGGTTCACGAATTTTCATATTTTCTGTGCTTCGAATTAAACTCTGAAATTTTTACACCACACACAAAACATCCGTGGGTATCTACTGTAAAAATTTCATAAGATTCCGACTTCAATAACTCTGTCTTAAAATTCGCCAAAAATCATGGCAGATATGGTTTTTCACAAAACCAGTCAGTGAACACCTTTACTCTCTTCCACGAATTTTGTAAAAACAAACCCCAAATCATTCTTATGAGATGCAAAATACTCGATTAATTTGCAAATAAACAACATAACCCAAGTATTTTGGAAATTAAACTCCAATCCGTACCTTAATTTGGGTTTTCCCCAATTTTTCGGTCCATCCTCCTTCTCCTTCCTCTATTTCTTCTTCTTTTCCTTCTTCTCTTCTTCCTCTGCCCACTTCTCCCTTTCTCTCCCTCTCTCTCTCTCTCTCTTCTCTGATTAATCTCCCACTCAAATGAAAAGAAAGAAGGAAAAACAAAAGAAAAGAAGAAAAAGAGAGAAAGGAGAGACGACTTAGGGGGTGGGGTAGGACCCACTCCCATAATTGAGAAATTTCCACTTCCAGCAGGCGGCTGGAACTCCCGCGACAGCGGAAACAAGCTCCGCTCCGACCGTGCAGTCCAGATATTACCTCAGAAAATTCTAAAAATTTTACCATGGCTCCAATAAATTACCTTGAGACTAACCACGGTCTCGGTTTATCCAATAACATTCTCATAAATACTCCAAAATGTGTATCAAATATTTTTGAAATAATCCGGGGTGTTACACAGCACAGAGATCATGTATTACAATACTTTCAAGAGGATGGAGCTCCCTCCAAGTTCATTGCAAAAGTGTCTGGTTCCATTGGTCGGCTTTAGTGCACAGATAGTATGGCCTATGGGAAAGGTCACACTGCCCGTCCGAGCTGGATCAGTGGTTCTGAGCACAGACTTCCTTGTGGTAGACATCCCTTCTTCCTATAACGAGATTATAGGAAGAACTTGGATGCACAAGATGAGGGCAGTTTCTTCAACTTACCATCAGAAGATCAAGTACCCTGGGGCAGATGGCATCGAATGCATTAAAGGCGACCAAAAGGTGGCCGACCTATGTTTCAATATGGTTTTGAGGAAATCACCAAGGGCCGAGCTGGTACAAACGGTTGAGGTTCCAGACCAACCAACCTTAGAAGACGTTGGAGGTGATCCCACTAAGAAGATGGTGGAAGGGTTGAAGAGGGTACAAATTCAAGAGGACGATGAAGAAAGGTATTTCCTGATCGGCGAGACCCTCCTCGAGCTGGAGGAAAGAGATTTGGTCACCTTCCTTAAAAACCACATCGATGTATTCGCTTGGACCCCCCAAGAGATGCCTGGGATAGATCCTGAAATCATATGCCACCACCTGAACGTGGACCCACAGCACAAGCCAGTTGTGCAGAAGGCAAGGAGGTCGGCACCACAGCACGCAGACGCTGTGATCGAAGAGGTAGAGTGGCTACTAGAAGCGGATGCCATACGTGAGGTGAGCTATCCAGATTGGTTGGCCAACACTGTGGTGGTCAAGAAGAAGAACGAAAAGTGGAGGGTATGTGTGGACTTCATAAACCTCAACAAAGCGTGTCCCAAGGATAGCTTTCCACTCCCCAGAATTGATCAATTGGTAGATGCTACATCAGGCTATGAAAGGATGAGTTTCCTTGACGCATATCGAGGATACCATCAAATAGCTATGTACGAGCCCGATCAGGAAAAGACGTCCTTTATCTCCCCCAGAGGGCTCTACTGCTATAAGGTTATGCCGTTTGGGCTGAGGAATGCTGGAGCAACCTATCAAAGATTGGTGACCAAAATGTTCAAGGAACAGCTCGGCAAAACTATGGAGGTCTACATCGACGACATGGTAGTCAAGAGCAAGTTGAAGCCTGATCACCTAGCTGACCTAAAGGTAACTTTCAACATTTTGAGGAAATTCAGGCTAAAGTTAAACGCTTCCAAGTGTGCCTTTGGAGTCAGCTCGGGGAAATTTCTCGGGCACTTAGTGACTAAAAGAGGGATTGAAGCCAACCCAGATCAAATCACGGCTCTGCAAGGCCTTCAAAGCCCAAAAACCACGAAGGAGGTCCAAAGGCTGACAGGGATGGTAGCAGCTCTTAATCGATTCATCAGCAAGTCCTCAGACCGCTGCAGACCTTTCTTTCAACTTCTGAAGAAGAGAGAAGGCTACGAGTGGGGGGCCGAGCAGGAACGGGCTTTCCAGGAGTTAAAAAGCTACCTATCATCACCACCCTTGCTCTCTACTCCAGAAGCTGGGGAGCGGTTGATACTATACTTAGCAGTATCTGATCTTGCGGTCAGCTCGGTCCTCCTACGAATAAAGGGGACGGAACAGGCTCCAATTTATTTCGTGAGCAAGACATTGTTAGAAGCTGAGACACGTTACCTACCACTGGAAAAATTGGTATATGCTCTCATTGTTGCATCAAGAAAGCTGCCCCATTACTTCTTGCAACATCCCATCACCGTATTCACGGAATACCCACTAAGGGCCTTGCTCAGGAAAGCAGATTTCTCTGGCAGAATCTCCAAGTGGTCAATAGAACTAAGTCAGTTCGACCTCGATTATCAGCCCAGAACAGCAATCAAGGGGCAGGTTTTAGCTGATTTCATAGCAGAATTCGCTCCGACAGTGGCCCCACCACCACCAGGTCTCCACGGGAAGGAGCAAGTCAGTAATCCTGAGCCACCAACGAGAATGGCCGACCTGGATCCGGACGAATGGAGGCTTTACGTTGATGGGTCAGCTTGCAACAAAGGATATGGAGCAGGGGTTGTGCTTTTCTCTCCAGAAGGACTGATCCTTGAGCATGCACTACGGCTGGGATTTAGTGCCACAAACAATGTAGCAGAATATGAGGCACTGCTAGCTGGACTGAGAAGTGCTCTAGAGCTCAAGGTACATAAATTACGAATATTTTGTGATTCCCAACTAGTTGTTAACCAGCTTTCAGGAGAATACGCTACGAAAAGTGAAAAGATGGCTGCGTACTCAGAAGCAGCCAAGGATTTGCTAGACAAATTTGATAGGATCCATATCCAGCAGATCAGCTCGGGACAGAATGCACATGCGGACTCACTGGCCTGTCTTGGGTCAGCGGTCAAGACGGAGTATCGCCGCACAATTACAGTAGACTATCTGGGCGAACCAAGTATTGGCCGAGCCGTGGAAATCGTAATGGAAACAGAGCTTGGGCCGAGCTGGATGGACCCGATAGTGGCATACCTACGAGGTGGGACCTTGCCAGAGGATAAGAGGGAAGCACACAAAGTCAAAACCAAGTCAGCACGTTTTTGGCTCTCTCCAGAAGGTAAGCTTTACAGAAAGTCTTTCCTTGGCCCATATTTATTATGTGTACACCCAGCCCTTGTTCAAAAGTTTCTCCATGAAATCCACGATGGAACTTGTGGGGGACACACTGGTGGGAGATCCATAGCCCACCGAGCCATATCCCAGGGGTACTGGTGGCCATACATGCAAGAGGATGCAAAGGCCTTTGTCAAGACATGTGAAAAATGTCAAAAGTTTTCCCCCCTCATCCGAGCTCCAGCAGAGGATCTATTGCCTCTAACCAGTCCGTGGCCATTTGCCCAATGGGGATTGGATATCGTGGGTCCTCTCCCTATGGCAACAGGGAAACGAAAATTCCTACTCATTGGCACTGACTACTTCACCAAGTGGATAGAGGGGGAAGCTCTTGCTAAAATCACAGAAGCTATGGTGGAAAGATTTGTGTGGAATAAGATAATCACAAGGTTTGGAGTGCCCTACTCTATTATCTCAGATAACGGGTCCCAGTTCGGCAAAAAGTTCAAGGCCTTCTGTGCTCACTACGGCATCAGAAATTATTACTCGACCCCTGCCTACCCGCAGAGTAATGGCCAGGCAGAAGCCTCCAACAAGACTATCCTGAAGAGTCTCAAGAAGAGGTTGGAAAAGAAGAAGGGAAAATGGCCAGATGAGCTTCCAGCCGTGCTTTGGGCTTACAGGACCACCCCACGGCGATCTACGGGAGAGACGCCGTACTCCTTGGCATACGGAACAGAGGCAGTGATTCCCCTAGAGGTTGGTTTGCCAACCATCCGCACTACTCTTGTGGAGTCAGGGGGCAACGATAAAGCCCTGGCCGAGCAACTAGATCTCGCTGAGGAAAAACGAGAACGTGCACTCATCACCTTAGCAGCATACCAAGAACAGCTACGAAGGAGCTACAACAAGAAGGTGCAGCCAAGAGAATTCAAGGTCGGCGATCTAGTCCTGAGGAAAGTGTTGGCCAACACCAAAATATCCACTGATGGAAAACTTGGACCGAACTGGGAGGGCCCATACAAAATCGTGGGGATCGCTGGTATTGGGGCCTATCGTTTGGTCGACCTGGATGGAGACCCAGTTCCACGACCATGGAATGTCCAGAACCTTAGGAAGTTTTTTCAGTAATTTGCTTATGTGGTTACGAATACGATCACATTTCTGTGAGAAAATACTGTATGATTAAATTGGCATTTGTTTTTTATTTGGGATTACGAGTAAAATCGCCAACGTTAGTCAATCAGATTTTTCTTGACATTTTTATCTTGATTTTGACTAATATGAACCGAAATTTCAAAATTTGGATTCCTATTGGGGAGCAGAGAGAGAATGTGTACATCTGTAGAAATGTGTGTGTGTTTGCAGCAAACATTGCAGCAATTAATTCTAAGTATGAAGAAACTTAGTCTGCTAAGTATGAAGAAACTTAGTCCTGCAACGAATATCGCAGAAATTAATTGCAGCAAACATTGCAGCAATTAATTCTAATTATGAAGAAACTTAGTCTGCTAAGTACGAAGAAACTTAGCCCTACAACGAATATCGCAGAAATAAATTCTAAGTATGAAGAAACTTAGTCTGCTAAGTATGAAGAGACTTAGCCCTGCAACGAATATTGCAGCAATAAATTCTAAGTATGAAGAAACTTAGATTTGCAACGAATATTGCACAGAAAACTCTAAAGTATGAAGAAACTTAGATCGGCAACAAATATTGCAAAGGAAAAGCAGTGAGCCAACAATTGAAGGATAAATGTCACCAGCCACATGCGGCCAAAACCAAAGTATCAAAGAAACAAAAGGCCACAGATTGCCGAACAGACCACGCAAGGTCAAAAGTAAAGATTCAAAATAAAACAGAAGTAAGTCTAAAAACAGGCATCAAGCCTCTTCACTAAGCCTTGGGGCATCAGTGGCAGGAGGGGGATCAGAATTGTTACCAGCATCCTCGGGGACAGGAGGGTCGGCACGGGTATCTTCAGTCTGGGTTTGCTCAGAGGCACGCTCGGTCTGGTTCTCAAGATCATTTTGGGCCTGGGCATCTGCTTCAGCATGCGCGGCGGCTATCTCGCTCGGCAGCTCCATGTTGGTCCAATGAGGGGAAGACTCCTCGACGCCGAGCTTCTCAAGGCAGCGCCGCCAAGCCGCCCCCCATATGGCATCCTGCACGGCCAGCATTTGTGCCTTGTAGTTCTCTGTAACCTCCAGCACGGCTCGCTCGTACTCAGCCTCTGCCTTAGCCTCTGCTGCAGTCAGTTGATCGCTCAGTCCATGCTCGACCTCCTCCGATCTCTTCCTCAGATCAGCAAGCTCCCCCTTCACGACCTCCACCTCAGCTCGGGCTTCCTTTAAAGACTGAGAGGACTGAGCATTTTCCTTCTCGGCTTTATCCGCCCTTTTCTGCTCCTTCTTCAGTTCTTTTTCAGCCTCTTTTGCTCGGTCGAAACCAGCAGAGGCCTTCTGCATAATCTGCAATTGAAGAAGAACACGACTAAAGACAGGAGTAAAGAAACAAACTCAATACAAGGACAAAACGACAATCAAACTTTTTGTACCTTGACGCTTGACTGGAAGATGGATTTCATTAGGGTGTCATATGAGCTCCCCTTTTCCCTCTCCATGTCGAGGGGGAGGAGTGCAGCCCTGGACACGCCGAAGGCCACGTCGGTGGATGAGATCTTATCCACTGAAGTAACAAGGGTGCCATCAGGGCGAGCAAGTGGAGGGGCCCAGGGCTGCACCAACGGCGGAGAGTCCGTCACTGGTAGACCGGTGTCCCCAGTCCTTCTCCTCTGGGGAGGGGGTTGGACTTGCTGAGGACTCCCCGCTGGTCTTTTCTCTCTCTGGCGGTCGGTGAGTAGAGGGGACGACGGTTGAGCAGGTTGGGTGGATCGAGTGACCGAAGGGGCACGGGAGGCCCCGCCGAGGTTCAGCACGTCCAAAAGATTGATCGGCTGGATAGGCATTTCTTCTCGAGTTGGAGAGGGGGAGTAGCCTGGCGAGTCGTCTGAATCCGCAAGAAGAGTGGATTGCTCGGCCAAGGACTGAACCAGTTCGCGGTGGTCAAACCCAGCAACTTCCTCTTCTTCTTCCTCTTCCTCTTCAACCACTCTCCCAGATGTACTTGGCCCTTGGTCAGTCCGAACGAGAATCGGAATGGCAGTGGGGATCTCTTGAATATGAGCAAAAGTGATCTGCTGCTGAAGATCAGATGGGGCTCGGGAGCGCGCGGATCCCCTTCTGGCTCGGCCTCTGCGAGCGCGAGTCCTCTCTCGGTCAGAAGGTCGGCCTGTGATGGTCAGTGGGACAGTTGGCGGCCAGGGATGCCTTGAACGTGGCTCGCCGTTTCTTCGAATCCCTCCCCAGTAGGAGGGAGTATAACCTAATAGCAGGTGGGCAGCTCGGCCAAGACCGACTGGGGTTGGAGCGAAGCCGTCAAAGTAAAGAGCCCTGGCAATCTCCTCACAGTGGAGTTTGTCGTGTATCAAACGTCCACCGTGATTGAGATTATCCGCTGCAAAACAAACATGAAAGGATGATCAGCTGCAAGTTTTGGAAAAATACAAAGTAACACAGCTAGGGAAAAAAACACTAACGTAATCTGCCTGTTGCAGTAGGACAGCCAAAGCCAATGGGCCTCCCCTCGGCATCCCTGGGCTCCCAGTTGCCGGTGACTATGAGATAGTCATCTGCCTCTCCTTTTGAGGAATTTGGCAGGTCGGTGATGAGCTTCTGATTAGGGTCCCTGGCCTTGAAGTAGTAATTGTTGTCATTTGTGGGAACTATGCTATAGAGATAATGTAGATCCCACCAGTTGAGGTGGAAGCCGAGCAGCCTATTTAGGGCGATGGTGCCCATAACTACCCTAACAAAATTGGGGCAAAGCTGCATAGGGTTCAATTGGCACCTAGAGCAGACTTCTCTAAAAAATGGGTGCAGAGGGAGCCTCAAGCCACCCTCCACTATGAAGATCAGGGGGATATGGATCTTAAACTCGTCCTGGCCTTCCTCTTCTAAATCCTCGGACCCATTTAGCCGGAATCGAACGTCGGCAGGGATTTCATACGTCCTACGAAAATCCGCGATTTTCTCAGGGGTACTTAATAAAGCTCTATGCTTACCCATTACTACTGAAAACTAGGGTTTCGATGTTGAAACCCAGTTGAGGGAAGAAGAAGATGAACAGTAAAAGGGGAAAAACAGGAGAGGGCAAAAAAGGAAAACAAAGAGGGTCACTTACGTGAAGAGGTGAACCTAAAAAGATACTTTCCGGCGAGAAAGAAGGTGTTTTCTGACGAAAATCGGAGACAGGTCTGTTGCAGAGAACGTAAGCGTCGAACAATGGCAAAACAGGTTCTCTTCTCTCTCTTCTTTTCTTCTGACGAATATGAAGTAAAGGGGAAGGGGAGGGGTTTTTGGGTTTAGGGGGTTTTTGGGAGAGAGAAGTAAATCATTATCCCGCCCGAAAACCCATGAAGTGGAACGTGACGTACGTGAAACGTCAGCGGAATCGTCCTTTCGACTTATCCGAGCCACCAAAGGGTCATTCACATTTAATATGAAAATGACGTTGCCACCCACGTGGAGGGAAGGCGTGCAAAGGGTACATCGAGAACCGTTGAAGCTCTGCACGCTACTGATACGTAACAGTAGCGGCAGAGCTGGGGAGCAATTGGAGTGGGTAAAATCTGGTTACCCTACTAACTAGGCATAGCGCGTGCCTAGCGACTTCACCACGAGAGGGTGAATAGTTCGGCATCATATAGGGTACACGTGAGCCCTGTGTCGAGCTGGTTTGGCCATGAATAAGGCTAAAAAGATTGAATATACCAGGATGTGCTAGCTCGATGAAGGTCACAAGGCAATGCCCCTGATATGGCCGAGCTAGCAGAGCTATGAGCAAAGCTTAAAATAGCATTATGGGATACATAGGTTCAGCTCGGCGTGAGTAGCTGGGTTATGTACGAGTCATACCGAGCTACGTGGAAGCTCGGCACCGCCTCAGATAAGGCGGTGGGACATCCCAGAATATTCTACAGCGGTTCCTTATGAGATAAGGAGTAATCCCGTAAAGCAAGGGGTCGATATGGGAAATCCTAATGTGATTAGGAGTATACCCCACATAGGGGGGAATCCTATATGGAAAGAAAGACCTCAGCCAGACGAGATCTGGTAGGGTATGGGAACTCGTCTCTAAATAGGAAAGTCCTATTAGGAAAAGGATTCCTAAAGAGAATAGGAAATAGGGATACGAGATGCCTAATATGAAGAAGATCTACACCTATAAATACAAGGCAATAACCATGGCAAAAGGTACGCTGTGAAACCTACTTTCATACGCATTGTGAATTGAGCTTTCAAGTACGTGATACTAACTTAGGCATCGGAGGGCCTTTGCCAACGAGAGGCAAAGGTGCTCTAACCCTTTTTCTGTCTTGCAGATCTAGGGTTGATTCAAGGAAGCACGTGATCCAGGGTTACGTGGTTTTTACCCCGTACATGTGGCAAGTGGTCAAGCCCTTGCCTACACAAGATCAAAAAGGTTAACAAGACTAAGTTTTGATACATAAAATTGAACTCACCCAATGAAAACCAATTTTACCACAAGAATGAGGTTTGTAAATGGAAAGAAACTCTCTTATACATTTTGTCGAACACTTAAAGTGACATAGCTCAAAGCATTGTGTGTGCCAAGTGATTTGTCTACACCCAATCAAGGAGGTTAACAACTCTAAGTTTAGACCGAAAATAGAGTGATTAATCCGTTCACAAACCTACAATAAGCTTAAAAACGTGAGAAGCCATTGAAACACCGAAGTCATGGGGTGATATTCACCCCATAACCAAGCCTAAACTACTACTCAAACATGCTTAAAGTACACAACAAAGAGAAAAACGTGATTAAGGAAAACATGACGAAAATGGAAATAAACACAAGATTTAGATAGATAAAGATGAGTTCTACAACATTAATGAAGAGCAATCACCTTGAAACTAAGTGGGAGTACATCAAATCCTAGAGAGAAGGGAGAGCAAATCCTAAGCTACAAACTAATGGAGGTAGAGAGAGAAGGCGGAAACCAAGTCTAACCCTAGAAATCTAAGGTTGGGGACCCTTTATAGGCCCCAACAGTCGTGCCAAATAATTACAAAAATGCCACAAGATATTTCTTGATCGGGCTCAAAAGTTGCAGAAAAATGCAGCTTCAACCGGTAGAGCAAAATGCTCCAACCGGTTGAAAAACCTTCTGTTCAGCTTCAACCGGTAGAGCAAAAAGCTCCAACCGGTTGAAAGAGTAAAATTCTGAGCATTTCTTTGTTTTGGCCTCCCGGCTTCGTCCGAACTCGGAATGAGGCGATTCTCGAACCGTTGGAAAGCTCTATGAGTCTACTTTCAAACCCAATTGACCTCATCTTCATAGCCTTTGTACCTTGAGAGAAATGAGCCTTTTTCTATTGGTTGGTCAGATTTTCTCGAGCTCATGACTCCAAATGCCTTGCTCTTTTGTTCCGGGCCTTCCTTGAACCTTCCAAAGCTTCTTGAATTGACTTCTAAGCTTCGGCGATTGTCCTCCACGGCATTGCGGGGCCTTGGGTACTTCCGGATACAACCGGAGATTATTTGGAGCTTTGGACACACCTTTTAGCTCCGATTTCCTGAAACTCGTCAAAAACACAACTCGCGCAAAATCAATCGTATAAAGGCACAAAATGCACATGTGTGTGATCACAACGAGCGAGATAAGCTCGGATATATACAACATTTGGGGCTTATCAGAAGCTTCCAACCGACGAGAGCGGAGGAGGAGCCCCCCAAGAAGGGATGGTCACAGGCACACAACGAATCGAGAGAGGGAAGATAGCCTCGACAGAAAAGAGCAAGAGGCAGAAGAATTGGCCCGTGAAGTCACTCGACGGGAACGAGAGATTCAGGACCTAAAAAAGCAGCTTCAGGAGAAAGAAAAAGACTTGCGTTCACGAACGAGATCCGTACGTTATGAGGAAAAGGGAAAAGATCGTCACCACGACAACGCCTCCATTAACCGAGCAGCCTCTCCACGAAAGAGGAGAGACAGGAGCGTTTCTGTGGAAAGGAAAGAAAGAAGGAAGCATGCTAGGGACAGATACGAGAGATCTGGTTCCAACGAGCATATACCTGAGCAGCACACGAGGAGAAGGGATACTGGCCGAGCTGAGGGAGGCCCTAAAACTGCACGAGAAGCAGCTAAGGAAGCCCTAGGCCAGATTTCTAAGTCACCGTTGGCCCATTGGGTCCGTGCAGAGAAGACGCCGAGCAGGGTGAAACATTCAGCGTTCATCCCTTACGAGACCAGCACGGATCCTATGGCTCACATCCAACACTATCAACAGGCCATGTTCATGCATGAGCAAGATGATGCCTTGCTGTGCAAAATGTTCCCTTCTAGCTTGGGAAAGGTGGCTCTAAGTTGGTACCACAAGCTCCCAGAGGGGTCAATCCTATGTTGGGCTCAGTTAGCTGAAGAATTCACTGCTCGGTTTCTAACAAGCCGAGCAGCTCCTAAGACTTTTGATGCACTGACCTCTATGAGACAGAAAGACGATGAGACACTGCGGCAATACTCCAAACGATATTGGGAGACTTTCAACGAGATTGAGAATTGCAGTGAGGAGTATGCTCTGGCAACATTCAAGACAAGTTTGCCCATGCATAGTAAGTTACGGGAATCACTTACTATGCATCCAGTAAAAACGGTGGCCAAACTTATGGAAAGAATCCAGGAGCATGCACGGGTGGAGGATGACATCCTACAAGCTGGAGGAAGGATTGTGGTAGGGCAACCTCAGCTTCCAGAAAAGAAGCCAGTAGAGTCAAGGGTATACAAGAAGGAGTACACAACAGGACGAAAAGACTACACTCAGCAAAAGAAAGAAAAAGCTGATCCAGATCCCAAGTCATACTTCAGCGTTATGGCAACCTTCAACATCCCCATCTATAAGATGTTGTACAGGATCAAGAATGAACAGTGGTTCAGAAGACCCCCAAAGATGACTGGGAACCCAGAAAAGAGGAGGGCTACCAATCAGCATTGCAGCTACCACAGAGATTGGGGGCACATGACCGAAGATTGCGTGGAGTACAAGAAGTTCTTGGACGAGAAGGTGGCAGAGGGCCATCTAAAGGAATTTTTGGCCAACAGTAAGAATGACGCCGAGCTGGTAGAGGAGATGGACTACGAGAAAGATCCAAAGGGAACGATCCATATGATACATGGATTTGTTGCTCCATACACGAATAATGAAATAAGGCACATCCAGAGGGTCAACGGACAAGCAAAGCAGGTCATGAAACTCAGCATGAAGAGGCCAAGGGCGGAAGGGGTCATGGAGACCCCAATCACCTTCACTGATGACGACCTGGATGGGGTGTCAGTACCCCATAACGATGCGTTAGTAATCACCCTACGAATAGGGGAGTATGACGTGGAAAAGATCTTTGTGGATCAAGGGGCTAGCACAGAAATCATGTACTATGACACCTTCAAAAAGATGGAGCTCCCAGTTAGCTCATTACAGAAGTGCCTCGTCCCCTTAGTCGGCTTTAGTGCGCAAACAGTGTGGCCTATGGGAAAGGTCACACTGCCTGTCCGAGCAGGATCAGTAGTATTGAAAACTGATTTCCTTGTGGTGGACATCCCTTCCTCCTATAACGTGATTATAGGAAGAACTTGGATGCATAAGATGAAGGCAGTATCTTCAACATACCACCAGAAGATCAAATACCCCAGAGCAGATGGAATAGAGTGTATCAAAGGAAACCAAAAGGTGGCTGATCAATGTTTCACCATGGTCTTGAAAAAATCCCCAAGGGCCGAGCTGGTACAAACGGTTGAAGTTCCAGACCAACCAACTTTGGAAGACGTCGGAGGCGATCCCACCAAGAAGATGGTGGAAGGACTAAAGAAAATCCAGATTCAGGAGGACGATGCAGAAAAGTACTTCCTGATCGGCGAGACCCTCTCCGAGCTAGAGGAACGAAACTTGGTCACTTTTCTTAAAGACCACATCGATGTGTTTGCTTGGACCCCCCAGGAGATGCCTGGGATAGATCCTGAAGTCATCTGCCACCACTTGAACGTAGACCCTCAGCACAAGCCAGTTGTGCAGAAGGCAAGGAGGTCGGCACCACAGCATGCGGACGCTGTAATTGAGGAAGTAGAACGGCTACTAGAAGCAGATGTCATACGAGAGGTGAATTATCCAGATTGGTTGGCCAACACGATTGTAGTCAAAAAGAAGAATGGGAAGTGGAGGGTCTGTGTGGACTTCACCAGTCTCAACAAAGCATGTCCAAAGGATAGCTTCCCACTCCCCAGGATTGATCAACTTGTGGATGCTACATCAGGCTATGAGAGGATGAGTTTCCTTGACGCATATCGAGGATACCATCAAATAGCTATGTACAAACCCGATCAGGAGAAGACGTCTTTTATCTCTCCTAGAGGGCTCTACTGCTACAAGGTTATGCCGTTTGGGCTAAGGAATGCTGGAGCAACCTATCAGAGATTGGTAACTAAGATGTTCAAGGAACAGCTCGGCAAGACTATGGAAGTCTACATCGACGACATGGTAGTCAAAAGCAAGTTGAAGCCTGATCACCTTGCCGATCTAAAGATAACTTTCAACATTCTGAGAAGATACAAGCTAAAGTTAAACGCATCCAAATGTGCCTTTGGAGTCAGCTCGGGGAAGTTCCTTGGGCACCTAGTGACTAAAAGGGGGATCGAAGCCAATCCGGACCAAATCACGGCTCTGCAGGGCCTTCAAAGCCCAAGGACCACGAAGGAGGTCCAAAGGTTGACAGGGATGGCAGCAGCTCTAAATCGTTTCATCAGTAAATCCTCAGACCGGTGCAGACCTTTCTTTCAGCTTCTGAAGAAGAGAGAGGGATATGAGTGGGGAGCCGAGCAGGAGCAGGCTTTCCAGGAGTTGAAAATTTACTTGTCATCACCTCCTTTACTCTCTACTCCAGAAGCTGGGGAGCGGTTGATATTATATTTAGCAGTATCTGATCACGCGGTGAGCTCGGTTCTCCTACGAATAAAGGGAACAGAGCAGGCTCCAATTTATTTTGTGAGCAAGACATTATTAGATGCTGAGACACGTTACCTACCGCTAGAGAAGTTGGTATACGCTCTTGTCATCGCATCAAGGAAATTGCCCCATTACTTCTTGCAGCATCCCATCACTGTGTTCACTGAGCATCCATTGAGGGCTTTGCTTAGGAAGGCAGATTTTTCGGGGAGGATCTCGAAGTGGTCTATAGAGCTGAGCCAATTCGACCTTGATTATCAGCCTAGAACGGCAGTCAAAGGCCAAATTTTGGCTGATTTTGTAGCAGAGTTTGCCCCAACAGTGGCTCCACCACCACCAGCTCTCCACGAGAAGGAGCAAGTCAACAATCCCGAGCAGCCAACGAAAATGGCCAAGTTAGATCCAGACGAATGGAGGCTTTACGTTGATGGATCAGCCTGCATCAAAGGATCTGGAGCAGGGGTTATGCTTTTTTCTCCAGAAGGATTGGTTCTGGAGCAATCACTACGGCTGGGGTTTAGTGCTACTAACAATGTGGCAGAATATGAAGCCCTGATCGCTGGATTAAGGAGTGCCCTGGAACTCAAGGTAAAAAAGTTAAGAATATTTTGTGACTCACAGTTAGTGGTTAACCAACTTTCAGGGGAATATGCTACGAAGAGCGAGAAGATGGCCGCATACTCAGAAGCAGCCAAGAACTTACTCGACAGACTTGATGAGGTATACATCCAGCAAATCAGCTCGGGCCAGAATGCACATGCAGACTCGCTGGCTTGCTTAGCATCAGCAGTCAGGACGGAATATCGCCGCACGGTGGCGGTGGATTACCTGAATGAACCAAGCATTGGCCGATCTGTTGAGATCGTGATGGAAACAGAGTTTGGGCCAAGCTGGATGGACCCAATAGTGGCACACCTTCGAGATGGGACATTGCCAGAAGATAAAAGGGAAGCACACAAAATCAAAACCAAGTCAGTACGTTTTTGGCTCTCTCCAGAAGGCAAGCTTTACAGAAAGTCTTTCCTTGGTCCATATTTATTATGCGTGCACCCAGCCCTTGTTCAAAAGTTCCTCCATGAGATCCATGCTGGAACTTGTGGGGGACACACTGGTGGCAGATCCATAGCCCACCGAGCAATATCCCAGGGATATTGGTGGCCCTACATGCAGGAGGATGCAAAGGCTTTTGTCAAGAAGTGCGAAAAGTGCCAGAGGTATTCTCCTCTTATCCGAGCTCCAGCAGAGGACTTGCTGCCACTAACCAGTCCATGGCCATTTGCCCAATGGGGATTGGATATCGTGGGTCCTCTCCCTATGGCAACAGGGAAACGAAAATTCCTACTCATTGGCACTGACTACTTCACCAAGTGGATAGAGGGGGAAGCTCTTGCCAAAATCACAGAAGCTATGGTGGAAAAATTTGTGTGGAATAAGATAATCACAAGGTTTGGAGTACCTTACTCCATTATCTCAGATAACGGGTCCCAGTTCGGCAAGAAGTTCAAGGCTTTCTGTGCTCAGTATGGCATCAGGAATTATTACTCAACCCCTGCCTACCCGCAGAGCAATGGCCAGGCAGAGGCCTCAAACAAGACTATCCTAAAGAGTCTCAAGAAGAGGTTGGAGAAGAAGAAGGGAAAATGGCCAGATGAACTTCCAGCCGTACTTTGGGCATACAGGACCACCCCACAGCGATCTACGGGAGAGACGCCGTATTCCCTTGCTTATGGGACAGAGGCGGTGATTCCCCTAGAGATTGGTTTGCCCACCATTCGCACGACTCTTGTGGAATCAGGGGCAATGATAAAGCCCTAGCCGAGCAACTAGATCTCGCTAAAGAAAAAAGAGAGCGGGCACTCATTACCTTAGCAGCATACCAGGAACAGCTACGAAGGAGCTACAACAAGAAGGTGTAGCCAAGAGAATTCAAAGTCGGCGATCTAGTCCTAAGGAAAGTGTTGGCCAACACCAAAATATCCACTGATGGAAAACTTGGACCGAACTGGGAAGGCCCATACAAGATCGTGGGAATCGCTGGCATTGGGGCCTACCGCTTGGCCGACCTGGATGGAGACCCAGTTCCACGACCATGGAATGTCCAGAACCTTAGAAAATTCTTCCAGTAATTTGTTTATGTGATTACGAGTACGATCACATTTCTTTTAGTGAATATGAATAAATTCGCATTTGTTTTTAGTACCTAGTTGGGATTACGAGTAAAATCACCAACATTAGTTATTCAGATTTTGTGATATTTCCAGCATTAAGGGAATTTTGTCTTTCCTTATCATGATTTTTAATAATGAACCGAAATCTCTACCTCGAAATTTGGATTCTTATTGGGGAGCAGAGAGTGTGTAGATTTGCAACGAATATTGCACAAAGAACTCTAAGTATGAAGAAACTTAGATTTGCAACGAATATGGCATTAAAAACTCTAAGTATGAAGAAACTTAGATTTGCAACGAATATTGCATTAAAAACTCTAAGTATGAAGAAACTTAGATTTGCAACGAATATGGCATTAAAAACTCTAAGTATGAAGAAACTTAGATTTGCAACGAATATTGCATTAAAAACTCTAAGTACGAAGAAACTTAGAGTTGCAACGAATATTGCAGCAAAAAACTCTAAGTGTGGAGACACTTAGATCCACAACGAAAATCACAGCAAATCTCTAAGGATGAAAGTTTAAGTATGAAGACACTTAAAACACTCAGCATGCAGAAATACAATAGCAAAACTGAAATAGTGTAAGAAAAGCAAACCAGTGTATCAAAACGAGGCCACACGTGGCCAAACAAAGGATCAAACTGACCATAAGTATCAAGACAACAGAAGGCCACAGGCGGCCGGACAAACCACGCAGGGTCAGAAATGGAGTCAAAAGATAGGAGATACAGCAAGCAGGCATCAAGCCTCTTCACCGAGCTGATCAGCATCGGTGGCACGGCTGGGATCAGGGCAATTACCTCCAACAGAGCTCTCAGTATTACCATCGTTTATAATGGCAGGGTCGGGAAGGATATCTTCGATCTGCGGCTACTCAAAGGGGAGCACGGACTGATCAGGCTGAGCCTGGGCGTCAGGTTGGGCTTCGGCAGCAACCCTCTTGCTCGGCAACTCCATGTCAACCCAATGTGGGGATGACTCATCAACGCCGAGCTTTTCAAGGCAGCGCCGCCAGGCTGCCCCCCATATTGCATCCTGTACGGCGGGCATCTGTGCCTTATAGTTCTCCGTGACCTCTAGAACAGCTCGATCGTACTCCGCCGCCGCCTTAGCCTCTGCTACCGTCAACTGATTGCTCAGACCGAGCTCGACCTCCTCTGACCTCTTCACCAGATCGGCGTTCTCTCCCCTCAGCACCTCCACTTCAGCTCGGGCCTCCTTCAGGGACTGGGAGTACTGGGCGATCTCCTTCTCAGCCTTCTCCGCCCTCTTTTGTTCCTTCCTTAATTCCTTCTCGGCATCCTTGGCTCTCTTGAAGCCCACGGACGCCTTCTGCATGATCTGCAAATCGAAATACAGTGCATAAAGAAGTTTGACAATGCAACTAAAATAAAACTAAGGAAGAAAGAAGGGTGATTTTGTACTTTAGCACTGGATTGAAAGATAGACTTCATCAGCACTTCATAGGAGCTATTTTTCTCCCTCTCTATGTCATTGGGAAGAAGAGCGGCCCTGGTGACGCCGAACACCACGTCAGTAGAGGAGATTTTGTCAGTATCATTGACAGGAGTGCCGTCAGGGCGAGCAAGTGTTGGGGCCCAGGGCTGTGCCAATGGCTGAAGTTCAGACGGGGATAAGCTGGTATCCCCAGTTCTTCTCCTCTGTGCGGGGGGCTGGACTGGTTGGGGGCTTCCTGCCGGCCTCTTTTCCCTCTGACGCTCGGTGAGAGATGAGGGGGATGATTGAGGAGGTTGGGTGGTTCGGCTGGCCGAGGGAGCACGGGAAGCTCCACCGAGAGTCAGCTAGTCCAGAAGGTTAATCGGTTGAAGAGGCATCTCCGTATGATCTGGGGAAGGGGAGTAACCCGGCGAATCGTCCGAGTCTGCTAGTAGGGCAGATCGCTCGGCAATGTCACGGGTAAGAGTACGATAGTCAAACGCATCTGGTTCTTCTTCTTCTTCCTCTTCTTCTGCTTCTGTTACTCTACCGGATGTGCTCGGTTCTAAGTCGGTACGCACAAGGATTAGGATGGCAGTTTGGATCTCGGGTACATGGGCAAGGGTGACTTGCCGCTGAAGGTCCTTAGGGGCTTGGGAACGTGATGACCTTTGTCTAGCTCGACCTCTGCGGGTACGAGTCCTTTCACGATCGGTTGGTCGGCCTGTGGCGATCACGGAGTGAGGTGGCGGCCAGGCGTGTCTTGTCCTCGGCTCTCCAACTCTTCTGATATTTCCCCAGTAGGACGGTGTATATCCTAGCAACCAGTGAGCTGCACGACCGAGCCCTACAGGAGTTGGTTCAAAACCATCGAACCAGAGAGCCTTGGCAATGTCCTCGCGGTGGAGCTTGCCGTGGATCAGGCGGCCACCGTGGTTAAGATTATCCGCTGCAAAACAACACAACATAAAGGTGGTCAGTTACAACTTAAGAGAGAAAATGAGGAATAAAACCAGCTCGGGAACGAAAATACTAACGTAGTCCGCCTGTGGTAGTGGGGCAGGCAAAGCCAACGATCTTCCCCTCGGCGTCTCTAGGCTGCCAGTTGCCAGTGACTACGAGGTAGTCATCTGCCTCTCCCTTTGAGGAATTTGGTAGATCGGTGATGAGCTTCTGTTTGGGGTCCCTAGCTTTGAAGTAATAATTTTTGTGCTCTGTAGGGACTACACTATAGAGATAGTGCAAATCCCACCAGTCAAGGTGAAGGCCGAGCAGCCTGTTAAGGGCAATTGTGCCCATAACCACCCTGACAAAGTTGTGATCTCGGGTACATGGGCAAGGGTGACTTGCCGCTGAAGGTCCTTAGGGGCTTGGGAACGTGATGACCTTTGTCTAGCTCGACCTCTGCGGGTACGAGTCCTTTCACGATCGGTTGGTCGGCCTGTGGCGATCACGGAGTGAGGTGGCGGCCAGGCGTGTCTTGTCCTCGGCTCTCCAACTCTTCTGATATTTCCCCAGTAGGACGGTGTATATCCTAGCAACCAGTGAGCTGCACGACCGAGCCCTACAGGAGTTGGTTCAAAACCATCGAACCAGAGAGCCTTGGCAATGTCCTCGCGGTGGAGCTTGCCGTGGATCAGGCGGCCACCGTGGTTAAGATTATCCGCTGCAAAACAACACAACATAAAGGTGGTCAGTTACAACTTAAGAGAGAAAATGAGGAATAAAACCAGCTCGGGAACGAAAATACTAACGTAGTCCGCCTGTGGTAGTGGGGCAGGCAAAGCCAACGATCTTCCCCTCGGCGTCTCTAGGCTGCCAGTTGCCAGTGACTACGAGGTAGTCATCTGCCTCTCCCTTTAAGGAATTTGGTAGATCGGTGATGAGCTTCTGTTTGGGGTCCCTAGCTTTGAAGTAATAATTTTTGTGCTCTGTAGGGACTACACTATAGAGATAGTGCAAATCCCACCAGTCAAGGTGAAGGCCGAGCAGCCTGTTAAGGGCAATTGTGCCCATAACCACCCTAACAAAGTTGGGACAGAGTTGCATAGGGTTCAGTTGACATCTACTGCAAACCTCCCTGAAAAAGGGGTCCAAGGGGAGCCTAAGGCCTCCCTCAACTATGAAAATCAAGGGAATATGGATTTTGTCTTCAGTTTGACCTTGTTCTCTCAGATCGTTTCTATTATCTAGACGGAATTGAATATCGGCGGGGATATTATAGTTTCGACGGAATTCTGCTTTTTTCTCAGGGGTACTTAATAGGGTTCTATGCCTACCCATTACTCTTGGAAATTAGGGTTTCACTGTTGAAACCCAGTAGGAAGAGGAGAAAGATGAACAGTAAAAGGAGAAAAAGCAGGAAGGGTACGGAAAGGTCACTTACGTGAGAAGATGGACCTAAGGATGACTCACTCCGACGGTAATGGCGGACGATCTCCGGCGAGGGCTGGGGAAAAAGGGGCTTCTGTTGCAGAAAGCTTGAGTGTTGCTAATGGCAGGTGAAGTGTTTTCTCTCTCTCTCTCTCTCTCTCTCTCTCTCTCTCTCTCTCTCTCTCTCTCTCTCTCTCTCTCTCTCTCTTCTTTGCTTTTGACGAGTATGAAGTAAAGGAGAAGGGGAGGAGTTTTTGGATTTGGAAGGGTTTTGGGAGGGAAAAGTAATGATAATCCCGCCCGAAACCCCATAAAAGTGGAGCATGACATGTGAAAAACGTCAGCAGAATCGTCCTTTGGGCTTATCCGAGCCACTAACGGGTCATTTCGCATTAAATGCAATGACAGCGTTGCCACCCACGTGGAGGAGAGGCGTGCAGAAGATACATCGAGAACCGTTGAAGCTCTGCGCACTACTGATGCATAACAGTAGCAGCAGAGCTGGGGAGCAATTGGAGTGGGTAAAATCTGATTACCCTACTACTAGGCTTAACACGTGCCTATGACAGTCGCCACGAGAGGGCGAATAGCTCGACACCACATAGGGAGTCCATAAGCCCTGTGCCGAGCTGTATTGATCACGAATGAGGTCAAAATAATAAGTGTAGACTAATAAATCAGGATGCCCTATCTCGGCGTGAGTCATAAAGGGATACCCCTGGCATAGCCGAGCTGGGTAGGCTACGAATATAGCTGAAGAAGCATTCTGGAATACATAGTTCAGATCGGCAATGTGGGCTGAGTTATGTACGAGTCATGCCGAGCTACGTGGAAGCACGGCACCGTCACGGACAGGGCGGTGAGACATTCCAGAATATTCTACAGCGGCTCCTTATGAGATAAGGAGTAACCCCGCAAAGCAAGGGATTGATATGGGGAGTCCTAGTGTGATTAGGAGTATACCCCGTATGGGAAAGAATCCCATATGGAAAGAAAGACCCCTGCTAGACGAGATCTAGCAGGATATGGAAACTGGCTGCTAATAGGAAAGTCCTATTAGGAGGAGGATTCCTAAAGAGAATAGGAAACAGGGGCACGAGATGCCTAGTATGAAGAACATCTACCCCTATAAATACAAGACCAAAACCATGACAAAAGGTACGCTGTGAAAACCTATTTTCATACGCATTGTGATTTGAGTATTCAAAGTACGCGATACTAACTTAGGCATCGGAGGGCCTTTGCCAACGAGAGGCAAAGGTGCTCCAACCCTTTTTTCTGTCTTGCAGATTTAGGGTTGACTCAAGGAAGCACGTGATCCAGGGTTACGTGGATTTATCCCCGTACAAAACTCTAAACCAACTAGGAAACAAAATAATTAAAAGTTTTTATTGCTAATCAAGCCTTAACTAAGGAAACAAGAAAATTACTCAAAAATAAAAATTCTAATTTGCCTAGGAAATAAAAAACTAGAAAGAAATATAAGGTTGCCAAAACAGACGGTAACTAAAACGTAATTTCCTACTAAAAATTATAAACGAATTAAATATTTTCCAAAACGGCAAATTTGACCAATCGGAAGCCTAATAGAAAGAATAAGGCCGACAACCACTACGGAACCATGGGCCTTGGCCTTTGGCCGCTTTGCATCAACTATAAGACCTGTGCGCGGATCAATCCACCACCACTAGTTTCTTTTGGGCTGTCACAGCTACTTTTGTTTGGGTTATTTACAGTTCAAACACCCAAGGAATGTGGATACGACCCACTCTCCATCATGTTGAGTTATCAAAAAGTGTTATCTTACAACAATTTTATTTTTGATATGATCTGATGAAGACAAATGAAATTTCAAAATTATAGGAAAGTATAACTAAACATAATGACCTATGAAGCACCGACAAATAACTAATTGTCATAACTATGTCGGACATGTCAGGGACACGTCATTAATATTACTAGTAGTAACACGTTGGGAATTTGCATATGAGGTTAGCATGGGCAGGGCCGGCCCAGGCCCTAGGCCCAAGAACTTTGGGCCTAAGGCACTCCAAAAAGTCTAAATTGTTGTGGCACTCTCATATTTTTTCATAATAGGCTTGAGTGGGACTCTTTTTTACCACAAAAAAAAAGGCCCAATCTTACTTAGAAAAAGGCCTAAACAATTGTAATGTCCATTGGGCTCAAGGGTAGCTCGAGTAGAGTGACATGCTGTATATATAAGGCTTCTTAGAGAAGAAAGTTTGCTAAACTTTCAATGTGGGACTTGCTGAACAAAAAAGAAGCAATTAGAGAAGAGAGAGAGATTACCCTGTAAAACTGGTTACAGGGGTCGCTGTTTTGGGCGATTTCCCTTTCATAAGTTGCTAATTACGTTTTGGTCCCTTCATATGATTTAAAGTTCACTCAAAGATATTTCTTTTGCCGTTGGAATCACTCAAAACCATAGAGAAATTTTGATTTATAGCGAATTTTTGAAATCTGGTTTGCAACATATCAATCTGCTCTGGGATAGATTCGTATAGCTTTGGAATTTGTCTGTTTTCTTATCCTTAGGACGAGCCAGGATTTAGTTAAGGGGGTTGCACTTTTTGATGGAAGTCCACTAATAATTCTTGTATGTTGTTCGTGAAAAAATACAAAGCGAAAGTGTATCGTACCCCGTCCCACAACACCTGACTTCAAGTTTGTAAAGATGCACAAAGACAAGCTGTTCCACAATGGGAGCACACATTCTTAAGTCGGATTGTTCCAAACAATTTTTCCAAAGTCAGATTGGGTGGGAACATGAAATGATGTTCTTAAGTCGGGTCGTTCCAAGCAATTTTTCCAAAGTCAATGGAACGACCTATCTTTAGCTACCTAACTTAAAGTGCGAAAGTCATTTTGGCTAAGTTAGTCGTTGTGGAACGGAATCAAGCGTTGTGGAACGGAATCAAGCTTTATCTTGAGTTTTATTTTTTTGTTACAATTTACAAGTAACAAAGACTTGATTCATCTATCTCGTGGTCTTTAAATAAAAGCCATAGAGATATTATTTATACGATCCAAACCATTTATGTCTTCAATTACTATATTTCCATTATATATGCAAAAAATCAAGTTATTTGAGTATCGAATAAGTACCATATCAACTTCTATCAGTGTTAAAAGAAAATTATTTTTGCGGAACTGAGGGTGGCATGTACCACCTCCACCCCTATGAGCCTCTGTCCCTGCTCGGCGGTAAAGTAAATTCTTTTTGTATTAGCTGTACTAGAGAAATGAGAGTGTCCCGTCCGAGGAAGTCCTTCCAAGTGCACTGTGGTAATAAGATTTAGCGAAGAAATAGAAGAGAGAGATCAAAGGGGCGAGCGATTTGCCATCAACCCAGCAGTTGATGCGAAAATTGTTGCTATTAATCTGGGCAATCAACTGATGCAACTGAAACAGATGAAAGGTCTCAAACACTCGAAAGTCTTGAATTTCCAGCCTAGCTCTAACCATTTCAAAATATCGTGGTGGCCCAATTCGCAAAGCTCAATAGTCCAGGTCTAAGTCCAAACCAATTAAACATCTGCAGGAGTAAAAAGATAACGCTAATGGACCCAAGGCCCAAGCCTAACCAAGCATATCCCTCGGACCCCGGACTATGGGTCCCAGGCCCAGGTCACGGTCTGGGTATGCACCGGCAGTGTGCGCTCCATCCTTCAGAACATTTAGATAGACCCAAAGGGGTCCAGGCCACTATTGAAACTTATGCGCACCGATGATTCTTTTCTTTTTTTTTTTACGGCAAAAAATTTCATTTATCATCGAAATGTTATAATGACTAATAGGAACAAGGAGAAAGCAACAAAATCCCTAATCCAAGACCCAAACAATGATTGGCAAGGAATCAATCAAAGAAACCCCTAAGGCCGAAGCCCACACCTATTGGGCAAAGCCCACACCCGATGGGCCACAATGCCCAAAATAGAAAAAATTAACCCTAAGGCACAACACCACAACCCGTTGTCCAGTCATGCGCCGCCGCCAACCAAACACATCACGAGCCCTTGTATCACGAGCCCTTGTACTGACCAACACCTTGCCGTCCTACACCTTGCGCAACCTTGCCGTCCTACACCTTGTGCCTCCGTCCAAACACAACATTGCAACCCGCAGTCCAACTCCTTGTGCCACCGCCAAACGCCACCAAAAAGCATCTCCTGCAAGCCCAGAGCACCCCAAAACACATCATGAGCCCTTGCCGTTAAGCATAAAACCGGAGTAGCCCAACTACCAACAACTGGTGGCCACGTGAGGTGTAACCTGCCATAACCGTCCACACTCGACCACAACCAAACCACCCAAAACTCGACAACCAACTTCTGTTGCTGCACACCACTAGCCAAAAGATTGAGAACCGAAAACCAAAGGATCCAGCGTGCTGGCAGCCGGACCGATGGGCTGATCCGCACTAAAGGATGAAGAAGAGAAGCACAGGTAGAGATGGGGATGGGGGGGAAAGGAAAGATGGGAGGGAGGTGGCCCAGCACCACCAATGCCGCACCGCTCACCACCAAAAAACCTACAGAAAAGAAAGAAAAAAGAAGAAGAAGAGGAAGAAGGAAGCTGGAGGGGGGAGAGAGGGGAAGATTGCCGGGGGGAGGAGGAGCGTTATTTTAGACCTATATGGGACCAACAGGTTAGGGGTTCAGACCTAAGAGCAACCAAATATGTATATCCAAGATTTAATCTACACCAATCTATCCCCCCCAAAACCATTAGTGGCAATCAAGGTGGTGTAGAGGATCGATCAAAACAAACCACCCACACACACTATCACTTGAAAAACTAGAACACAAAAAAACAAGAAATTTTACATGGTTCAGTTCCAATGCCTAGTCCACGGGAGAGAACAATTTCACTAATATTGAATGACTTACAATGAGATGAAAATTACCCTACCCAACCCAAGCTCACGCTCACTTGTATTTTTATCTCTCACACACTCACCAATATTGTCACACAATTTCTCTCTTTTTTACACACGCGGCACACATATTATAGCACACATGCACGTCCCTTTTATACATGCGGCTGTGCAATACTCCTATTAAGCAAAACAACCCCTTGGCATTCCAAGAAGACTTCCTTTGAATTAAAACAGCCGGTAAACATTTACCCATGTGGAGAAAATTCCAATGAATTCACTCCTCAACCAACCACAAACATTTTCAAGGCAACTAATGCCATCAAAACTTCTCCTTTTACATATGCATTTAACATGCGAAAACCCCAACAAACACCCCATTTTCCCAAGTGAGAGTATTCAATAGTCTCAGAACATGGTCGTGGCACTCTCAGATCATTCTAGCACCACACGTTTATTAGAGTCCATGTAACGCCCCGATTTTCGGACACGTTAATTAAAACAGAGATCCAAAAAAATTCATTTAATAATAGAGTTTTCTTAATAAGCAGCAGAATAACATAAATAGAAAAGTACTTTAGTCTGATACAATAAGAAATAGTACTTGTCGGAAAGTTAAATTACATTTGTCCAACACAAAAGTAAGGCGATTACAGAGCCTTCTACAGTTCTAGGTTGAGGTCCCACTCCCCATAAGTTCCCTGATTGGCTGCAGGGTCTTGATACTTGTTGCAATGTCCTCCTCTTCCCTCTTCGGTACCTGGCATGAAACACTAGGGCACACAGCACCATGAGTTTTGACACTCAGTAGCTAACTCCTACCCACTAACCCTTACATTACAATTCATCAACAGTTCATATCAAGGAGTGCATAAATAAGTAACAAGCATCTGATTTCCTTATCTTCTTTTTACCTTAAGTGTTCTCATAGATTATAAACCTTAGGAACGTCTCTCCAATTCAAAACTGATATACACAATTCCTAGTGGACTTTTCGACTGGCGAGGCTCTGGTTCTGCTGACCCAATAATTGGGACCTTTCGATTGACCAGGCTTTGGCTCCGCTGACCACGACTTAATTCCTGGTGGACTTTTCGACTGGCGAGGTTCTGGTTCCGCTGACCCGATAATTGGGACCTTTCGCCTGACCAGGCTTTGGCTCCGCTGACCACACTCAATACACAATTCCTGGTGGACTTTCCGGCTGGCGAGGCTCTGGTTCCGCTGACCCGATAATTGAGACCCTTCGGTTGACCAGGCTTTGGCTCCGCTGACCACACATTCTCCTTACTTTCCGGTTTCTTTTAACTTAGAAACGTCTATGTGATTTACTACGTAAGTACAACCCCGAAACCTATTTTTCCAATCTAACAATTCAACAATATATCACCTTAAGTTACAGTAGTCAATAGAGAAAAAAATGAGATCTCAATCAATAACATTCAAATAATTCACGTATCACAAAATTTATCCTTTACCAAGCCTAATGAAATTTAACTCCAAGTTTATCAATTAAATCAATAGAGTACATCAAAACAAACATCAATATTATTAACTTTAATTATGAAAACAAAACAAATCATATTGGACATGAGTAATCAGCCAAACAACATAACAATGCACATCATCATTTTTTTAACAAATCAAATTTAACCATCATCAAGCCTTACAGCCATAATTGGTTTGGTGGGTTTCTCGACCCATTTTCATATTTTGGTTTAGTTTCGTTTGGGCTCATTGCAAGCCCCAATATCAAGTCTAAGGCTACTAAATATACTTAGGGTTAATGGATAAGAGGTTTCTACCTTTGATCCGGACGAAAATCTCAGTGGTGGAATCCGGTAGAGTTTTGGTTGACGAAGAAAAATCCAATTTCGAACAGAAACTTAGAGCTGTGCTACCGGGTTCAAACCTCAATCGTTTCACGTGATTCTTGTATCTAAAACGAAGCTCTCGAAGTTCTCTACAATCTTCGTGAAGGAATCTAAATCCGAAATCCACTTTAACAAGGAAAAAATGGCGATTTGTCAAAGGTCAGTGAGCTGTCTGGAAAATTTACCCGAGATTTTTACTGAACTTTGGATGGCTATATCTCACTCAAAACTCAACCGATTTGGGTGATTCTTGTGTCGAAATCGAAGTTCTAGACGCCCTCTAAAACTTCAATGAAGAAACCTAATCCTAAAAACGAATGTAACGATGAGTAAAGTGGCTGTAAAAAGGGGTACGTGACATGGACGAAAATGGAAATGGGGAGGATGTCTTCTTCCTTTTTCTTTTCTTCTTTTCCTAGGCTCTCTCTCCTGGTCTCTCTCTCTCTCACAGAAAATTCATGGGGAAGGAGAATGGGTGGTGCTATTATAGAGAAGAATGGGATGGAGTGAAGTGTAATGGGGGTGTAAGGGATTGATGGGAGAGTGATGGGAGTGGGTTATGGAAGAAAGAGGAGGGAGGAGAGGTCTGATTTTCAGACTTTGGGGTGGTGTGTGGTGTTGGTTTTGGTGGGTGAAGGAGTGGAGAGTGGGGAGAAGAGAGAGGGAGTTGGTAGAGTGCAAATATATGCATATATGTATTGTGTATGTGTTTATATGCTTGTGTGTGTGTGTGTGTCATGTGTGTATAAATCTAAATGTATATGTATATGTATATGTAGTAGAATTTTGTTAGGGTAAAAAGGGTAGGAACACAGATAATTAGGGCCTTAAACTTAGTTTAAATAAATCATCAAAACTTAACTAGGATAATCATATTTAAGAAACAAAATAAGTCGTAATAATTATTGCAAAATATAACATACTTTGAAAATAATAATAATAATAAAATGGACCGAAAATTTGGGCCATTACAGTCCATACACTTAGTCGTGGACCCGCGAGAATGTGTGGTGTTGGAGTGTCCCGGAGCACTACGTGGCTGTACTTCGGGAGCACTAAATAATTAGACCCCAAAAATTTGTCTTTATGAGAATGTAGTTGCCGAAATTCGAGAGTTCATGAGGAATGTGAGTAAATTTGGTAGGGGAACCATAGTGCTTTTTTCATGGTGTGCACTCAAGAAGAAGAAATAGATTAATTTGTCTGCTGCAATAATCTTTGATGTAGTCAATAGATCTTTGTGTGGTTATTGTAGAATCTATTCTTGAGATTTGCTTTCTAGCTAGGCAGTCACAGTGCTTGTTTGCGAAAAATTGTGAGAACATATTGAGATTTTGACAAGGAAGTCAGGAGTTTGGATTTCCCCGCCTGTTTGTAGGGGCTATTCCTGTCTTTGATTCTACATTGTAACGGGCTTATTTCTTGTATTGATTAAGTTGTTGGGTTTGGTTGTCTCATGGACTCTAACACTTTGTACTTCATATGTGATATGTGATGTAATTAATCTCTTCTATTGATTGACACTCAAAAAAAAAAAGTAGCATCTAAAAATTTCCAGTTTTCTGAAAATTGTTTCAAGGCCCCAAAGCCGATTTTTTTAGAACCTACGATTTGGATAGTTATTACCAAATTAACAAGCTTCACCAAGAATGAACTTAAATCATTGAAATAAAATAGGAATAAGAAAAAAAAACTAGGAATGAGTTTATTTATTTTTTATTAATCTCTGAAGAATTACAAAGATTAAAAGAGTAAGAGTGAGGCAATAACCCGACTAGATGAGACCAAAGTCCACAAGACGAAACCCCACAACATATACCCTGAGAAAGATAAAGGTTAGCAAGATGCCAACCGAACAAGAAACAATCTCCAGAACATACCTTGAGAGATCAAAATTGACATGAATAAAAGAAAAGAACAATTGAATTATAGGGATTCCAAAATACTCTTTAGCCTAAACAGAAAGTCATTAATTGTGAACTCTTTCACCTGTGAGAATGGTAAAACCATTGCATCCCGAAAATGCAAAGAAAAAAAAGGGAAAAAAAATGTGTTTATTTCATGGGGATTAACTGCGAGGAATTTAATTACTGAGGTCCTTCAGAAGCTCCTCTTCATTTTCAACAGCATTTATGTTGCCCGCTACGTGGTGCTCCGAGGACACGATCTCAATATCGTTAAAGACCGAGCTAGGACCACAGGGAATGTCATGTTGATAAAGTGCCATATTTGTATCCATGAACCAGTTATCATTCATCAACTCTTGGATCCATGTTGGTAAAACTGAACTACCCAAATCTTCCACTCCCACCATTTCATGAGGAAGAGGAAGAAGATGAGGAGGGGGAGGAGGAGGAGTTACCTGCTGACATGGCCCTCCTTCCCTTTCCTCAAGCGGAGGGGGAGAAGGAGGAGGAGGAGGAGGAACCGTTGCCTGCTGAAGCTGCCCTAAGGGAAAGAAGGCCGCATCAGCAGGCAACAGCTCCTCCTTCACTTAAGGAGGAGCCGTTGCCTGCTGAAGCTGCCCTCCTTCCCTTTCCTCAAGCAAAGGAGGAGGAGCTCTTGCCTGATGACGCGGCCTTCTTTCCCTTTCCTCAATCTCCTTGAGCTTGTCAACTACAACAAAGATAGCTTCTCTAGCCTCTCTATATCTAGTTCTCCCAAATCAAGGTAACCTTCATATATTTGGTTCACATCCTCTTGAGCCTCTTTCATGTCATTTTTCTTCTTTGCCCTGTCCTTTCTCTTGATTTCACTGGTGACCCTCTGTGTGAGGTAACCTTCATGTGTCAGTATTTTTTGGCTTCTTTCCACCGGTGACATGCTCAGAAACTTCTCAAACATTCCTCTAACAACTCTGTAAGATGGGAAAAATGCTGGCTCGACCTCTCCTGGACTGTAAACAACAACACATGACTTCACATCTAATAATACTGAAAGCTCTTTAGTTTTCTTAAACAAGCCCGCCCTTCTTTTTTTCAGGGCAGCTTTTCTTGCATAGTCGTTGACTATTCATGTGAGTGTAATTTTATTTCTCGCCATTTGTGGTGCTTTGATGTACTTTTCACCATAACACTGGCCAATATTTATGGTGTAGGAAAGGGTTGGACCTGGGGACCCTGTCTGATGCGTTGCACTGTGCAGGCACTACATCCTAACCGTCCAAAAGTATTTTCAATGGTCCAGGTTAATTCGAAGATGCTTTCTTACCGGTCAAATGCCTTTATTACCGGTGGAAATGCAGCGAATTTGCTGTCTGTGTTGGTCAAGTGGTCTCCTAAAGATTGTGAAAATCTTGTTGACTAACTTAGAGATTTCAGTAATGTGAGTAAATTTGGTAGGGAAATAATATTAGTATTTTTATGGTTAGTAAGAAACATAAGTGTTTGAATTCAAACCCAACGTATTAAATTCACTGGACCACTTCACGGTTAAAACAAGTTCAATGCGTCCCAAGAGTAAAGGCTCATCGAGTTAAAGTATTCAATTTAACTCCAATTTTGAGAAATTGAGTTAAAGTGTACATCCTGGCATTGGATAACCGGGCATTATGTCCTCACTAAGTTCCTTCATTTTTTTTTCCTAAGGTAAGTAAAGACATTTAGTTCGTTATTAGTATATACTTCTAATGATATTATATTTTCCATAATTTATATAGACGGTCAATTTCTCTCTAATGGGTTTTTCAGGAAAGATCTACCTTGCTTGTATGTCTTCAGTTTTATTCAGTTTTACTAGTCCGATTACCTGATTTTTTGGTTGATTTTCGATGATTTGTTGGTTGATTTTCAATGATGTATGTTGTTGATATTCCAAACCGGCCAAAAAAGCCAAACCGGACCAAAACCAATGAAACCAGTTGAAACCAAACCGATCTAGTTTCGACCGGTCTCGGTTTTCATTTCTCCAAATCGAACTAACCGGTTAGGTCCAAAAAAATACCGGAAAACTGAACCGAACTAGAACGATTACACCCCTATCCAAGACAGAAGTTCAAGGTGAAGCTGTAAATAACAAGGGAAATGTCCTTCGAGATTTCGGCCCCCACAATATTTTTATATACATTGAGGGACATAAATACTGCTTTTCGTGTCCTATCACAACGTTTGGCCTTTTCAATAAGATACTTCATTTATTGTTGTGAAATTTGCGGTAATATTGTCTTTATTTGTTGGATAAATCCTAACATTGCTTATTTACATGATTTTAGGCACTGGAGATCAGCCAAGGAGCAAGAAAAATGTGTCATTTTTAGGCTCTGATAACTGCTCAACAACAGAAAACACTGGAGAAATGAGAATTCTCCCTAGGTTCATCTAAAGCCTTTTCGATGCATCCCAAGTTTTGAGCCGAAATGAAGCGTTGTCGAGGAAATAAAAAAAATAATTTATGCATTGCACCCCTGGTTGTTTCGTTATGTTGGACTTAATATATTAGAGGTTCCTAATTAAGTGCCAAAGAAATTGGCGTACTCAAGTGAGAAGCATTTAGTGGGGTTTTAAGACGGAAAAAATAGAACACTATGGTAGAAACTAAGGGCAAGTTAGTTTGGTTCAGGTAGGAAAATAAATTCACAAATGGTTTCATTTCAATACTATTTTTATTTTCCTTATGTTTAATTATATAAGCATTAATGGTGTATGAATATGTATTAAGGGGTGTGTGTGAATATTTTAGCTATGAAATTTTTTCCCTGCTATTGCAAGAAGAATAATTACTGAAATTCATTTTTGGCTTTTGAATTGTTAGACATTTAGTTGACAATATATGGACAATGGTTATAGTTAGCAAGGCAACATGAAAATTGTTAGATGGTACCTAGCTGTATCCGGGGTGGGTGCTATGTGGTCGGTGTTGTGCGCCGTGTTGTGCGGCAAAACTACGTCGTTTTGTTTGATTTTTGTGCACACTTCCAAAGCTTCCAAGAACCTTGTTTGGAGAAAGAAAAATCATTACAAAGTGCCTAAATCCAAAGTGCCTAAACCCTAAACCTAAAATTCCTAAACCCAATGTCCTAAAATCCAAGTGCCTAAACCCACTATACCCTACCCCAAAGAGCCTAAATCCTCTAAAATTGAACCCCAAAATTAAACCTCACACTTAACTCTCCAAACAGGGCCCTTGAATATACTAAGAAAATGAGCAAAACGACGTAGTTTTGCCGCACAATATGGCGCACAACACCTACCGCACAACGCCTCCCCGGATTCTCTGTTTACACTCATTTTTGGCAAAAAACAAAAAAAATTAGCCAAATGACAAGTGGGGCCTGTTCACAGTCAACAAAAAGTGAAAATCGAACGGGCCCGCATTGTTAGTCAACGAAAAAGTCAAAGTTGATTAACTTGAAGTGGTAAAAAATCATTGGTGGAGAGACCGATTGCAACATCACAAGGGAACACCGGATCTACAATTTCAGCAACAAACTTCTATATTTCAGGGGCAGTTGAGATATTTTAGGGTATGGTTGTATTCCCTAACAGATCCTTAGGATATATCCAGGGAATATTCTTTGTATTTTCTTGGATTTTATACATTACAAGGGTAAATACACGAGGATTTGGTTATGAGTGCCATGCGGTATTCAATTAAGAAAGTTAAAGTCGAAGATGGTTAAAGAGGTTGAGCAAAATCGGGGAATAGGCCCTGAAAAGTAGGAAGCACTCAAGCCTTTGACCAATTCAAAGGGCCACATGGCAGCCATTAGGGGATTTCAGTTTGCAATCAACGTCTACAATGAATACGAGTTCACAGAAGTAAAAGGAAGTGGTTTGGAGACGCGGGACACGTGTCATATTCTCAGGGCCTTATTCAGGGGACAACTGACAACTTTTTAGGATATTCTTTCCTCCATTATTTAATATTTACAACTGCTACAAGGGTGGTTTTGCTACACGGAAGTTATGTGAGCTGTGAATATAGCCAAAATGGTGCTGCACAGGGGGAAGTATGATTAGGCCATGGAAAATAGGAAATATGCCCGTTTTTGTCCATTTTCAAGGGGATGCGTGGCAGCAATGAGGGTCTTTTCTACGAATATCAACGGCTGGGTATATTTCAAGATTTTTGGAACAAGTGGGACCGGTTTTTAGACGAAGTTGGAGCATGGCCCACTTGGCACACTTTCAGGATCTTGATGTGCTGTTTTTTAAGGTATTCACTGCGATAAAAAGGAAAAACTGGGCAGGCTAATGGCTCCATACCTCAAGACTCAATGTCTTTTCATTTCTTACAGTTTTTTTTTTTAATCTTTATCTACGTTCCAAGCTACTAATACGACGTTAGCAAGCATTTCTCCCTTTATTTTTCTATTATAAATTCTGCAACTCCTATGTTGCGATGGCGATAATGAAAAATCCCTAGTATTTTCCATCTTTACGGCGTTACAAGGTTCGGGCTGCGGCTCGTACTTTTCACAAGTAGCAACCTTCCAATTTCGATATTAGCAAGCTTTCATTCCTATGTTATCACTTTATTTTCGATAATACAAGTGATGTTTGGCTCACGGTTAGATCACATTACGGTATTGGCAAGCCCGACATCCATAAAATCACCACTCCCTGCCTAGGAGAGTAACTGTACCCTGTGCGTTTTCCAAAGAATCCCCTGTGGCCTTTTCTCGGGAAACACGTTCTTTCTTCAAAAGAATGCTACCGAAGATACCTAGGTTGTGACTTGTGATTAAGAAGAAGTGTGAGTTATTACTAATTGGGTTCTGCTCCAATCCCGTTGTTGAAGGAATTTGACTTCCATGTGAACAAACCCATCAAGCCATTACATCCCTCCACTTATCCATCACTTAGATACATCAATATATTGGGATTTTTATTATTGGCCTATGATAATGTACATAAGCTTAGCACTCAATTGAATTTGACACCATTATATATTGTGTTGCTTTGAAGTAATTATTTGAGAACAATTTACATTCATCATGATTCAAAGCTCATTAAAAAAAAAAAAAAATCACCTTTGACAGCTCCACGTCCAAAGCACGTGCACATTTACTAGTTCCCTTAAAAAAGTTGAATTCCCAAAGAGGGTCACTTATTGGGACGGAGAGAGTATTCAAAAGCCTTAGAGCATGGTCGCGTGGCGCTCCAGATCATTCCAACACCACACATTTACGTAGGGTCCATACATTTAGTCGTGGACCCCCCGAGAATGTGTGGTGTTTAAGTGTTCCAGAGTATCACGTGAGGCATGCTCCGGAAGCACTAAGTAAATAGACCCTAAAAATTGTTGTTATGAGAATGTAGTTGCCTAATTTTGATGAGAGTTCATGAGTAATGTGAGTAAATTTGGTAGGGGAACCATATGGAGTATGCTTTTTGGTAATTCAGAATGATATATGTTTTTCAGTAGTGTGGGAAATCGTGAAATTAATGTTGGATTAGTAACAGCTGTGGTTTTGTTAGGGTCTGCACTCAAAGAAGAAGAAATAGATTAATTTGTTTGCTGAATTAATCTTTGATGTTGTCAATAGATCTTTGTGTGGTTATTGTTGTTTCCATTCTTGAGATTTGCTTTCTATGGCAGTCACAGTGCCTGTTTGCGAAAAATTCTGAGAACAGACTATGAGATTTTGACTTTCAAATAATTTGCATTGGCCAGGGTCGGAAAACCTTGGGTACCGACCCATAGGTACAAAAAATGTATAGAGCACGCTCAGGGGGCCCTTTTTGGGTCCCACACAAGTGATCCAAACCGTTCATTATTCTTAAAACATTTTTTCAAGGGGCCCAAAAAAAAATACTGCTCAATCGGATGGTTAGAATTGCTTAAACCAAAGGCCCATTGTTTCAATCAAAAGAAATGGTGGGCCTTTGGTTTAAGCACTTCTAACCGTCCGATTGAGCTGAAATTTTTTGGACTCCCTCGGGAAAATGTTCTAAGAATAATGAACGGTTCGGATCACTTGTGTGGAACCCAAAAGTGGGTCCCCGAGCGTGCTATGTACATTTTCTGTGCCTCTCGGTCTATGCATGTAGCAATGTTCGGCCAGGGCTATTGCATCTCACGAGGAGGTCAGGAGTTTGAATCTCTCTGCCTGCAAGTAGGGGCTTTTCCTTCCTTTGTTCCTACCTTGTAATGGGTGTATTTCTTGTATTGGTTAAGTTGTTGGGCTTGGTTGTCTCGTGGACCTCTCATAATTGACGTAGTGTCCCGGATTTGTACTTTGCACTTTATATGTGATGTAATTGATCTCTTCTATCGATTGAAAAAAAGTAGCATAAAAAATTACGAATTTTCTGAAAAGTATTTCAAGGCCCCAAAGCTGATTTCTTTAGAACCAACGATTTGTATAGTTATTACAAGATTATCAAGCTTCACCAAGAATGAATTTAAATAATTGAAATAAAAGAGGAATAAAATAAAAAAATAAAAAACTATGAATGAGTTAAGCAATAGAGTTATTGCATATGTATATATATTTTCAACAGTAAGAAATTTTATTAACCTTTAAAGAATTACAAAGATTAAAATGGTAAGAGTGAGGCAACAACCCGACTAGATGAGACCAAAGTCCACTTGACCAAACCCCACAACATACCCTGCAAAAGATAAAGGTTAGCAAGATGCCAACTGAACAAGAAACAATCTCCAGGACATACCCTGAGAGATCAAAATTGACAAGAATAAAAGAAAAGAACAATCAAATTATAGGGACTTCAAAATACTTTTCAGCCTAAACAGAAAGTAATCAATATTTGTGAAAAAAAAAGGCAAAACAATATATTTATTCTAAGCGGATTAACTTTGAGGAGTTTAATTATTGAGGTCCTTCAGAAGCTACTCTTGATCATTTTCACCGGCATTCCTGTTGCCCGCTATGTGGTGCTCCGGGGACGCGATCCCAAGATCGCTAATTACCCAACTAGGACCACAAGGAATGTCCTGTTGATAAGGTGCCATTGTTTCCGCGAACCAGTTATCTTTCATCAACTCCTGGATCCATGTTGGGTAAACTGATTTATCCAAATCTTCCACTCCCACCATTTCATGAGGAGGAGGAGGGGGAAGAGCTGCCGCTTGCTGATGCGGCCCCCCTTCCCTTTCCTCTAGCGGAGGAGGAGGAGGAGTCGTTGCCTGCTGATGTGGCCCTCCATCCCTTTCCTCAGCTTGAGGAGGAGGAGGAGGAGCAGGAGGTGTTGCCTTCTGACGCGGCCTTCTTTCCCTTTCCTCAATCTCCTTGAGCTTATCAACTACCAACACACATAGCTTCTTGAGCCTCTTTACATCTAGTTCTCCCAAATCAAGGGAGCCTTCATATATTTTGTTCATATCCTCTTGAGCCTCTTTCATGTCATTTTTCTTCTTTGTCCTGTCATTTCTCTTGATTTCACTGGCGATCCTTTGTGTGAGGTAACGTTCATGTGTCAGCATTTTTTGGCTTCTTTCCACCGGTGACATGCTCAGGAACTTCTCGAACATTCCTCTAACGACTTCGTAAGATGGGAAAAATGCCGGCTCGGCCTCTCCTGGACTGTAAACAACAGCACATGACTTCACATCTGATAATACTGAAAGCTCTTTAGTTTTCTTAAACAAGCCCTCCCTTCTTTTTATCAGGGTAGCTTTTCTTGTAGAGTTGTTGACTATCCTTGTGAGTGTAATTTTTTTTTTCGCCATTTCTGGTGCTTTGAATTACTTTTCACCATTACACTTGCCACTATTTTATAGTGTAGGAAAGGGTTGGACCCGAGGACCCTGTAGCGCATTAGGTGCGTTGCACCGTGCAGCACTGCATCCTAACCGTCCAAAAATGTTTTCAATGGTCCAGATTTGAAGACGCTTTCTTACCTTTTAAAGCGCTTTACTACCAGTCATAAAGCTTCAGCGAATATGGACCATTGATTTTCAAGATGAACAACTGCTATTTGCGCTGCACCATCCCCACTTCCAGAAAGAGTTATCTTATAAAATGTCTTAATTGGTGTCCTTTCATTTTAACCACCCCCCCAAAAAAAAAAAAATTGGTTCTTAATCCTTTTCCTGCATAAAATTGATTAACCTCCATGTGTGAAATGCAGCGAATTTGCTGGTCAAGTGGTCTCTTAAAGATTGTGAAAATGTTGTTGACCGAGCGAGAGATTTCAGTAATGTGAGTAAATTTGGTACGGAAATAATATTTTTTGGTAAGTACGAAACATAAGTGTTTGAATTCAAGTCAAACCCGTTGTTGACCGTATTAAATCCACCGGACCACTTCACGGTTCAATGCGTCCCTAGATAAAATATTCAATTTAACTGTACACATCCTGACATTGGATAACCGGACATTATGTCCTCATTAAGTTCGTTTTTTCTTTTTTTAGGTAAGTACTTACATTTTTTTACATTTGTTAGTTTTGCATCAATTTTTCGTGGTTTATAGATTCGCCTCGAGTCTCTCGACGAGACTAATCCAATCCAAAGAGTATAAAATTAATGTCAAAAGTAATATATTTTTTTGAATAAAGTCGAAAATAAACCAAAATTCTCCAGTTTATTGGTTTAATTTTGGTTTTATTAAAAAAAAAAATTAGTTTCGACCATAATTTTATACTCTTTGGATTCGTCCATAAACCACGAAAACTTGACGCAAAACTAACAAATGCAAAAAAAAAAAATTTGAATAAGGAGAAACCAAAAAAACGAAAAAAACCACTTTTTGGTTTTTTTGCCAAAGCATATTAGTTTACGCTTCTAATGATACTTATTATATTTTCCATAATTGTTTGTCTATATAGACGGTTAGTGTTACCTTAATCTACTGGAGGATTCTGATCACATCCTAATTGGATGCGATTCAGTTTATATTGAGGCAATTTGAATTTCAAATAATATGAAACAATTATAGAACCCTCAAACATTTTATTGGGCTGGATCAAACAATACCTTAAGACGTTTTTCTGTGTTCACAACAATCTCGTGGGTCTTTACTCCAACCAAGGGTTTGTAGCCAAGCGGTTATCCATCCGTTTTGTTTTGATAGTCCAGTATGAAAAGATGTACAATATTCAGATAAAAAGTAAAATACTTCCGTTCATATATAACTTTTTGAATTTTTTCACACCAAATGTTTTCATAGGAGACTATCAAAATGAGACGGAGGAAGTATATGTTGAGATTCTTAACTCCACTAATATAAAATCTTGTGTATGCCCCTGACAGGGCCGGCCCTGAGATCCTTGGGGCCGATGACAAACTTGTAAATCTGGGCCCTATGTTTTCGTTTTAAAATTGAAAAATAAAACTAACCTCAAAATGATAGTTACTTGGTCCCATATTTTATTTTATTTTTCCATGATTCGTTTTCTTGTTTTGAATAAAATTAGTTTTTAGTCATTATTTTTTGCACCAATAAAAAAAATACCCCTTTGGAATTGTAAGTTTGTGCTTGGGGGAAAAATATTGCTATGAAGAAGTAAAAGAGAGGCCCAAGAATTGATCCGTGTGATAGAATAACTAAGCTTTTCCACTAGGCTATCTAGCTCATTAATTGTATAAGTAATAGATCAAATATATATTATATACCTAGGTGTACCTATCCGGGGTCCTAATTTTGGACCAAAATTCAAGAACATAAGTCAGCCGCCTTACTCGCCTTAGCTCAGGGCCGGCCCTAGCCCTTGATCATAGCTTTACGCATATTCGCCATCACCAAGTAAAATCACCTTTCATTTTAAACCAAAACAACGACCATTGTGACTCAATAATTTCAAAGTATGTCACTAGTCAGACCATTCTGATAAGTTTACTAGTACATACAAGTTGGTTGAACGTCATTTCCCTGCATGAAATTGATTTAGCGCCATGATTAAACCGGGCAAAACTTGATATATGAAACTCTCTCTTAAAGAATTACTCCATCCGTCCTGAAAAGTTGGCCCATCTTTCTTTTTTTAGGATGTCCCAAATTTGGTCCAGCTGCAAGTGTTCTACCAATTTGAAATGGTAAGCATTCCTAAATGTTAATTTGATGCTGGGATTTGGATTGTTACCGTGTTGGTCAGGCCAAGCAGTTCTTGCACTTAAGGTGTTTGATGAATTACTTCTATCGCCATGTTGACTATAATCCAAACAGGTTTCACAAACGACATTCAAGGTAACACTGCAACGAGATACCAATTAATTAAAGAGAAATAGGACCTAATTGTAGATGTTTTGGGTGCTTAACTCAATTGTTTCGGTGGACACCATTTCGTCTACCTGACTATGTAGATCCAACAAAGAACATGCGTGCCATATATAAGTTTTCTTTTTTCCCTTTTGAGGTAAGAGCTTTATTGAGTACTAATTTGACGGGCTAGCTAGATTTAATTGGATTATAAAGCTTTAATTTGTAGCCGAGCAAAAAAGATTTTGTGTTGTGCCTGCATTTTTCCTTTGAATTCTACACTAAGAATTTTCTGAATTTTCGTAGCATTTTTTGGCACTAAAATCTGTAGTGATTGTTTTGAATTGAATGAAAATCAAAGTCGAACAACTCTAACATTTATTCATGATTTTTTATCTAGATTTCATAGCATCATGAGTGTCACAATTATACTTATTGTCTTTTAAGTCAAATTATTCTCAACTTAGGGATGGTAGCTGATTATTATAAATTACATCAAGGGATATCCGTAAATGAAATGGGTAAATTTCGGACATTGGGTCTAAGGATAGAGAAGATATTTAGGGCAACAAATTTGCTGCTTCATATCCTACACTCTATGGCAATCCATTCGAATAGAATGAATTTAATTTTATGGTTGTTTCTTAGTTTTTAATGCGAATGTGAGACCAATGGCTGTAGAGAAACTAGCTTGGATTGGAATTAGCCATCCAAAAGTAGAGTTCCTTTTCTTGGCTTAAAGGTGTCGAAGACAAAGGATTCCATCAAGACATATCTTACAATATCGGATTTTTTTAAGTTGTCAAAAATATGAGGATCAAATGATTTAGTGCTGAGATATGTCACTTACTCGATAAGATTCGGGAGACTAAATTGGGTTTCATCACTTATGGTAGCTGTTGGGAGTTAATGTATCTGCTTCTTTCTTTTTTATTGTTGTTGGGGGGATCATAGAGGATCTAGAACTAGAAGAGGTGTTGCTAGCAACAAGTTGACGGTTTGGGGGGTTTTTGCAGCGTTTGTTCAATTAAGATGCTTCTTTTCAAAATCATGTAGTTGCTTTCCGATGGTGTTTTGTCTATTTCTTTTGATGTGGTGGGTTGGTGTCTTACCAACTTTATTTGGGAAGTGGCAAGTTTAGGTTAACACCGTGGGATGTACTTATTTGAGATTGATGCTTTTCTCCATTCTACTATTAACTGGCTTGTTGATCATACTTAAGGTCTTTTTTTCTTATAAAAAAAAAATGACTATACGTTAGTTTTTACAGAGTTATAGTATATTAACATTCAAAAACCTTAGTTTTGTCATTTTGCTATTGTTTTCTATGTGTTTATGCAGTAGTTTTTATGAATATGTGCTCTCTTTAAATGCAAACTCCCCCTTTTGTTTAAATTGGACCATTTGGTTGTTTTCTCTTCGCAAGAATTTACCTGCATATATATTTGTGTGCAAGTAAAAATAAGTAACAAATAAATAATGAGACTCCGCAGTTGAAAAGATATAGTTATTCCCACAGAAATCTTAGAAAAGTCAAAGTCAATAGAAGAGAAATCTTTGTATTTTTCTTTGGCACAGTTAATTAATAATGAAGGACAAGTTACAAGAAAGGAAGCTGTCTTTTGGAAAGGTAGTGGATGGGGGTGCTATTGCTACTGATGTCTCATGGAAATATTTTACATAGCCTTTGTCTATGCTTGGAAGTGATGTTACGGGCACTTGTTTCTTTTTGTAGCTTTTTCTTCTTTCAGTTTTGTGCTTAGTATTTGGCTTTTTTTCGATGTAACTTTTGTCGAGTTTTAATAAAAATTTTGTTGCCGATCCAAAAAAAAGGTTACGAGTCAAACTTGGTCGTACATTTCCGAATAAAGAACGAAATCACCTTAGGATAATTAATTCTACAAATTGACATAAAAGCTGTGAATTACGAAGTTTAACTAGCGAGCCTGTTCATCAAGTAAGAGGGCCACAAAACCGTAGCTAATGAAAGGAAGCATGCAAGATATTAGAATGGATCATCCCCCAACTAATAAGAGATTGGAATCCAGCCCTGCTAAATGTACCTGCCTCCCCCCGGAAAGACGAATTATGGGAGAGGATAGTTTCCTCAAGTTTAGCCGCGCAGAGGGAGGAACCCCGTGACCAAACTTGGTACGGTTGATTCATTTGCTGACCAAACTTGATACGGTCAAAGAACAAATGTTCAAGTAGAATGCTTATGTATCATACATGGAACCCTATCGCTAGGATCTCCGCCGGGTGTCGTGGAAGCTTGAGAGGAAGTAGAGCAAATGAGATCCATGGCAAATCATCTCAAATGATAAAAATATCCGTAAGAATCTACATACCCTCAACCAATTTGATTGAAATGAAAGTAGGCAGAATTACGATTTCAACAAGAAGATCTAGTGATTGAAATGAAGGTAGTGTACAAAATCTGATCAAGCTACAGGCACACCAAATGAAGAGCATAATTAATGTGCGATGGGACTAAACCAAATTTGATTGAACAAGGTGACAACGAAATCTTGTGCGGAATGACGGCACGTCAGATTTCAGCCAAAGACCTCTAGGGATTAAGGAAAAAGATATTTGGCCGTCCGTATGAAAGTCGCTACAAGAAAAAACATTAAAGGTTTCACCTTTTAGTGACGAGACGGCACACTTGTCACTAAATGTTATCCAACAGTGACATTTAATTTGAAATTTGTCCCCGAAGATGTGGGTCATAAATGAGATTGTTCGCATCACTGGGAGGGTACATTTGGTGATATTTTTTTTATTTGGCGATAATAAACCCATCGGCCCATTACATCCCTTATCCATCACTTGGACACATCAATATACTTGGATTTTTATTATGGGCCTATGATAATGCACATAAGCTTTGCACTCAATTGCATTTGACACTATTATTGTGTTGCTTAATTTGAAGTACTAATTATTTTAGAACAATTTATATTCATCATTATTCAAAGCTCATAAAAAAAATAAAAAAAATTCCCCTTTGACTGCTCCACATGCAAAACATGTGCACATTTACTAGCTCCCTTAAAATATTGAATTCCCAAAGAAGTTCATTTAATGGAACAAAGAGATTATTCAATAGTGTTAGGGCATGGTTGCATGGCACTCCAGATCATTCCAGCACCACACGTTTATATGGGGTCCATACACTTAGTCGTGGACCTCACGATAATGTGTGGTGTTAGAGTGTTCTGGAACACCACGAGACTGTGCTCCGAGAGAACTAAATAATTATACCCTAAAATCTGTCTTAATGAGAATGTAGTAGCCAAATTTCAAGAGTTCACGAGTAATGTTAGTAAATTTGGTAGGGGAACCATAGTGCTTTTGTCATGGTCTGCACTCAAGAAGAAGAAATAGATTAATTTTTCTGCTGAAATAATCTTTGACGTAGTCAACAGATCTTTGTGTGGTTATTGTAGAATCCATTCTTGAGATTTGCTTTCTAGCTAGGCAATCACAGTAACTGTTAGCGAAAAATTGTGTGAATACAATATGAGATTCTGACAATGAGGTCAGGAGTTTGAATCTCTCCGCCTGCATGTAGGAGCTTTTCCTTTCTTGGTTTCTACCTTGTAACGGGCTTATTTCTTGTATTGGTTAAATTGTTGGGCTTAGTTTTCTCATGGACTCATTGATGTAGTGTCCAAGTTTGTCCTTTGTACTTTATGTGTGTTGTAATTGATCTCTTCTATCGATTGAACAAAAAAAGCAACATCTAAAAATTACCAATTTTCTGAAAAGTTTTTCAAGGCCCCAAAGCTGATTTTTTTACAAACTACGATTTGTATAGTTATTACAAGATTATCAAGCTTCATAAAGAAAGAACTTAAATCATTGAAATAAAATAGGTACATGAAAAAAAGAAAAAACTAGGAATGAGTTAAGCAATAGAGTTACTGCATATATATAATCTTTGAAGAATTACAAAGATTAAAACGGTAAGAGGGAGGCAACAACTTGACTAGATGAGACCAAAATCCACTAAGCAAAACCCATCACAACATACCCTAAGAAAGATAAAGGTTAGCAGGATGCCAACCGAACAAGAAACAATCTCCAGAACATACCCTGAGAGATCAAAATGACATGAATAAAAGAAAAGAACAATCGACTAATAGGGACTCCAAAGTACTCTTCAGCCTAAATAGAAAGTCATCAATATTTGTGAAGTCTTTTCCCCCCTTGAGAATGGTAAAACCATTGCATCCCGGGAAAAAAAAAAAGGAATTTAATTATTGAGGTCCCTCGGAATCTCCTCTTGATCATTTTCACCGGCATTCATGTTGCCCTCTATGTGGTGCTCCGTAGACGCGATCTCAAGATCGCTAATTACCCAGCTAGGACCACAAGGAATATCCTGTTGATAAAGTGCCACTGTTTCTGCGAATCAGTTATCTTTCATCAACTCCTGGATCCATGTTGGGTAAACTGAACTTTCCAAATCCTCCACACCCACCATTTCATGAGGAGGTGGAGGAGGAGGGGGAAGAGCCGCCGCTTGCTGATGCGGCCCCCCTTCCCTTTCCTCGTGCAGAGGAGGAGGAGCCGCCGCCTGCTGACGTGGCCCTCCTTCCCTTTCCTCAAGCGGAGGAGGAGGAGGAGTCGTTGCTTGCTGATGCGGCCCTCCTTCCATTTCCTCAGCTTGAGGAGGAGGAGGCGTTGCCTGCTGACGCGGCCTTCTTTCCCTTTCCTCAATCTCTTTGAGCTTATCAACTACCAACAAACGTAGCTTCTTTAGTCTATGTACATCTAGTTCTCCCAAATCAAGGGAACCTTCATATATTTTGTTCATATCCTCTTGAGCCTCTTTCATGTCATTTTTCTTCTTTGCCCTCTCATTTCTCTTGATTTCACTGGTGATCCTCTGTGTGAGGTAACCTTCATGTGTCAGCATTTTTTGGCTTCTTTCAACTGGTGACATGCTCAGGAACTTCTCGAACATTCCTCTGACGACTTCTTAAGACGGGAAAAATGCTGGCTCGGCCTCTCCTGGACTGTAAACAACAGCACATGACTTCACATCTGATAATACTGAAAGCTCTTTAGTTTTCTTAAACAAGCCCTCCCTTCTTTTTATCAGGGTTGTTTTTCTTGCATAGTTGTTGATCGACTATCCTTGTGAGTGTATTTTTTTTTTTTTTTGCCATTTCTGGTGCTTTGAATTACTTTTCACCATAACACCTGCCACTTTTATAGTGTAGGAAAGAGTTGAACCCAGGGACCCTGCACCGCATTAGGTGAGCTGCACCGTGCATCACTATATCCTAACCGTCCAAAAGTGTTTTCAATGGTCCAGATTCGAAGACCCTTTCTTACCTGTCAAAGTGCTTTACTACCTGTCATAAAGCTTCAGCGAACATGGACCATTGATTTTCAAGATGGACAGTTGTTATTTGCGTTGCACCATCCCAACTTCCGGAAAGAGTTATCTTATAAAATGTCTTAAGTGTTGTCCTTTCATTTTAACCCAAAAAAAAACCCTCAATAAAAGTTGGTTCTAAATCCTTTTCCTACATAAAATTGATTTACCTCCATGTGTGAAATGGAGTGAATTTGTTGTCTGTGTTGGTCAAGTGGTCTCTTAAAGATTGTGAAAACGTTGTTGACTAACTTCGAGATTTCAGTAATGTGAGTAAATTTGGTAGGGAAATAATATAAGTATATTTTTTGGTAAGTAAGAAACATAAGTGTTCAAACCCAACGTGTTGACCGTATTAAATCCATTGGACCACTTCACCGTTAAAACAAGTTCAATGCGTCCCAAGAGTAAAGGTTCATCGAGTTAAAATATTCAATTTAACTGTTAACTCTAATTTTGAGAAATTGAGTTAAGTATACATCCCGACATTGGATAAGCGGACATTATAATGGTACTCATTATATTTTTCATAATTAGTTATCTATATAGACGGTCCGTGGGTAATGTGGTGTTCATCTCTTTGTTCCATCGCCTTTTGTTTAATTCTTAGCTTCCACTTTCATGCCACTTCATCGACCTATTACTTGTCAACTATTTCAACACTACGGTGTTTTACTAGTTATGTAATTAATTAATATACCATCTTTACGATGAACTATTATTTGCCAACTATTTCAACATTACGGTGTTTTACGAGTTATGTGATAAATTTTGTTCTCAAAACGGTAACAAATGATATAATTAATCCCAAGCAAATTACATTGTTGGGCCTGGACTGCCCTCATGTATTTGGTTACACAATGCCACTTCCAGTGACCGCCTTAAAAAACAGACTTGCGGGTGCGATGTCGACCGCCATTAAAAACATAATTAAAGCCCTTGCTAACACCAATTGATTATAGGAGAGATGGTTGTAAAGCGGTCCGACAAGTGGTATCAGAGCCAGGAAGTCATGAGTACAAATCGCGGGAGATTCATCGTGAGGGAGGGATTGTTGGGCCCAAAGCACCCTCATGGATTTGGTTACACAATGTCACTCCCTCCCCCCCCCCAATCACTTTAAAGACAGGCTTGTGGGTGCGATGTTTAATGCCATAAAAGACTTAATTGAAACCCCTCTTAACACCAATTGGTTTTAGGAGAGATGGTGGAAAAGCAGTCTGAGTTGTATCAGAGCTAGTTGGCGAAGGGTTGCAGTGTGGTGCCTTAGGGTTTGGGATTTTACTAGGGCTATTAATTTTTTCTATTTTGGGCATTGTGGCCAATTGGGTGTGGGCTTTGCCCTATAGGTGTGGGCTTCAGCTTTAGGTGTTTATTTGATTAGTTCCTTGCCAACCATGGTTTGGGTCTCAGACTAGGCATTTTTGCTTTCTCCTTGTTCCTATTAGTCATTGTAACATTTCGATGATTAATGAAATTTTTTTACCGTCCAAATTTACACACACTGATTAATATGTACTTTACTGGTTAAAGAAACTAATTATATGAGAAATAATCTTTTACTTCCAGAAATTGAATAACTAGGGTGTGAAGATTTGTGGACATAATGTGTGTAATCCTTGAGTCATGTCACAACATTGATCCCGAGGGCTAAGACGTGGTGGTCAAGGCCTGATACTAGAGGTTCGCACCTCTTGTAGGGATACAAGACTAGAAAATGCTCACCACTCAATGGAATCCACCAATGAGATACAAAAACATCGAAGAAGAACTAGTCTTCACAGGCCAAAGGCTATAACTTAGACGCACAACTCTCTCATTCCCTTTACTAGAGATAACTTTAAATAGATAACTTAGAACATCCCTCCAAGCATAGGAAATGTAAATTCCAACTTCCAAGACTCAACTTGATGAACTAAAGACTTTGACTACCAAAAACTAGGTAGACTCTTCATAACTTAGAAGATATTTCAATATCTGTTGGGAACATATGTGAAAGATGAGTCCCACATCGGATAAATAGAAAATGAGTTGGACCTTAATATACAATTGGATGACTCACCACTTATGAGGCTTAGCCTTTTAAGTGGATATGGGTCATTCAATGTATATTGGGTCTACGTGATGTGGTGGACTCTGTGCTTACTCCCCAACGGATTGGGCCTACTCGCATATGGGAAGAGCCTCAAGCGGATCAGACTCCCAACAAGTGGTATCAGAGCTGATGGCTAACGATCTATGGGCTGACTCTCCTAGAAGCATCAGTGGTTGTGGGCTTGCACGGAGACTCTCAGAGGAGCAAGAAAAATCCATTATAACTCTCGATGGAGCAAGAAAATTCCTAGTGCGTGCAGCAGGTGGCTGGCAGCAAGGTGGCTCTCGGTGGAGTGTGTACTCTTGATGGAGCATGAAAATTCCTGGTGCATGCAACACTTGGCTGGCAAGCAAGGTGGCTCTCGTGGAGTATGGTGGCTCTTGATGGAATGGGTGTAGTAAATAAGTCCGGGTTCGGACACGATGTTGGAGAGATAGATCAAGAATTAAGGGAGAGTCAAGTCGATCAAATCGAGGGGGAGCTAGGCCCAATGCATGGTTCACACATGAAGGGGAGATTATTGGGAACATGTGTGAAAGATGAGTCCCACATCGAATACATAGAAAATGAGTTGGACAATTGGATGGCTCACCACTTACAAGGCTTAATCTTTTAAGTGGATATGGGCCATTCAATGTATATTGGGTCTATGTGATGTGGGAGACTCTGTGCTTACTCCCCAACGGATTGGGCTTACGCGCATACGGGAAGAACCTCAGGCAGATCAGACTCCTAACAATATCTAATCTTCATGGCATACTCTGAGTTACACTTTGAGCTTACTCAAACTTTTGGGGGCAAATTCTATGAGCCCGTCTAGTCTTTTGTTATTCTAGGGTTGGCCTCTTGCCAAATGTTTTTTGGGTATTGGAGGGGCAAGTGATTGTCGAGAAGTTGGGTGCCAATCTAGGGATGCTTCTCTTCGTTGTGATGCCTTATTATCCTTTTCCTTTTAATCTCTGTACTACTTGCCGAGATTAATAAAATTTTCTTTTCGCTATTAAAAAAAACAATTGGAGAAATGAGAGTGTCCAGTACGTCAAGAAAGTCCTTCCGAGCACACTATGGTAATATGATTTAGCGAAGAAATAGAAGAGAGATACCAAAGGGCGAGCACTTTGCCATCAACCCAGCAATTGATACGAAAATTGTTGGTATTAATCTGGGCAATCAACTCATGCATTTGAAAGAGATGAAAGGTCTCATAGACTCAAAAGTCTTGAATTCCCAGCCTAGCTCTAACCATTTCAAAATATTGCGGTGGCCCAATTCGCAAAGTTCAATAGTCCAGGTCTAAGCCCAAACCACTTAAACTTCTATGGAGTAAAAAGATAAGGCTAATGAACTCAAGGCCCAAGCCAAACCAAGCATTGGCCCTCCGACCTCGGACTATGGGTCCCGGCCCGGGTCACGGTCTGGGCATGCAGAGGCAGCGAGCGATCCATCCTATGGAAAATTTAGATACACTTGAAACTCATATGCCCCACCAATGGTTCTTCTTTAACCTATATATATGGGATCAACAAGTTAGGGGTTCAAACGAGAGCCGGCTTAGACATGAATCTCAATAAGCTTGGGCTTTAGGCCCACCACAAAATAAAAATTTTAGGGTCCCCAATTATTCTGGAACCCTACATATGTATACTAGATCTATATAATTTTTGTGTAAGCTCTCCATACAAAAAATAGCCCAATTCGAATTTAGGGTCCAAAATTCATGTGGTGGCAATTGTGAAATAACAAACAAATATCAAAATGATAGATTTTGAAATATTGTAGCAGTTCTATATTTTTGGATAACTATAGGTTTGCATTTTGTTATGGTAAATTTTTTGTAATGGTTTTTATAAAGACTCTTTATTGACCAATTTTTGTATGTAAAATATAGGGTAGGCCTTGTTTAATAAGTTTGATTTAAGCCTCCGTAATCTATGACCCACTCTGGTTCATACCTAAGGGCAACCAAATATGTAATATCCAATACTTAGGCCTATTTTGGATAAAAAACTTAATCCAGTTTTTTGGTTTTTTAGTTTTTTGTTAAATAATCCAAAAAACCGGTTTGGTTTTTTCTTAAACTTAATCCAAATTATTCCCTCCTTTGGCTAATAATCCAAATTATGGATTATTGGATTATTCGTTTGTCCTTATTCAAAAAATTTTGAGCTCTGACCATATATAATTTTATACTTGTTAGATTCGTCTCGTCGAGAGGAATCCAGAAACCACAAAATCTTAATGCAAAACTAATGAATGCAAAAAAAAATTGAATAAGGACGAACGAATAATCTGGATTATTGGATTATTACCCAAAGCACTCTGGTTTTTTGGATTAAGATTATTACCCAAAGCACTCTGGTTTTTTGCACCCAAAAAACCAAAAAACTGGATTAAGTTTTTTACCCAAAGGAGGCCTAATCTACGCCAATCTATCCCTCCCCAAAACCATTAAGTGGCAATCAAAGTGGGTGTTGAAACATCAAATAGTAATATTTTATTGTCAGTAATGGTTTCTTCGTAATTCGGTGTTATGACCAATTTCTATGCACCTCGATTAATTTTGGAATCTATACGCCTCGATTAAATCTCTAATGGCTCCAAGAATTTTTTACTAATGATGTTTACAGGAGTCAAACCTGCAAGGTCAAAAAACAAAACCTCTCATTTGTTTTCATGCTTCGATCTACTCGACCAACCTGAGTCAGATTGCCACCAACTATAAGCTATTTTGACTGGTTAACTAGACACTTCACTCTGCCGACCAAAAATGAAGCTAGGGAGTGGCAAATGCCGACGATCCCCGCTACAACAGCTTTAGAAAATGCTACTACTACTTGGGGAACAACACTCTTGGGGTTGAGCATTGAGGGCTGGGGTGTCGGATTTCTTTGTGTGGTGCAACTGCAGAGGATATGGGAAAGGGCGTCATGTCTTAGCTTGGGTTTGTGTTCTAGGTTTTGTGTTGTCATCTTGGCATCATTTAGGTGTTTATTCTTAGCTTATCGTATTTTTTTCCTCTTAAAAAATAGAGAGACTGAGGGGTAGGTTGAGATTTAGCGAGTAACAATACTAGAACAGTCTTGTGTACTCTTCGAAACTCTCTCAATCCTTGTCTTAGACTTATCCTATTGTACTAATTTCATTTCTATCTTTGTGATAATGAAAATTTTTTTGCCGATAAAAAAAAAAATGTTACTATTATAGTATAAATTTTATTTTTACTACCAAACTCTATAATCATGCCACCACTAGATTTTTTTTTTCATGTCTGTTAATTAAAATCAGAACTTGTTTTCTAGTTCTCTATTACTTTAACTCTTTATGATAATTAGACTATACATTATTTAAGTGAAAAATATTTGCAAGCCTGCTGCAAAAATTGTCCTTTCTGACTGCTCATAATAATGAAAATACATTTGAAATTTAAGTTGGAAAATTATAAATTTGATGTTTCTAATCATCCAGTATTAAGTACCATTTTAAAGTTTTGTCAACAAAACAAGAAAAAGCCTACAACTATTCCTTTTTCGATTACACAGTGGACTGGACGATGAATTTTCACCAAGTTTCTTGACCAAGTACATTGAAAAAGACATTGCCAAAGGTTTTTGTGTTGATTATACTACAGATTCTTCCAATGACATGAAGAGCGACGTTCCAATTTAAGATGACTTACTTTTATAATAAAATCGAGTGAAGGAACACTGTTTTGTGTTACTTTTTAGTTTTTAAGTAGATAAATATTCGTATTACTGTATACTACACATATTCGTCATCACTAAGTTAAAATTCTGATTCCGACCCTACTTGCAAAAAAATCTTTGTACTCTCCACCAATAATGGTAGGCTTCAAAAGAGGTGTTACACCAACCAAAATTATGATGGGTTAAGCAGACATATAATAGTACTATCTAGTGTGTAAAACAATTATTAAGGAACTCCTCCACTTGCTTGTTGGTCCGGCCACCACAGGAAAAAGAATCTGATATTGTTTAGTGATAGAGAAGATTCCAATAGGGCTTAGAATCTAATCGCCACTACGTGATAAAATAGAGAGATTTTAGGATGCAAATCCCACTGGCTACATAGTGAAAATCCCCATTGATCCACCCTAGGAAAAATGCGCAGATGTACTTTATTTTTTGATTTAAAAATTGCACAACTTATCGGCAATGGCGATCAATTCAAGACAGAGGGAGCAAGGGCGGCTCTACATAGAGCCCTGGGTTCTCTTGAACACCCAGCCAAAAAAACAAAAAAAAAAAGATAGAAATACAATTTTTTTTTCTTTTGCCAATTTGAACACCCAATCCAAAAATTAAGCCCACGAGTATTTGAAGACCTAACCCAAAAAATAATCGAATGGGAGATTAGTGGACGAAAGATTTTTTGGTTACTTATATTGAGAGAGATGTATTTGATACCGTTGATAATGAAGCTATTATGCAACGGCTTCAAAATATGAAAATTCGTCGAGTGCAATTGTATATCTTATATACTTTATCAAGTTTTCATGAATACAAATATACAATTTTTGCCGATCAAAAAAAAATGCTATATACTTTATTGTTTTTTGGGGTAGCATTGTTGATATTGAGGGGAAAAAAATTGTTTATGTATAGTTATGATTCTAGAGTTAGTAGAAATTTATGAACACCTTTTCGAGAATTCCTGGAGCCGCCACTAGGAGGGAGTATTAATGATGATAAAACACTTTTTCTAAACTCTATGAGCGCTCGAATGGCTATACAAAGAGTTCATTTTGCCTCAATAAATATGTCATGTTTTTTAATGAACAGCAAAAAAAAAATAAGTATTTATTAATTTTTGAAAATGAATTAAAAAGATTAAAAGTATCCAAGGCAAAAAAACATCATAAATCCGTCATGTTTAAATGTACACACTACGCACAAGGCCAACCCAACTCAAATTCAAGTTGGTTATTTTTGTTCGCTTTAATTTCTCAAATTTAAGTTGGTTGTATATACATGAAGCAAACATGTATATACAAAGTTATAGCGATTCGAAGATCGTATATCCGTCTTGAAAGTAATGTTGTTCTAAGAAATCTCATCCAGAAGTCGGTATAACGTCTCATTTAATTTTCCTTTTCTTGTACACGTTGAGTACGTACGTCCGATCCAATTATGTTGTGACGTGCCAGAGAACAATTTTAGCATTGCAACAAGATTATTACAACATGTACCAAGTTCTAAATGTGTAACTATGTCTGGTTACCGTATATAATCGCAAAATCCATTTGATAGCTCATCCCTGCATCAAACTTAAAAGCTAGCTAGCAACCTCGCTTATAGTCAGTTTTTGAGTATCGCGCATGATTTTTCAAATATCTTTTCAATATATCTTGTCTCTAATGAGTTAGGATTGTGTACCCGCCCATTGGCGAAAAATTCTGAGAGCAGACTATGGGATTCTAGATTCGAAAAATCTGCAGTGGAGTGTTTGTTGCATATTCTAGAAGCAACTTCTAAAATCACTAGCTTTATTGAAGTTATTTTTAGGAACCAAAGTTGACTTCTTAAAGCCTTGTTCTAGAAAATTGTATTTTGTAGCAAATTGTTTTTTATCGGATTTTTTGGTTGATGTATTGTGAGAGAATGACTTGTTTTGTAGAACGTGAAAAGACCATAAAAGACAATTTGCTAAAAAAGATAGTTTTCTGAAACAAGGCCTAAATACTTTTCCAGATTATGAGAAACTGTGATTAATGTAAAGGCAAAAATATTCTTTGCCGTTTTAACAATTAACCTTGGTCAAGAATAAAATAAACTAATTCACACCAAAAAGCTTATTTTGCAGTTTTTACAACAAACACTATTCTTCAGCTTCTGTAACATTTAATTCAAAATCCAAAGTTATAGCAAACATTGTACATGATAGCTTCTCTAAAATCTAAAGTAGAATCAACAATCTAAAATTTAGAATCTATGAAAAGTTATCGCAAACAAATTCATTAAAAATAATAGGAACACAATCATTTGGATACAACCTCGAACACATACACATAAGTCTCATACAAATTTATTAGCGGGAATTCATTGGCAATTTAATCATGGAAATGCACTATCCCTTCTCATTGCAATAAAGAACAGGTTCGTGTCGTATCGCATTTGTTTACTTATATCCATTCATGCCCTAATAAAATTGGCTTTGAAAGTTGTTGTTAGCATGCCCCAATAGTTAGTTCAGTTGGTTGCTAGATTTGTTCTCCACACAATTGATCAGAATTCAGTTCTTGGGGTTATATATGCCGCAAGAAAGTAAATTACAGTAAGTTCCCTAGTTCCGGCGTTCATGAGTTGCCTTTGACCAAACCGGGATAGAGATTAGTCGAGATGAACGTAAATTGACTCAGACACTCTCGCTAGTTGAAAAAAAAAAAAAAAAAAAAAGAGAGAAAGAAAGAAGCTGAGACAGTCACGTATGCACTTGAAACTAATCTCCTTCCACTTTGGTAAGAAAAAAGTAGCAAAATTTCTAGCTTCTCCCTCTATCCTCTTTTGTCCAAGCACTTGGAAAAAAGATAGAGCAAAAGAGATCTAACATATCCAAATGAGTACGTTGCTGATTTCTTTTTTGCCTCTTTGTATGCTTACAACTACATCCACTTTCTCTCTCACACACACACATTCAAAAGGATGCACGAATCCACGTGAATCTGACGGTACTACTCTCTCCGTCTCAAAATGTTGCTCCTTCTTTTCTTTTTTAATTATTCCAAAATAAATGGTCAATTTAAAAAGTTAACAAAGAAAATTTTGTACTTCTTTTTATTTTCGGGTACAATTATGTACTATTGATGAAAAGTTCGATTCTCGAAATTAGAGCGATTTGGGACGGAGAGAGTATTCGGCAGCTAGAAAAGTTTTGCAAAAGTTGGCCATGTATGATGTGGATTGCAAATCAACCAATAAAGATACATTAAAACGAATAGCTTTAGGAATATTTTTTATTTTGTGTTTGTACATGCAATCGTTGAGCTACGAGAGAACTCCACTTGGAGACACTATGTGCGTGCCAGCCGGCTCGCCCTGGCCGCGTCGCGACACGTGTCACTCGTCACTCCCCATTGTAGTGGAGGAATGCTTTCCAATATTCAACACGAACAGTTGGAAGAGAGAGGGCACTGAAAAAAAGCAAAGCATGCAGGAGGGAAATCAGTTAGGAGCAATATTGGAAACACATTGGATAGATTTTGAAAAGAATTTTTGAGATAGTATTTGGTTGAGTTTTTGAAAATCAAAATAATGAGGTAATGATAAGAGAGAGATAGAGAGAAAAATGAGAATAATAAAGTAATGAGTAGATAGAGAAATGTAAGAAATTATTAGAAAAAGAAAGATTCTTTTTGAAAAAAAACTTTTGAAAATGGGAAAAAAAGAAAAAGAGCAAGGCCATAATTTTATAACACGATTACATCTAGAGTCGTTCAATACATGTGAGTTCACATATGTATTTTGAATGGTTTCGTACACAGTTGTGTCCGAAACACGTGTTGATGAATTTTTTGATTAGTTTGTGAATCTCATTCGAAAAAAGACTCGCGTGCATGTAAATAAACAAGAACTTTGGGACAGAAGGAGTAGTTACAAAACCATTGGGGACCCTGCCGTCCCTTGGGGTTGGCAAAGGATGCCGACCTCATTCCACTATCCGTTTTGCACATCAACGACTTAGATCTCACCTTGTTCTAAGTGTATCCACACCGTCTATAATTTAATGCGATCTGATTCATTGATGCGCAAAACGAACGACTTGGATGAAAGTTAACAAAACTTTCTGGCCCCAAATGACAACAGGCCCCCGTCCATCAAAGCGATTAGAAGGGGAGTGGGGAAAAAGTCATCATTGCTAAAGGGAATTTGTTTTGCTTCAATAGGACCAAAGTCTGCCATAGTTTGCGTAGCAATAAAGCCACGTGCCATGAATTTTTGATTTTTTAATCCAATGGATTGGCCAAGTGGTAGGGCTGCTCAAAACAACCGATGAACCGTGAATTCGGTCTGGACCGAACCGACCTGTACGTTTTGGATTTTAATTGTGGATTAATGGTCCGGACACGGATTCAAAAAATAAAAAACTGTGACTCGCGGTCCGGACACGGATTTTGATTTTGAAACCGTGGATTAACCAATCCGGATCGTGAGATTTTTATTATATATAATTTTTTAAAAAATAAATATATGTGTATAGATAAATAATTTTACCACTATACTACCTTGCATTTCTTATACTTTATCACTTAACTATTATTAAATCATCTAGGAGTTGAAGGAGATTCTTTTTTACCTGGATCAATTGCTATGTAAACCAACTAAGCTAGCAACCATTCGCTCAACCATGAATGTTTCATGAGCAGTGGAACAACTATTTTGGGTTTTGTTTTTTGGTTATCTATTTTGATTCCATAATGTTCAAGTTTAGATTTGTTCAATTAATTTGTTGGAATGTTTACTGAGCTTTCATTATTTGTTTCAATATTGAGTTTGAGTTTCGAATAAGTTGGCAATTTTTTTTTAGAATAAATTGAAAATCCGTGGACAAATCCGGAACCGATCCGTGACTCGCAGATCGGATTAGAACTGAACCGTGAGACTTTTGGATCAGACACGGATTTTATTTTCAAAAAACCGTGACTCGCGGATTAGGGTTGGATTCATGCCAATCCAGACCATGAGCACCCCTACCAAGTGGTCTTAACTATAAATTAAGAGGTTTGATTTCTCATAAGACATCTGGTTTGATTCTCCTTACTAACAATTTTTGTGTCGGACCACCTCATCCCAGTGATTCCACGCTTATGCGAAACAGTTGTGGGATTAATCCAAGATGCCTACAAACTACTTTGGAAAACCCTGCATTATATATATAATAAGGACTCCCTCACGGAAATTCCGTGAGAACCTCATTGATCAGGGTCGAATATCGACGATCCAAACCGCTCAATGTGTTTCAAACGTGTTTTTAAGGGTCACGGCGAAGAATCGCAAAAAAAATAAATAAATACCCGGAAGGGCTTCATTCGAGCATTTTTCGATAACTGTATATATACGGCTATTATGAAAAACTACTCGGATGAAGCCCTTTCGGGTTTTTTTTTTTGGGCGATTGCTCGCGTTGGCCTTGGAAAACATGTTTTAAACACATTAAGCGATTTAGATCGTCGAAATTTAATCCGAAAAATCAAAAAATGGGTGGTCCCCACGGAGGAGATCCGTGAGGGAGTCCTTGTGCGTGTGTGTGTGTATCAAAGGAGTGCACTGTAATATTTACGAGAATGTGGGCACCAAGATATTTTTAGAACGACGAACGAAAAATGAAAAAGAAAAAAAAAAACTTGTACTAAAACATTGGTATATGGGTTGATATATCATACTATAACATCGTGCGTGCATGTGACTTCACTAGACCTGTTTGAATCTGAAACCCGTACTTGTTTTTACTTTTATTTTATTTTTTTGGAAATTTTGTTTACGCTTGTATTTTTATCTCTCTCATTTGTGCAATTGATGCTCATAAAAAATAAAAGAGTTCAAAAAACGTACGGACAAATATGAAAATGCTAGTGTTAATAGAGTGCTCCTATAAATCAAGAATTACCAAGAAACGAACGTTTTGAATTTTCTACTTAGTTGTTGGTAACGACCCAGAGATTGCAGATAATGTATACATAGAGTAATAAGGTCAGCACTATTATACGACACGGAGTGTTGAGCTACTAAAAGCAACATGCGAGCAAGATTAGTAAAGCTGAAATGAAAATTTTGAGATAGACGTGTAATAAGAGGTTGCTGTTTAGAATTGGAAATGAAAACTTTGCAGAATGGTATAGGCAGCTGTTAGGATTCGAACAAGAAGTTCAATCCAACACACGTTACGGAACTTGAAATACGCACACAAGTTCTCTCTCTCAAAACCTGATGTTCTGAACCCTAAAAGTGTATTAGGAAAGTTTACAAAAGGTCGTTTACCATCGTGTCTGTCTGCAAAGACTTTACCCTATCCGGACGAGATTCATCAAAAGCTCTTGAAAAATTCTTCACAAATCACACGTGCGTCCCAATAGTCACGACGCGAGTTAAAAATATGAAAAATGCTACAATACACACCCCTTATTTGGGTGTGTATGATGCACACCCATGTAAAAGTTACGATTTTTTGTGAAAAGTTACGAATTTTTTGAAAAAGTTACGAATTTTTTGTAAATGTTACAAATTTTTTTTTGTAAAAGTTACGAGACACACCAAAATGTTATGAATCATAGAAAATGTTACGAATCATATTGCTGAAAAGTTACGAAAAACTAAAAAATGTTACGATTGTCGATGAGGTGGCACAATCTGGACCATACAATAGGTGCATATGGTACACCCAAATAAGGAGTGTGTATTGTAGCCATTTCCTAAAAATATGACTTCACGGCCAAACAATAGCATCGATAGAAGAAAAGATGAGAAAAAACAGATTGGTTTGTACATGTATATTGTAGATCGGCCGATGCTATAGTTACAGGAGTAATATGGTTCGGTAAAAGGCAATACTAATGAGAGGGGTAGACAAAAATTGGTTAAGGTAGTTGTTTCAAATGATCTCAACTTTTTGATATAAAACGGAATACAATATCCTTGGTACGGCTCGGCGGGTAAAAGAATTTCATGTAGCAGACCCCAATAATTAGAACTTAAGGCTTTTAGTTTGCTAATTAGACAAGAAAATATTGCATAGAAACATGTGCAGAAAAATTTGTGTACAAAATTAGCCAAATTGACGTTAAAGCTTTTTCTTCTCGTGTCTTTACACTTTTTTATGTTGGCATTGCTCCAAATAGAACGTGACAAAATAACGGGTCCCCCTCTGGTAAACCACTTCAACACTGAATGATGAGACAGGAGAGAAAAAGCACAACTAGACTATTGGGACTTCAATTTGTTTTGGAAACTTGTAAAGCTGTAGTACTACCAATTATGAGCATGGTTAAGAAAGGAATTGACTAATGTCCATTTGGTTATCAACATGGTACTTGTATCCAATCATTTTGGCTTATTTTCCATATCAACCATTTGGAAGTCATAGAATTTGTTCACTCTCTGATTCATCCTTTTTGTACAAAACTAAAAAAGATTTTTATTAATTTTTACAAAAATTAACAAGACCCAAAAACATAAGGCATCAGAACAAAGCTAGAACTAACCAACAAGGAAACCCCTCACTCTGATCATATGCCGCTAAAACCCAAAAGGGAAAAAACAAAACCCAAGATTGGCAAGATGCCAATCAAGCCCTAACCCACCCACAAAAGCAAACACCAAACCCTAAAGCCAAAGCATCAAATATTATGTCGAGCAGCATGAAAATTAGCCCTCTCATCATCCTTGGCTTCCATTGTCATAATCTTCCTTAAAACTTCCTCAACATCGTCTCTCAAATAGTTAACACACATGATATTATTTATTGCCCAAACTGCCTTACCCTCATCAAGGTGAATCTTGGTTATGTTGTCAATGCTTTCAAAAGATAAAGCAGTTGCAACAACTATCGATCTAAATACCGCATAGTTTTGCTTCTTCCTGCCTCCCTTCTTCTTGGATTTAGGAATGCCCAACATATTTTCAATTGATTTTTGCTTCCATTTTCCTTTCCCAATATCCTTAACCCATCAACAGAATTGAGGTCCACGGATAACTAGATACATCAATAAAATTAACATGGGTTGGGTAAAGCTTTGCCGATTCCACTTCCTCATGATTTAAGAAGCCGACTTCTAAAAGATTCCGAAAGCCTTTTTCAAGCTCCCCAACATCTGTAACTGGACTATGAACTACAAACATCCAATATTGGATCGGAACCCTCTGCATCATCCAAGGCCAAAAAGCTAGGGAGAATGTTGAGAAGAGTAAGTGATTCTTCTAATTAATGTGGAGAAAGAAAAGCAATATTCTTTACCAAATTTGATACACTTGCAGCTAGAATTTCCATGTATCAATTGATGTAGGAATTGCCAAATAAGAGGAAAACAATGTTGCTCGTGTAGATTTATTATAAGTATTTATCCATAATTAATTAGTACAATGGACACATCGAGATGCACACGAGTAAGCTGGCTAGAACAACTAAGTTATCACAAAAAAATGGACATATAGATCATAGGTATTTATCCATAATGCCAAGGTCGAATCTCATAAAGGCCAAAAATTTCAAACATTGGGGTCACAGAAAATTTGTCCGGTCATTAACTTCAGGGCACTGGAATTAGTTGAGGTGCGCGTAAACTGACTAGGACATCTAGTTATGTGATGCAGGACAATATTGGAAAATTCCTTTATTTTTATTTTTATTACTTTAGAATAAGATTTTAATTAGGAATATTTTCGTTTAGGTTAGAATTATTATCTTTCCATATCCGGTTTGATTTTGATTTCCAATTTTATTAGGATTCTTGGTCAAGTTGAATTAGGATTTGTTTCTTCTTTAACTAGTTTGAGTCCTAGTCGAATTAGGATTGGCTTTTTTCTTTAATTAGTTTGAGTCCTAGTCGAATTAGGGTTGCTTATTATAAATAGGTATGTAACCTTTCAACAATTCAATCAATCATCAATAATATTTCTAGAGTTCTCTCTATTTTCCTTGTGCGCAAGGTGTTTATCACTTCTCTTGCGGATTCAAAGGCTCGTCTATTAGAATGATATCTAGTCCCCATTCGTCTACTAGAACGATATCTAGTCTTCTTCCGCTACAACGCTGCGTCAAAAGTGGTATCAGAGCAAGGTCCTCCCTTGTTTCAATGGCCAAAGACGGAGAATAAACCTCTAGAGATCATGGGACTAATGGAGTATGGGGTGCGATCGATGGGCAACAACCACAATTGACAGAGATACGCACTATGTTGAATGCGTTGACTATTACAATCAACACAATCGACACTAGGCTATCAACAATTTCTTATCCTAACGGTCCCCTTTGTGATCAACATGCACGAGATCCACAAGCTTATGATCAACAGGCATATGAGCCAAGGGTAGGCAACGATCTTGGTCGCTTAAGGAATTTTCCTAGACGCATCACAAATTATCTGGTTTATGATGGTGGTGGTACAAAGTTTGATGAACTTAACTACATGAATCACAATTTTTTGAATTTTCAGGTACATCCAATAATTCCTAATTTTAATGGGTTTTGTCATCCTGAGGATTTTATTTATTGGTTTCAAAAAGTTGACAAATTCCTTGAGTATATGGAAATTCTAAAAGAGATGGAAGTTCGATATGTAGCAAATAAATTACATGATTATATTTCTATGTGGTGGGAACAATTGCAATCCAATCGAAGGCGACAATACAAACAACCAATCAGGACATGGTGTAAGATGAGACAATTGATAGCTACTAGATTCCTTTAATCAAATCATGGGCTGTTGGTCTATCAAGAATACCTAAGAAAGCTTGAGTCTAAAAGATTGTTTCGAGATAATTTTGATTCGCAATATTCATCCCAGTATAATAACAAAGTTATTGCGGATACAAATTATTCAAGAAACATGTCAAAGAGTTCCAGTCAATCAAGTTCTGAGGGTCAAAAGATGAGTCAAGGTCCATCAAATTCAAGTCAGTCGCTTCACAATTGTTACGATAGTTTTGGGTTCTCAAAACAAGGAGGCCAACTAAAACTTGATGAGGAAAAGGTGAATAAGTCTGGCACGGATCTAAGAGCCGATCTCAGTCAAGAAAGGGCTCGTGATAATAAGAAAATTGATATGGATGATGGTGAGAAGCTAAAAATTAATATCACTAATAGTGATCAAGTTGCTGAGGAGGAAAAGCCAGCTAGCAACACAAGCGAAGGTAAATCCGTGTTGAAAGAATTGACTTTAGGAGAACCGATCAACAATTCATTCGAAGCACACACCCAGAGAATGGATTTACACCATGATTGTACTCTGAAGGGTACTGATGTTATTTTTGTGGATTTTCTTGGTGTGGAGCAATTTGGTTGGATGCCGAATATCCGTCTAGTGAATCTTGTCAACAAGTTGAAGCATGCAGAGAAGAGCTCATCGTCAGTATACTTTTATAGAAATAATTTTTGGAAGAGAAGCAAAGAGTTGAAGCATTTCCCATGTTTTGGGTACTATCTTACTCGTGTTCGACTTGCTAAATATTGGAAGGTGACACTACAATATTTTGGAGGTGAAGTCGCATGGAGTTCATTGTTGAAGTTCATGTTCGAGAAGATTAATTTGAAGTATAAAGTTGATGCGGACAAGATCAGACGAATTAATTAAGTTTCTTCAAACACTAGAAACTCGAAGGCGATTTTTTTTTTTAAGAGAGAGGAAATGATGGAGGACAATATTGGAAAATTTCTTTATTTTTATTTTTATTACTTTAGAATAAGATTTTAATTAGGAATATTTTCGTTTAGGTTAGAATTATTATCTTTCCATATCCGTTTTGATTTTGATTTCCAATTTTATTAGGGTTCTTGGTCTAGTTGAATTAGGATTTGTTTCTTCTTTAATTAGTTTGAGTCCTAGTCGAATTAGGATTTGCTTTTTTCTTTAATTAGTTTGAGTCCTAGTCGAATTAGGGTTTGCTTATTATAAATAGGTATGTAACCTTTCAACAATTCAATCAATCGTCAATAATATTTCTAGAATTCTCTCTATTTTTCTTGTGTGCAAGGTGTTTATCACTTCTCTTATGGATTCCAAGGCTTGTCTGTTAGAACGATATCTAACCAATTCGTCTATTAGATCGATATCTAGTCCCCATTCGTCTACTAGAACGATATCTAGTCTTCTTCCGCTACAACGCTGCGTCATTATGAGAAAAAAAAATGGACATCTAGACTGTTATTTTAGAGTAAAAATTTCGAAGTAACTTTTCGTTCCATACCTTAAGAGTGTTGGACAAAACTTGATTTTTGTCATTTTTAATTAATTATTTTAGTGGGTCCCACACGTCCACATGGACGGACCCACATACCGTTGTGTACGTCTTGGTTAGGAGATTAAGACCGAACACTCGGTTGGCCAAAATCAAGTCAAGGTGAATGAGAAATTGACATTTAAAAGTGCCTACATGAACTTGGTAGAAGGGGGAAAAATTCTTGTCCCACATTGGGTGTGGAGAACAAGTTGATTGGGTATATTTACCCTTGGTTTGACTTAAAGGGTTGGGCCCTTAGGGTCATGAAAGTTTTACAGGGGGAAAAGGCATGGACAAAGTGGGCTTTAATACCCGTCCGACCGACCAGGCCGGGCTGGGCTGGGTCATTGGATGAGATTCGGCTTGGCCCAAGAGGTTCTTATCATTTTGCTGAAAATATATTTCCGAACTGGGTCGGGTCAAACCCGGTTCATTATATTTGATTCAGTCTCTTCCTTTCCTTCCGAAACAGTACATTTTTTTCCCTTTCCCATTCTCACTGTTCGTGAACAGTGAAACAGTACCAATCGTGACTGTTGAGTTCCGAACAATCACATATTTCAGTTTTCGTGCCTCTCCGATCGGGTGTCTATTTACTTATAAATAGAACCCTCCTCTTCTCATTTTCATTCACGTTTTCTTGCATACAATCTGCATCATTCCGCATAGAACATCTGAGAGTTGCTGCGTAGTTTTCTAGTTCGCTTACTGTACAGATTGGAGTGCTACATCCGCGCAGTGTAAACTGGGTAGTTCTGGGAAACAGACGTCTGCGAAGTCCATCAGCACCTTAGTGGAGGACGAATCTATTTTAAGGACAGAGTATCTAAATACTTGCCCCGGTTCGATTCGAGTCGTCTTTTACCAAATTCCGGTGTACTGAGTTTGGTCCAGTAAGTTTCTGTTAATTTGTTTGTCGCTGTTATTTGTTGTTTTTCCAGATTTTCGGTAACCGAATTTCTAACAAAGAGACCGTGCATCCATTATGTGCGTGTGTGCTAACTATTATAAATTTGAAGAAACTGAATTTTAATGTTGAGTTTAAAAAATTGAGGTAGTTGAAGGGGAGGAAGAAGGAAGAAGGAATATAAAATTGATGTTGTTAAAATAAAACAGAAGTAGTTGAGGAGCAGTTTTAGCATTTTGGAAATAAGAGCAAGAAAGATATATAAATAAGATGTATTACATAGTAGTATATATTCTCTTCCTCCTCAAACTTAGTTTTCTTGCCGCCATACGTAGTTAAAAGTGGGTGTTGTTTCCGTTAAATGATATATTTTCTGATATAAGAGTATGTGAGGAGAATGACTTATGAAAAAATATTGAAAATACCGTCGAAAATACCATAGTGGAACTCGGCCTTAGTTTGGAGGGAAGAGGAAAACAATTCAAGATTAGATAATTGAAGAGTGAGAATAATATCAGGGATGGAGCCAGAATTATTGCATAGGGGGAGGGACGGGCTGTATGTGAAGAAGGGGCGGAGCTAAATAATTTGATGACATATATTATTTTTTATATATATAATAGTAAGATTTTTTTCAAATTGCAACAGGGGACGTCAGTCCCTACTAACCACCCCTGGCTCCATCCTTGAATATTATATATCTAACTTAAGCCGAGCAAAAAAAAATAATATCTTACTTAAACTTGAAGCACAATTTATTACGATTCAAAAAGCTGGTGAATGATAATATTTAACCACCAACGTTCACTCAATTTTTACGTGGATGAACAAAATAGCGATTTAAAAGAAGAACGGTTTGGATTATGAAAAAAATCCTGAAGACTTTAATTTAAAGACGTACTACGTACTGGAGAATTGAATCAAACATTTATTTTTATTTTAATCAAAAATAAAGCCCAAGACAAAACTTGACTTTGCACTTAACATTTTTCTTTATTTTTTGCTAAAAATATACTCTATCTATCTCAAATTGTTGCTCCTTCTTTCCTCTTTTGGTGTCCCAAAACCAAGGGCTAGTTTGAAAAGTTAACAAATAAAAATGGATAGTTCTTTCCTTTTGGGGGGTAAAATTATGTAATGTTCATAAAGAGTTGGTTTCGTAGAGTAGGAGTAACAATCTGGGACGGAGGGAGTACAACAATAAGGTAGACTCCGGTTAATAATGCCACCCTCGAATCTAAATCCTGATTCCGCCACTGTTGTGGATTAAACGTTACAAAAACTGAAACGTAGTGTTTGCTTTAAAAGCAGTAAAAATAAGCTTTTTGTGGTGCATTAGTCTATTTTGTCCTTGACCAACGGGTTATTGTTAGAATGGTAAGGAATATTTATGTTTTCATGCTAATCAAAAGCTTCTCAGAATTTGTTAAAACATCAAAATCGTAGATTCTAAAAAATCAGCTTTTGGGCCTTAAAACGGCTTTAAAAAAACTCAGGATTATAAGATGCTACTTTAAAATTGGCAACAAATACCAAGTCCATCTTGGAGCAATTTTGCTGGGAATTAAACAACATTCTTTGTGGTACTTTCTTCCATTTGGAAAACAAGAAATGATATTATTTTTTGCAGCTTTTTCTTTTTATCGGCATAAACAATTTATTAACTCGAATAACACCAACTCTATGAACAAAAAAATGGCAATGGCGGGACGGACCAATAAACTTGGCACAATACCCAATGACCAACAAAGACTAATTAAACCGCAATTCGAAAAAGGAAAAAGTTGGCAAGATACCAACACTGAAAAAAAAAACACCAAAATACACCAAATAACAACCCAAAGTTCCAAACGCAGCTGCCAAAAAACAAAGAAGATACAACGCCCAACTTATTAGCCTTTGATATCATTAATCTTGTAAGGACAAGAGTTGCCATTTTGGTGAAGAGAAGCATAATATTTAAGTCTAATCTATTAAAGATTTCAAGAGATGATTGGAGGGCATTAGAAGATGTTGTATCTGGAGTCCGTATTTTCTTCTTTTTTGAACGGAGTCCGTATTTTCTTCTTGCCCTTCTCTGATCTGGTTTTCTTTTTGCTTTTCTTTAATTTCAACCAAAAATTAACATGTTTCTTCCTCCCCTCTTCTCGATATACCCTTATCGAGTTTATCAATATATTCTCTTTTACAAATAAAAAACAAAAAAGAGAATCTGATAACCGTCATTTTGTCAGTTATAGGCGGTGAGTTTACAGGTCACCATTTGAAAATCACCGAACGTTAACCGTCCTCTTCCTTGTCAACCTTCTCTTTATCTAGGAACTAGAGTGGGCATGTGATTGTCAAGGGGACAGAGTGTCAACTTCATTGAGATATTTCTTCCTTCTTGTGATGTCATTTTTTTTTTTGGATAATTATTGTGATGTCATTTTGCTTTAATTTGTTGCAATCATTATATTCAATTAATAAAATCTTTTCTTCGCCATTATAAATATTCAAAATGAAAAACAATTTTTATTTTACAGAAATAAGATATGCAGATAGAAATGTTCTTTAAATTCCACATCAGGGCATTATCCTCAGCACCATAGCTAGGCCGCTAGCTAGCCATATGTAGGGAACACATTGTACTTATGTCGAGACCGAAGCTAAAGTCTCATTGTGTATTACAATCGCTAAAGAGTGTGTTTAGCCTTATCCACTAAGCGGTTATGGAGACTTAACTTAAGAATTGAGTGAAAAAATTCAAATACTTAGGTATTAACCCAATAACTTGTATTGTCCGGCTGACCGGAGGCATGAATCAGTAGAAGTCAATGGCTAGATCTAGATGATGACATCCCCAACATCATTTATCAAACCAATGGCGAGTAAGTCGAGTTAAATTCATTTCTTATCTTGAAAGTTGAGGTAACTATCAATCTGATCCTTCAATTTTTGAAAACCAATTGGCCTCTCTCTCTCTCCCTCCCTCTAGCTCACAAAATATCGCATATTACGTTATCTCAAAATCCTAACATGATTTTTTGCAAAAAAATCCGGCTATAGATCTTGTTAAATCTCCATCATCCCAGTAAGTGGTGGAGTCGGAAATTGAAGTTGGAGGGGCCGCAATATGAAAGAAATTTTGGTTCGAAGATTTTTTCAAGACTAAATTCAGTCGTTCGAGTTTTTATGAGACAGTTTTGATAAATTGAAAATTTAATCTCAAGTAGTCAAGTATTGTTGTTATCATACCATTTGACGAACGCAGTATCATTATCGCACGGTATAATTCACCATAATTTAGTATTTTTGGAATGAAAATTGTTCTTCATTTTAATTATTGTCGAAATTTTATAATTTTTTTTAAGAATACCTATAAAAAAAATGAGCAAAATATACTCAAAAAAAAAAAAACCAAACGCTTATGTAGTTCCACTACTGGTCCCAGTTATTCAAACACCAAACGCTACTCCGTCATTTGGCTAAAAAAAAACCCTTGCTCCGTTCTTGGTTTCTCCTCCTTGGTGGATAAGCGTAAGCCATGTTTTAGTTTGTACATTTTTTCTACTCTCTTATTCTTAGTCTTCTTGTTCGCGTTTTTCTCCATGGATTATGTGATTGAAAGGGATTGAGAGTGTTTTTATGTTGTAGATTGCAAGATTTTTTGCATGGAACGAGAGAAATGTTTAAGGAAAACTTTTTTTCTAAAGGACAACCTTAATATTTGACTAAAAAAGACTGCTTTAAAAAAAGGGCATCGTTACATTAAAACATAGTCTCACATAATTGATAAACCATTCACTTATGCTGTCTGGGTGACTAGAGGCATGAATTAGAGAAGTCAAAGATGACATCCTCAACATCATTTATCAAACTAATGGTGATTCAGTCAAGCGTGATATATTCATCATTTTACATTGAACAGCGATACATATACTCCCTGGGAGCCACTCCCAGCCACACCCTCTCTCACATGGGGTGTGGGGCCCAGATCTGGGGACCACACCCCATGTGAGAGAGGGTGTGACTAGGAGTGGCTCCCAGGGAGTGTATGTATCATTTTTGTTTTACGTTTATCGCCTATCGTTATCTCAAAATCCTAAAACGTGATTTTTGGCATAAAAATCCGGCTACTTACCAATCGCGTTAATTCTTCATCGTCCCAGATATTCAAACATCACATTTCTCAATAATTTGGTTAAAAAATAAAATAAAATAAAAAAAAGCCTAGCTTCGTTCTTTTTGGTTTCTCCTCCATGGCAGAAAAGCATAAGCCGACGTTTTGTACATTTTTTCAACTCTCTTAAATCTTAGTCTTCTTCTTCTTGGTGTTTTAGAAAGGGATTGAGCGGAGTTTTTATTTTGCAGATTGCAAGAAATTTTTCATAGAACGAGAGAAAGGTTTTTGGTGAAAACTTTTTGTAGAGGACACTCTCATCAATTCTATATTGACAATACTCTTGTTCAAAAAAATTTCTCATTACATGGTTACATTACAGAAAGTCTCATATTGTTTGTTGAGAATATAAATAGTTAAAAAAAAAAATTAAATCGGCTCATCTCTCTAAAAATTTAAGCTTTTAAATGAGTTGGTGGTTAACAATCTAGTACATATAATTGTTAATTTTGGCACGATAATTTTGGCGATATTCATCTACCGAATCATGTTAAATTACATGCTGGCATCATTGGATCATCGAAGATTGCATCTAACTCTTTTCTTTTGGTATTATATGGTTAATTTGAGCATATTCTTAGTACATGATAAATTTTTGGTGAGCTTATACTCAGGTAATGCTTAAACTATTGTGACAAATTCTATGACCGGACCCAGGGAGAAAAAAGTCCAGGCCCCAGAACCTTCTGGAAAGAAAGCAATTCCTTCATAAAAAAAGGAAAAAAAGAGAAAGAGCTGATGGTTAATTAATAAAACACTTGGCATAATTCTACGATTTTGGTCATTACATAATAAAGTTTGGATTCGTATTTTCTTTTGCCAGTAAAAAAAAAAAAATTAAAAGTTTGCATTTATATTTGTATGTCCATTCGGAATTGGAATTTCATTATCACTTATTGTAATTACAAAAAAAAAAATTCCAAATCTAAAAATGTTAATTCGCGCAATCAGTTTTGGACACTTCAAGGGCGGACCAAAGGGTTGTCTGCACACCCTCTTATTATCCCAATAATTTTATTATATTTTAAGTTTTGTTAGTAAAAATTATGAAAAAAAAGGTTCTCTTAAAATTATGTTTCTATCATATAAGAATGATATTTTGTTGTCAATTTACGCATACATGTGATTTGGTCTTCATGTTAAGAATCCTGTGTCTGCCACTGGAATTCTTAGAAACATTGAACTTATGAATTTTCAACTCCAAACTTTTTTATCTGATTTAACTCCAATTTTAAATGTGGTTTATTTTGCTTTAGTAAAGTCAGAAGGATGATCTTGTTCAATATCTTCGAATTTAATGATGTGTAAAGATCTAAAGATGTGCTGAGCAAATATCTTTTTGGTTTTGTTTAATCATTACGTTTTCTGTCAATAAAGAAAGAGTTTAGTTTTAAAAAAATGTAAAATTATTGAGTTATGTAGAAAAACTAAAAATTAAAAAAAAAAAGTGAAAAAACTGGTGGTGGAAAAATTATTGAGTGAAGTAAAACTAAAAAAAATTCTACTATAAGATGGCATTTATTATGATTGTTGTACTGGCAGCAACCGCCACTTGCCACTATTGGCTCCATCTTTGCTTCTATCGTGTTTTCCGTTAATCTCATAGGGCTCTTTTTTCTTTTAAATGACTAAAGCACTATAAAACCTCAATGTAAAAGATCGCACTTGAGAGAGTTGAAATATTAAATTTTGCATCCTAAAAGAATCCTCTTTTATATACGCAATAGATTTTTGGTTTGTTGTTACATATAACTATTTTTTAATTGTATAGTAATTGTCATTGTATATTTTATGAAACAAGATACATACCCGATACGATTGAAATGAAAAATTGATACAGATATGTATTCCAATTTGAAAACACTAAGTAGCTGGGGGAGACTCCATTGAGTTGTTTCCTTGGTTGTAGACTGCAATTACCAAGTAGTTAATTATTTGAGAGATTAAGGGTGTGTATGACCTAATTAGTTATCTTTGAAAAGTAGTACAGTATTATTTATGTTTAGTTATTTTTGTTTAGTTTTTGTCAAAGTTTAAAGATTAATCATTAATCTCAACAAAAGCAATCGGAAAAGGATTTTAAAAAAATCGTATAAGACTTGAATAAAATTTCGTACGAGATGACCAAAAGACAAGCCACGCTTCACGGTTCATATTCGTATTAGAAATTAGAATCAAGCAAACTTTTACCCTCCTGTTCCACGTGAGATTTTTATGTGAAATTATCGTTTTCTCAAACTTTGTTCCATCTTCAGTGATTATTTAATTTTATATTTTACAGATTCATCGATCTCATCGAACCACTAGTAATTGTTAATCCCTAAATATTAAGGATTAAAAAAAGTTTTTAAAAACAATATTGACAGTGGTACCTTGAAAGTTAGTCCAATCACATTCCAACCAGAGTGAACTCTGAACACCTAATTAGGAGGAAAACAAAAAACAAAAAAAAAATACCAAGAAGACCCTACTCCTTTTACAACGAGAGACTAAAGAGAAAAGCTAACAATGGACCACATTGTAGAGTGACCTTTATGAGCCCTACCTAAAACCAAAACTTTTCTTCCTACTCTGAAAAGACGGAAAAAAGGACAACCGGGCATAGTAATCTTTCCATTACATGATCACAAAGACTCTAGATCCCGGCGAACCTCGTGACGTCCTGTCCACCTGAACCCGGTTAGAATGTGTCATGAGCCGCTAAGCCACCCCGGTGGTACCTACCACCAAAATACCTGCCACTAGAACTGCTTCTCCATGATCCTCCATGAAACTCGGAGTTCACAAAAAAGTACCAAAACACTAAAATAAGGAAAGAATTCCTTGGGAGTTGTGTTTAACCCTAACCCACTTGTTTTAGTATTACTAGGATGGAAAGAGTAAAGTTATACCACAAATAGTACCACACACCAATTACGAGGTTGCCATTGTTTGGCCATCTCACTCACAAATAGCAACCCTGAGACAAATATACTCGAGGGCTGCGAACTCTCTTGAATTACACAACACTATGGATCCTCACCACTTTTTGGGGAGTAATTATTCAGTAGTTTTGGAGCACGGTTATGTGGTGCCCTAGATCATTCTGACGCCATTATGAGAATCTGTAGTAGTATAGTGTCCCAGGGGTGCTCTGGGAGCGCCATGGATAATGGGCCTTTTTCGAGGTGTAAAGTGGTGGCATGCGACTCCGAGGGCTCGCGTGCCGATTTAGTTGGGGTATCTTTTTTTTTTTTTTCCCGTTGTGATGCTGTTATACTTTGAATTTTTCTAATCATTGCAAACTTAGTTCAAGTTGGTTGCGGACTACTCACAGCTATACAACATCGCAAATAATTTTATACATGTGACGATAGACTCACATAATTATTCACCAATTAGTCATAGTCGAATACAACTATTGTGACGATAACACCACATCATAATCGAGTGAGAACAACTATTGTGACGATAACACCACATCATAATCGAGTGAGAACTTATTCAAAATCACGTAATATTGTGACATAGACTCGCATCATAAATTGGTTACAAAACTATTCATAATCGAATAATAATAGTTCAATAGACCTACACATAATATAAGTTGGCCACAAATTATTCAGAGTCTCATAATAGTGCGACAATAGACCAATATCAAATTTTGGTCACAAATTATTCAAAATATTGTGACGAAAAGACTCGGATCATAATTTGGCCAATCAGAATCATATAATATTCTGACGATAGACTCACATCATAATTTGGTTACAAATTGTTCATAGTAATATCAAAATAATAGAACCGCGTCATAATTTGATCACAAATTATTTCGAGTCTCATACATTTGATAGTGAACTTCAAGAATGGTTAAAACCCGAGACTTAAGGATTTGCTCCCTCCTAAAATATTAAGTTTGAAACATCTCAAGTGTTAAGGCCAATCTATACGAAGTTTTGCTCTTAATTTGATTACAACCTCAACTAGTAGATTACATTATTAATCTCCCAATACCAGAAACAGCTGGCCGGATACCTGAGTTGTCAAATATCATTGGTTTCGGCACACCGAATAGATTTCCCTTATGGGGACCATTATTTTAGGTACATGGAAAGTTGAATAGAAGTGGAATGAGTGCTCCCTCCCAATGTTGGATCAAATAAAGAAAAGAAATGGAGTAGTTTAAGATAAGATAGAAGAGCAACAGAAGATTAACAACTTGCTTTAACACATAAAACAAAGGCTTTGCATGAATGCTGCATTTTATTGGTCACCGCCGTGTAGTTCCATTATACACTTGTACGCATCCCCTCTCCTTCTCTCTCTCTCCCCCTTCTCTCTCCCCTCTTCTCTGCTTCATATTGTACCAACATGGCTCCTGCCAAATGGGGCCTCTGTCTTTGATCATTTCAACCTACTGCTGGAACTGGATTTCCAAAAAAAAAAAAAAAATCCCTATTCTATTTTGGTACTCTCTCTCTCTCTCTCTCTCTCTCTCTCTGTGGTTGAAGCTAGCATCTGGCTCTATGTTGGGTTTTCATTGCTTTCTTTTAGTAAGTGTGAACCATGATATTCCTATCCTCTTTATCCACTAGTTCTGTTTGATCTGGAGTTGGGTTTATTTTATCTCTTGTGAAGTTTATGTTCATTTTTAAAGAAGAGTTCTTTTGGGTATTTACTATTAACCCTAGAATTTGAATTCTTGGATTTTCATTTCTAATATAGGAAGAATCTCAGCCTCTCCAAATTCTAATCAAGTTGGTAATTTAGTCTGCTTTGTTGTTTCTTTTTCTTTTGCAATTTTTTGCCCCTCTCTTAATTTTTTGTCTCACTGATGCTCCTCTGGATCAAATTACTAAATTTTAAGAATTACTCAGTTGTTGAGAATCTTTGGTGAAGATCACTTGATAGAGGTTTTTGTAGCACTATGTTATAGGAATTTTGTTATGTGACTGACTAAATAGAAGGATAACTTAACTGGTTATTTAAGATCTTTGGGGAAAGCATTTAGATAGGGATTTTCAACTGTTTGAATAGGACTTGATGAATCTTTTGGTGGAATACTAACTTGAATACTATAATTTGCAGGAATTGTAGTTCAAGAACTATAATCTGATTTTCTAGGGTTCACATGACCATGCATGGAGTTGTTCAAAATCATATCGGTCAATCGCCATCGGCTGCAGTGCCGTGGTGGAGTGGGATCGGATCCCAATCGACTTACAATGAACCTTTTGGTCAAACTAAGTCTTCATTTCTGGAAAATCCTAATAGTGGAGGCCAACTGACTGCAAATAAACGATCTGAGCGAGGTATTGAACAAGGGATGGAGAAAGGGAACACCACCCAATTCACTATATTTCCTGGTAATTTCTTGACTTATGCGACACTGATGCGAGTACTTCATTTGTTTTATGGGGAAAAAGGATCTCAATTATTGTTGTAGAACTTGTGGGGGGCAATTGGAGTTAAATTCCTTTGGAGTGTCAGTTAACATCTCAGGTTTCTGAACATGAGCAGAGATCTATGAATCTCCTGTTGCTGTCTCTCTGTATCTTTGTTAGATTAATTGCATCCGATTGTGGATGTGCCACCTATTAAATACCTACATATATCAACCGATAGCATGTTAGATGTCAAACGGGCTGAATTGAAAATTTTCATTATATTGTGAGATCTGAGTTTTAGCAAGACATGGTCAAGAAAGATTCGAAAAAATACTTTTTCCTGACATTTTTCCTTGGGGGAAGGCTGAACAGAGTATGTTTTTTCTAACGAAAACAAGGGAGACATACAGAGAAGCTCAAGAAACTAACTGGCGGACTTAACAGGGCTGAATTAACAAATATGCTTACAAGGTACAAAATCACTCCAGAGTCGTTGACCCCTAGCCTACGAAGAAAACCACATGCTCTCACAACCATAGTGGCTACAGTGTAACATAAACACCTCCTTACAGTTTTAGAGAATGGGTAACACCCTCCCACACAAGGGCCGCCCCACATAGGACCCCACTGGACTGAAATTTCCTACTGCTGTGTATATATAATTTTGGTAATTTTGCCCCCATACCCTATAGAGTATTTTCTAATCTTGCCCCAAGTAACAAAAAATAAATATGACTATGCCTAAATAATTTTTCCGGACCAGTGGATGCAAGATAGTTTGGTTGTGTACATTGAGCGAGAGATTTTTTATACAATTTCAAATGAAGCTATCATGAATCGGTTTCAAAATATGAAAAACCGTCGGGGCGAGTTGTAAACGATATGATATGTTATGGTTGACATACCACTTTTGCTTATATATATATTAAATATCTTTTGGTTAAGTATTACATTGGATCTACTGTATACTAGACCCCGCGCTGATACTAAATCCTGCGTCCGCCCCTGCTCCCACAGCCCAAGAGGTTAGGCATGATGAGTAACACCAAAAGAAACAGTTGATAGGCTATCCCACACAAATAGTTTTATTGTCTTGCGCTTTATTGAATGATTTGAAATGGCTTTTACCCTTCAAGATTGAGGTCAGCAATTTTCTCCCTAAATTTCTTTGTAATTTTCATTACTAGGATTAGTATCAGTAGTCTTATTAGATCCATCTTCCTTTAGATGGTCACTCAAAAGTATGACTTAATATTTGCTACAGCACAAACCATGGACCCATATCCATGAGGAAGCCAACAAGAGCCTCCTATCCCACTGCTTTAGGATCACATCGTGATCGCTCCTCTAAATAGTTTGATGAAGATGAAACAAAAAATGTTGTTTTGTTGTCTCTTTGCAAGTATGAGAGCACAGAGATCACCTTAGTATGAATCAATGTACGGAACTGCATAAAAACAGGCCATTGTGGTTGCATCTAAAATCGTTCGTTCTGCTTGCTTCCGAGTCCAAGGATTAGCGGTAGAAGTTAGTTGCCAGTTGATGAAACGGGAACTGGATTTGTCTGCAGATTCGTTTGCACTTGAGAAAACAGTGGAGGAAGACATGCCTATCATGAGCATCACTAGATTTGCCTCGAGGTCCAAAGAAGGGCCGTTTTGTTTCTTGCGCATTTGGTTGTTACCATTTACCTCCACTGAAGGCTTATTAATCTTTTTGCTTTTCTTAATGCTTATTTTCCATTGATCATGAAGAAAAGCTCAGCAATAAGTTTTGACACCTGCTACTGAAATTACTTATGTGCAAGGCACTTCCCGACTGATTTTCCTTGACCATACATTAGTTGCTCATTTAGGTGACTGCAAAACTTCACCAAACGTGCCAGTGCAATCTGCTCCACCTGAATATCAAGGTCGTTTCGACCTAGGATTGGGTCAATCTGTGGTAAGGTTTTCCCCGTATCGTATATACAAACAAACAAGAAAATAAATACCCTATAGCGATAGAACGCTGTTTCTTGTTAAGGAATGCTTATTAGTTCTTGTTCTCTGAACTACCACAGATCTGTGCAAAGTATCCTTATGGTGATCAGTGTTATGGAGTGTTCTCAACTTACGGACCTCATATTGCGGTTTGTCTTCCTTCAAATCATGTTGCTCACTGGTTATTATAAGCTAGAGTTATTCACACATTTTTCCTGTAATTTTAAACTCTTTTGTGGTTATCTGTTTACTTGCTTGCTGTAACGTAAGCTTGTGTGAAGGGAAAATGTACCTACCTTTGATATAACAGTGAAGTTGTTCTTCTTTTTTTTTTTTGTGATTCTAGTCTATTATGTTGCTATTTTTATTGTCTGAGTTTGATCGATGAGGGTTGGTCACTATCTTATGGATAAGTTTTATATCCTATTTGCTTTAATTGAGATTCTTTGTAATTACTGTTGTGAGATGTGGCTTGTACGGGGGAAAAAGTGTCCAATGTCAGAACGGGATGTGGGCCATCCTAATGCACGTCGTCTGAGACTTATTGTGCTTGCAGCTGGTTTTCGTCTAGATGGGAATTAAATATATCCGGACGCTTGGTGATGTGAAACATATATTATGTGTGTTTGTTTTAAGGTTTTTTAGGGAGAAACTTGAAAGAACTAAGAGGCACAATTGAGAGGGCTTCTATGGAGCGTTTTAATGCTTATTTTTCGATATCTTGTTTTCTTGTGTTGTTTGGTTGGTTGGTTGCTTTCCTTCATCTTTATTGTCTCTGGTAGATCTTTTTAGGTGTGTTGTTTGCATAACAGTTGCACAGTTGACAGTACACTAGTGTTATTTCCAAGAGATGTATTCCTCACTCTCTCTGTTGAAGGGGCAAAATATAATTCCATGCCTATTTTGTCAAGCACTTCTGAAGGTAAAACTGACTAATGCAACAGGTTCATGGATATCTGTTGTTCATGGGCAAGGATCTGGACTAGTCGTGGTGCGTGTAAACTGCCCAGACACCTGGTTATCCAAAAATGGATCTGGACTAGGAAAGACTTGATACAAGAATGTTGCCACTTTAAACTCTTTACACACAAGATATGTACTTGCAGTAAATCTGGAACTCTGACCTAGATCTGCCAATGGGTTTCTCAGAGTGTCCAAGCCGTTAACTATGACAGAATTTAAATGCATATAACCTCATTTGCTGCAAGTTTCTTGGTAGCAACTAATTTAGCATTGTTGGCTCTTGGGTAGATCTGTGGATTCCCAAGATTTACAAATTTCTTTGGAAAGCAAGCATCGCTTTACTTGTGCAATTGGTACAAAAAACCAATAAAGCAGGGGGACTGAGGAAGCAGTAAGGAACAAAATTCAGAATTATTAAATTAAATGTGAATCATACAATTGTTCCGAGGAAAATAAAACCTTTTAAATATAAGAGTGTTACCGAGATAAAACTCTAGCATAAGGTTTATCTTGACAATATTGAAAACTAAGAAACCCTAAACTCAACTGTTACGGGAATGATTGTTTCTGACTGCTTGAGACAGTAAATGAAATGATGGAGCCTTAGATAAATTACTTACACATTTGGTTAATCCAACCCACGGCATGGCTACCCAATGGATGGTTTTTCCTGGTGTCAAAATCTTCTGTAAAATCCAAATTGGAACAATAAGATGCTGACAAGAAACTTCAGGATTTTTCAGATAGGAGGGAAGCTATGCAAACCGTTGTGCAGAAAATTGTGGCTGATATAAGGTTTTGCATTTGCTCATAGAGGAACATCAAGAGATCATTACACAAAGCCTATATTGGACTTGGAACATCTCTTGTAATATTTTTTGTTGGTTCATTTGTACCGATGGTAGTTGCAAAGCTTTGTTTAGGGCTGGTGCTGGTTGTAGTTTTTTCTGGTTCTGGATTGTTTGGGATCTTTAGGTTATATTAGGGAGGGCTACTTTGTTGATTGCGTGTTTGTTTTTCTGAGGTATGACCCGGTGGACATGTTCTTTGTTTTGGTTCAATGAATTTAACTTGCCAAAAAAAAAACATAAGATGCTGACAACAACAAGAGGCAGCATAATGGAAAGAACTTTCAATTCATGCATGGGAAGCAAGTCTCTGGTATAATGAGAAACAAAAAAACGTGAAGGAAAATTTACTATTAATCAACTTGAAGAAGTTAAGAAAGGGGCGAAAGAAGTTAGGAAAGGGGTGAAATTAGAATAACGCCTAACTCAACAAAGGTTTTGGGGGTACTTGATGGCTGTATGAATTCTATTTTTCCATTATACAGGCTTGGGACTAGGTGATTAAAAATTGAACCCGAGGCACTATGGCAGTATTCTGCAGTAAAGCCTTACTTTTTGGGGATTCATCTCCGTAACCAAGTTCTTTTATCTGATGGTGCAAGGTAGAAGTTTCATATAGCATTGTCTGCTTCATACCACTTTTGTTGGTGTTTGGCCTTTAATCTCTTACCCTAATGTTCATATTCGTAAATCAAGACAATTACCAGTTTACATTTATTTTGTTACATGTTTTAGGGCCGTATTATGTTGACAGCGGATGATGGACCAATATATGTGAATGCTAAGCAGTATCATGGAATAATTCGCCGCCGGCTCTCACGTGCAAAGGCAGTATCAGAGAACAAAGTTCTGAAAGTCCGTAAGGTATGATTTCGTAACTTAATATGTCCTTGAGGAATCATTAATTTATGAAGCACTTTTCGAGGCAACATACGGGTCTTCGACTTGTGTCGGCCACAGACACGTGTTGACACCCTCATTGTAGTGTCCACTTTTATCTTCTTTTTTTTCCTTCATGGACACACTGGGACAGGCCGGGTGTGGGGGAGGACATGAAGTAGATAACCGGGGGACAGGTTTGGGGGGGTCAAAAATGAAATTTTGTGAAGTTTGAAATATGTAAAATTGTAAGTTTAGTCTTGAGGTGGAGAAGCTGCTTTTATTGTCAAAATCAAGGAGGAAATAATTTTTGTCACTATCTCGTAAGAAATGAGTTCTGAGATGTCTAAATATATATTGCCAGTCAGCAATTTAATGCTTTGTCTTTGCATGGAAGTTCTAATTTGTATGTACTTGAGTATATGTATAGATATCATGCAAGTAATATGTAAGACACTGTATTTTGCATCTGTCCCTTCATGTTGTGTCCTGCAAATTTACAAGATACGTGTCACTGTGTTTTTATATCGTGTACATGGCGCGTCGCAAGTCTGTGTCTGTGTCTGCATCTGCGTCTGCGCTTCTTAGTCACTAATGCGTCTATTGGGAAATGAAAATATGTAGGATCTGAAAACGAGTTAGTTACTTATATTTATGATCATACCTTGAAGAATTTGAATCTAGTCAACTGATGATGATATGGTGTCGCTGTCTGTGCTATGAACTTTTCTGCAGCTAATCACTAAACTAATTCTTCCGTGCTTTTTCCAATATAATGTCTAATTAAGCTACTCATACGATATTAATGTGTTTTGTTGAGAATTTCAAGCTATTTGATAGGGTTGCCCGTGGGAATTTGAATTGGTCATCGTATAATAACTCCAGTAGAAAATATAATAGAAAGAGCATCGACAGGAAAAAAAATCCTGCCTTGGAGTCTAGGGCTGTCCGCGGATCGGTTTTGGACGGTTTCGGGTCGGTTCCCAAACCGATCCGCTCATCACGGATTGTCATATTCTCCATCCGCACCCGTCCATGAGTGAGGTACAGTTGGGTCGGTTCGGTTGCGGATTGGGCGGATCGAAGAAGGATTACTGGGCGGATTGGGCGGAACGAACCCGAACCAAACCCACCAAAACTAGTATATTAGGATCCGTAACATACCTCGGGTGGGTTCGTGGACGATTCAGATTGGGTGGATCGGTGGACCCGCTGGACACCCCTTGGAGTCACAGGCTTGAATTGGGTGAACGCGAAAATTTGGACCATTACTAGACTCAAAACTTTTGATTCCTGCAATTTCTGTAAATTTTCCGCCCTTGTTGAGTTTCATACTTTGTTTCTTTTTTCTTTCCTACAGCCATACTTGCACCGGTCGCGCCATCTCCATGCAATGCGCCGGCCAAGGGGCTCCGGTGGTCGGTTCCTTAACACCAAGGCTTCAAATGGTGCTAAAGGCGGAATAGAGAAACGAAAGTCTGGAATTGGACAACTTTTTCAACACACTGAATCTCAGAGTTCCGAAGTTCTGCAATCTGACAGTGGAAATTCAAGCTCACCTAAGGAAGCAAATGGAAGCAGGTCAAATACTCCGGGGTCTGAGGTGACTAGTATGTTTTTCAGGGAAGATGCCAATCGTTTCACGTTCAATCACCTTCTGCTTCCTGTCCATCCTCTCTCTGGAATGAGTACTGGGCAGGGCAGGGCCATGCCCAGTAAGTGGATGGCAGCAGCTGATAGCTGCTGCAATCTCAAAGTTTGAGATAAAAGGGGGACAATGGGGTCTGTTGTCAAATCGTTTACACAGACCTCATTCTCGCTGCAACCAGATGGAGAAGTCTCTAGCGTTTGGTTGTTGGTGAAGGCAATTCATTCTTGGCTACTTTCTCAAAAAACCAAAAAAAGAAACGAACCGAACGTCCTTGTCCCATTTGCATTAAGGTTGTCTTTGCCGCTCCATGTGGTCTTGGTGTGGTTAGAGACAGTCGGGCCTTAGTGCAAGAAATCAGGGGGCAAAGACTATAAACAGGTTAAATCCTGTTTCCGAATAAAAATTGTGATAGTGTGAATTTCGTGGTTGTAATATTGAAGCTGTCGATGTTGCTAAAGTTAGTATTTCGAGTGAGGATTTCAAACTTCGCGAAGTTTGTAATGATGTGTGTTGTCCACTATACCATGGTAGATTGGACTTCGTGTTCGTAATCCTTAAATTGTTGATGTGTCTTTAGGTACTCGATGTGTAGATTTCAAACTTGGTGAAGTAATGTAATATTGTATCATACGTCTCTCTCTCTCTCTCTCATTTTGGTTAGAAACTGCTAAAGATGCTGTTACTGTCGCTATAATTTGGCTCTTCATTTATGAATATGAGTCTGTCTGTATTGAGACTCCAACCTCTAGTTTACCAATGGAGGAAAATATGCTTAGGCCTGTTGGGTCTGTCAGAAAGTTTGGTCTGTTATGAAGTGCTTTTGTCATAACTATTGCAGTTTCCGATTAAGAATTTTCTTTTCCAAGTCATCCTAAGTACTCCATTTTCTCAATCTGAGGAATCAACTTATTAAGGAAACATAATTATTGCTATTAAAAGTTGAACTTTCCACAATAACCCATCAATTCAAATTATATTTCTCACTTCAAATCAAGAACGAAGGGTAAATTAGTGTTTTCTTTCTACGACTTTTCAAAGATGGACAAATAATTTGGGACAATGAATTATCAAAAGTGGACATTACCTATGCAATGTGCGGATAATAATTTACCGAGTGCTGCGGGAAAAAAACACTATGTGGCACTGGCAACTGCTTTAGAGAAATGTTTAAGCATTTGAACTGAATATACAAAATAACTCATATGATTCATGGAAAATACGGTTATATAAACAAATAGTGTTCTGCAAAAAATTAGTAATTGAAGTAATTAAGCAATAGAAGATTATCATTTTCCATTTACATCAATACAACTAGAAATAGAATAAAAGTATTAGAGTTTCAAGGATTTGTTGAAGTGCACCACAGATACGCGACTAAGTTTGGAGAAAAGCAAACAAAATCAACAAGCAAACACGACACAAAGATTTACGTGATTCCCCCAAGATTGAGGTACGTCCATGGGCAAGAAAAGAGAGAGTTCACTATCAATAGTGAAGAAAAGATACAAAGAGACGGCTGTAATCCGTAACTCTAGAGAGGCCACACAATATGAGAAGTAATCTAAGGATTTGCCAAAGGAGGAAACCCTAGAAGCCCCCAAAGTCCCGCTTTTATTAGGGGATACCAAAAAATAGGTCAAAAAAACCCTAAAACATGCAGCCATCACGTTTTGGTCGCTCAAGTCAGCTGTTAGACCGCTCAAGCCAGCTCCTTTCCTTTCAGTCAGTCCTGAAAACTCAAATAGGTTGTTCGAGCCAGCTTTTAGATCGCTCGAGCCATCCGTATATGATTAGAACTGAATTTCAAGGCACTCCCAACACTTTAAAATAGTAGTAAAGTACAATTTTGATACTAATAATTTTGAGGTATATGCTCTTAGAGCAACACTACCCATATTCCAAATAGGAAAAATTCCAAAATAACCCCTGACCTTTGCCCTCCATTATCAATTAAACCCCCACCCCCATTTTCTGTCCAAAAACTAACGGCACTGCTTACATGGACTCTCTGTGGGACCATTTATGCGTGACGTGGACCATTTTTGCGCCGAAACCGCACGTGACTTTCACGCCTTCCTCATATACGGCCTAAATACCACAAAATAACCCTAAAATCACAGACAAATTCATCACTCCACTTCAATCTTCTCTCAGCTCACTCTTCCTCATCGTCATCTGAGAGTAAAACGACGAAATTGGAGAGATCGTGAGGTACAGTGGCTATTCATGAGCGTGGATTGTGACAATGGTGTGGAGGTTGAGAGACCGAAATGGGGGACCACCCCCGTACGGTAATGGATTGTGTTTTTAGTTAGTTTAATGGTTGTTTATTCATGCTAAGTGATTTTTAGTTAGTTTAATGCTTGTTTATTCGTGTTTATCAAGTTCAATGCATCATTGTTAATGAATGTTTAATGGTTGGTTTGTTTAATCGATTAATTGTTTGTCCTTCTTTGTTGTCTAAGTTGTAGCTTAAAATTTTTGCCTTTTGTGTAATCTAAACTTAAAAATCAAATCTCTTACAGAGGATGATCACTTTACCATTGAAATGCATCATGGGGGTTATTTGGGTGGTTATAAGGGTGCTGATTATATTGGTGGTTCTGTGGATTTCTTCGATAATTGTCATACTGATGAGATTTCGAAGAGGACTAAAGCAAATGGGCCTGTGGTGGCAACCAGTAACCCACCTATATCTGGGACCACATCCAAGAGGGCCATATTCAAGAAGCCACCAACCAAAGGTAAGGCCCAATCAGTTAAAACTATTAACCCAGAGCCCACTAAAGGTAAGGCCCAGAGCAAATGGACCCATGAGGCAGATTCAGATGGGGAGGGTAGCAGTGGTGAATATGACCCTGAATCAACTTCAGATAGCAGTGATGAGGATGTTTTTTATGACAGTGATTATGGCCTCACAGATGATGACAGAATGTTTGAAGAAAATGTTGACAGGGAAGTTGAGGAGAATACTAATACTCATGGTGCAGAGTATGAATCTGTTATTGAAGAACTGGCTGACATTGATGGTGATTGTGCTTCATCAAATGAGTTGCCCAGCTATTCTACCTCTTCAGATTCAGATGACAAACCTAGAAGAACAAGAAGAAAGCCTGATGAAAAGCACCCTGTTTTTAATGAGCAATCTGACATGGGAAACCCAGTTTTCATAAGAGGGATGGAGTTTAAGACCCACTCTCTATTCAGAGATGCAGTGAAGGAGTATGCCATCAAGCATGGTAAGCAAATCAGGTTCCTAAAAAGTGATAGGGAGAAGGTTAGGGCAGTGTGCAAGAAGGGTTGCCCTTGGGAGATCTATGCCTCATATGTGCCTGCTGATGCCCTGTACAGGATTAAGACATACATTTCACAACACACTTGCACCAGAACTTTTGATGTTCCTTGGGTGAGTAGTAAGTGGATTGTGGCCAAGTATGGAAATAGGATAAGATCCAACCCAACTTGGCCTGTTCCTTCTCTAGCAGAAACCATTCAACAAGAATGGACAGTAAAGATATCAATTCGAAAAGTATACAGGGCTAAAAATATATGTTTGGCCATGAGGGATGGCACTTCAATTGAGCAGTATAAGCAGTTGTGGGGTTATGCAGAGGAGATTATTAGTGGCAATCCTGGTACTACAATTAAGATAGAAACAAAACCTGTTCCTGGATCTGAGATGGAGGTAAAGTTCAAGAGGTTCTACATCTGCTGGGGCGCACTTAAAAGAGGGTTCCAAATGGGATGCAGGCCCATAATTGGTTTGGATGGCTGTCATTTGAAGGGACCATATGGTGGGATTCTTCTGACAGCAGTAGGAATAGATGCCAATAACCAGATTTACCCTTTTGCATATGCAGTGGTGGATAAGGAGAAATACAAGACTTGGGCATGGTTTCTGGAACTGTTGGGTACAGACTTAGACATTGAAAACAGTGGGAAATACACCTTCATGAGTGATAAACAGAAAGGGTTGATTGAAGCTGTGAGGAATTTGTTTCCACATGCTGACCATAGATTTTGTGTAAGGCATCTTTATAACAATTTCAAACAAGATTTTAAGGGATTGGTTCTGAAGGATGTATTGTGGAAGGCTACAAGGGCTAGCACAGTTCAGAGCTTTAACAGAGCTATGGGGGAGATGAAAGACATAGATGTTAAGGCATATGAGTGGTTGATTCAGAGGCCATCTGTAAATTGGAGCAGATCACAGTTCAGCAGTTACACTAAATGTGATATTCTATTGAACAATTTGTGTGAGAGTTTCAACTCAAGCATCTTGAGGGCTAGGGACCAACCTATAGTGTCAATGCTTGAAAGGATGAGGCTCATACTTATGGACACTTTACAGAAGAAGAGAAAAGCAATGATGAGGTACAAGGGGTTGATTTGCCCTAAGATTATGAAGAGGATAGAGAAGATGAGGGAAAATGAAAAGGGTTGGATTCCTAGGTGGTGTAGTGATTATGAATATGAAGTGACAGGTCCATATGGGCAATACAAAGTGTATCTTGACAAGAGACACTGTGGCTGTAGAAAGTGGGATATTTCTGGAATCCCTTGTATACATGCAATTGCAGCAATGGGGTTTAATAATTTGGAGCCACTTGACTATGTTGATGATTGGTATAGTGTTGACACATATTTGAAGACATATGACAATCTAATGGGCCCAATCAATGGAAGAGAAATGTGGCCATCCCCAGATAATGTTGAGTTGCTCCCACCAGATGTGAAAAAGAGGCCAGGCAGACCAAAGAAAGCAAGGAGAAGGGAACCTGAGGAACCAACTGCAAAGGATCCATGCAGATTAGGAAGGAAGGGCATTAAGATGACGTGTAGAAATTGTGGTAAGGTGGGACATAACAAGAGAGGGTGCAAATACAGAGGAGAAGGAAGTGGTGCTACTGTGGATGCAGGTTTAGGGGATGCTGGTGAAGGTGTTATGACTGCTACTGTGGATACAGGTTCAGGGAATGGTGGTGAAGGTGGTGTGACTGTAACTCAAACACCTGCAACTATTGGTGCTACTCAACCACCTGCAATCAATGTAAGTTACTTTTACTTATACTAGAGTTCATTCAATTTGGGCCTTTTTATTTTACCTATTGCCACTTACCAACTACAAAGTAAATGCAATGTCAATGCAGGTTCAAGGGAATGGTGGAGAGCAGCCAAATTCAAAGTACCCTCCCAGGATTCCAAAATTACCTGTGAGTAAAATAACTGCATTGTAATTTAAAACCATGTACTACAAGTAAGCTAATAGGCTTGTCTTTGCCCTTCACTTTGCAGGTCAAAAAAAATGGTAAGCAAAAGAAGTGACTGACTGGTCTGCTGATGGATGGTGCAATGGATGGTTCATTTTGACAAGTGAAAGTTGTAGAGGGAGTGATGGCTGCCTTTTTTTGTTACCCTCTGTTTTTTGCTTAATGTAGTAGTTGGAATTGATGTATTAAGGAAGTGGTGCTACTGTTGTTGGAACTAATGTATTAAGGAATTTGTTTCGAAATGATGTATTAAGGTCTATGTAGTTGACTTGTGTGTTATGGTCTCTGTACTTGGAACCTCTATTACTGTGACTTTGTTACAACTTTGAACATCTGTTATGCATTCTATTTCCTATTTTTCTTTTGTTTGGATTTTGCATTGCAGTTTTGGTGGTGGATACTCCTGCGTTTGGTTTCTGCATTCTGTTGGGGTTGATGAAAATGGACCACAAACATTACACTTGCATTGCCGTTATAAACACCTTCATTAACCATTGTTGATGATAACATTAGTAGGATTACAAAATGGTCATCATCACAACCTACAAACAGACCAACCAATAGAGGCATAGATACCTAATACAATCCTATAGACACCACCATAGATCACAGCACACCACCACAATACCTAATACAATCCTATAGACACCACCACAAAATATATAACCTAGTCATACATCCCATTAACTATGACATAACACCAGCACAAACCGTACATACACTAATACACCTACAGATTTTTGGCCCAGAAAAAGCCAAAGATCAACCAACTGATTCCCAACGCAATCCAGAGCATCTTCTCTCTCTTCTTCCTCCTGGAGATCTCCTCTTCCATCTTGTTTCTCTTCCTCAAAAGCCCAGGAATAATTTGCACAGACCTCTCGCACATCGGTGGGTCCACCCATGCAAAATCCTTGCACTCTTCTTTGGGACATGCCACGAACCTCCTGCCTGGATTGAGAGGGGTCCAAGAAGTGTGGAGCTCCCTCATATTACCGCAAACGGCACAAGGGCTGTCCTCCATGGCCTGGTGAGTAGCAGGTCTCCTCGCTCCACTCAGAATTGAAGAAGTGCTTCTCATTTTGCTTCAAAGGGGTGTGTTTTAGGAATTGTAGGGTGACGGAGAGGAGGAGAGAGGGAGACCTATAATATATAAGGTGAGGCAGGGGTTTTTTTGGCGAGATATTTCCCTCCAGGTAGTGTTTTGGCGCTAAAAATAGTCCATGTCACGCATAAATGGTCCCACAGAGAGTCCATGTAGAGTCCATGTAAGCAGTGCCGTTAGTTTTTTGACAGAAAATGGGGGTGGGGGTTTAATTGATAACGGAGGGCAAAGGTCAGGGAGGGCGTTTGCATTTTACAAAGCTCAGGTGTCTATGTGACATTTAGTGCAAAGGTCAGGGGTTATTTTGGAATTTTCCCTTCCAAATATCATGCCAAAGCCAAAATTTGACATCAAAGATGGCAACACCACCCTCCCCATCCCAGCGCCAAACGTTTTCTTTTTTTAACTTCTCCAAATGCCAAACTCTCAATGCTAAATTTTGATTATTCAGTTCTTTGGGATATTGCCTAGTGGTGTCACAAGGCCCCTTCCTACCACACATTGTGGGTAAGTCTATATAATTTGTCTTGGACCCCATCACAATGTGTGGTGCAAAAGAGACACGTGGCACTGAATATCTTTTTGAAATTTTTGCAATGCCGTTCTTAATGCCAAATTTAGCATCCAATTTGGCAATTGGCATACTTGCCAAATAATCCAAATAGTGGTAGACGCAGGATTTGTACTTAGCGGAGCCCGAATCAGATGCATTTTTGCATTAATAACAAAAAATATAGTCTACAATATAGATATTGTTAGTTACTTGTTCTTAGACAGAATAAATTGTGTACATATGCTGAGGCCGATCCTATAGCACCTTTTCGAATTAACCTGAAAATACGGTATAGTTAGTGTGAATGTGTGATAATTGGGAGGTGTGCGCCCCTTCCAACCGCCCCTGCATCCAAACCATTGACTTGCATCGAAAAAAATAAAATGGGTTTAATTCAGAAGCCTAGATTCAAGATTGTGCTAAAATGATACATTTATGTTTTTTTCTTTTTTTTTCCTTTTTTTGAAAATGAGTCAATTTCATTCATATAAAAGTCCAAAAGCAATACAGATTTTATCATAAAATTACATGAATGAACAAAGACTAACAAAATCTAGATGCAATCAGTTCACAAAAAAAAACTGACATCGACGCTGAGCGACTTTTTGTTTTTTTCATGTTCTTCTTTTTTTTGGGTCTAATAATGTCCTTTTTATTTAAATACTCCTATATCTGAACTGCCTTTAACTGTCATTTTTAACAGCAACGGCTGTACCAGCGCAATCCAGACGCCTCATCCATTATCTATTCGAAATCATCTCTCTCTCTCTCTCTCTCTCTCCCTCTCCATCTGGCTCACTTTTTCTCTCTGGTGTCTCAATGGCTGCAACTGCCATTGCTGCCACTTCTTCTTCTTCTTCAACCTCACTTCCTCTCCGCAAAAACCTTCTCCATTTCCTCTCTGACTACCATTCTCTCTCTCCGATCTCTAAACCAATTATACCCACTAAAGCCCTCAAACTCAAAACCCAATCCCCACATACCCCTCCTTTCTTTCGCTCTCGAGCTTCGCCCTCCGCCTTCGCGCAACAACGAGGTTTTTTCGGAGAAGAAGAAGAAGAAGATGAGGAAGATATTCAGACAGAACGCAGACTGTATGTGGGAAATTTGCCGTATTCAATGACTTCTGATGAATTGGGTCAAATCTTTGGTGAGGCCGGTCGTGTGATATCTGTCACGGTTTGTTTCTTCTGGGTTTCTATCCCTTCTTCGGAATTCTGTTTTAGATTATGATACTTTCTAGATTATCGATTTAAAACAGTTAATGAAATATACTTGGGGACCCGGGGGCCTGTTTTGAGGGCTCACGCGTGTACTGAGCGCCCTCGGCCAATCCGATCGGCGACCAAAGACCTGTATAATCTTACATTTAAAAAAAACACACATTTTTTACATTTAACTTAATCCAATCGAATTTGGTCGCCGATCGAATGACCGAGGGAGCTCACTACACGCGTGTATACCTCTTTTTTGTTTGGTTTTCATCACTTTGTCAGATACAGAATAGCATTTTATCGCGTTTAATGGAAATGATTTTCCTTAGAGCATATCCAGCCCTTAACTCAAATATATTCCAATGAACAAACTCAAATATAAGCACAAATTTGAGAAAAAAGCTTCATTAATGGAGTAGCTGTAAATTGGAAAAAGCAAAACAAGTTTTCCAAATTTTGAATTATAAAACTCTTATCTGTTTTAGTGCTGATATAAGTTTGATTCAAGGACTCGAGTGAGTTTAAAGGGTTTTTCTCATAATTTGGAGATGCTGTAAGATACATTGTTGAATAGCATTCTCAAGTGAATGGAATTTAGATTGTCCAGATTTTCCAAGGAAAAACCTTTAAAGGTGCCCTTGTATTTAAGTGCTACTCTATCTCCAAACAAGGAAAATAAACCCTACGAAGTTGAGCTGAAAAGAAAAGGTAGCCAAAAAAAAAAATAAAAATCTCTTTGGAAAGGTCAAATAAAGGTGAGAAGGCAATTAAATGATCAAAAGTTGCTAAGAAACACCATTTTCTGCCTTTTTTTTAAGCGATTAAGTTACCTCAAGTGTTGATTTTTGTACGGTTCCTTTGGTCAATGCGCAAGTTTCGAATTGGGGTGATTTTGATATTAGCGGTATTGTGTTTTTTTTCTTTCTAGATTGTATATGATCGACTTACAGATAGAAGCCGGGGGTTTGCATTTGTGAAGATGGGTAGTGTTGAAGAAGCAAAAGAGGCAATTCGGATGTATGATGGATCTGTAAGTGTGTGCACGTTCTATTCACATTACCTTCTACTGATTCGCTTGCGTAGTTTTATTGCTTGAAGGTCATGCATTGTGCTCTCACTTCACATTTGATGCAGCACAACTAATTTCGTCATACTTGATGGATTGAAATGTTCCCCGCTCTGATCATAGCAATACATTGATTCCTTAATCCGGTAGACATCTCATAAACCGTGCTGGGTATAGTTTCTGTTTTCCCCCTAATACGGTTGCAACCTCATGAACTGGTATCTTGCATAAAATCACCCAAAAGCACGACTTCTCCGACCCCTATGTTGGTGAAATTCGTTCTGGAATTCTGGTGAACTTCGGTGCAACAGTGAAACTTCAAAAAATTAAGCATCCTTCTTGGTGCAGTGCTTTACGGGGACATTGGGCTTGAAGGTTCTTGTACTTCGATAACTGTACCCGTTAAAACTCCTAGATGTTTACCGGAGTCTAAAGCATTACTTCAGATTTCTCATCCCTAGTGTGGCACTGGCCTTAATCCTTGAATGTGACTGAGTTTTTGTTCTTTTCGTGGTTATTGTGTGATGTTGGAAATTTTCGCAGCAAATTGGAGGCCGAACAGTGAAGGTAAACTTTCCAGAAGTGCCAAGAGGCGGAGAAAGGGAGGTAATGGAGCCAAGGATACGTACCAGCGACAAAGGCTTTGTAAATAGCCCTCACAAACTCTACGCAGGAAACCTCGGCTGGAATATCACTTCCCAGGGGCTTAGAGAAGCTTTCGAGGACTGCCCCGGTCTGTTAAGTGCCAAGGTCGTCTACGATAGGGACTCTGGAAGATCTCGAGGTTTTGGATTTGTAACCTTCTCATCGGCAGAGGATGTCGAAACTGCCCTCAATGCTATGAATGGATTGGTAAGACTATCTACCGAAAAATGCCGAGCGGGCACCGTCCTACGTGGTGTCTGAGCACACATCTCTTTCCTGCTCGGCACTGAAATTTTTTCCCAGTCATATTTTTTGTTTTGTTTTGTTTTGTTTTGTCGTTGATCACGTTCATATTGCTGTGGTAAATACTGCTACTAGGAGTTGGAAGGGCGACCTTTGCGGTTGAATGTAGCTATGGAAAGAGCTCCTATTGCGCCAAGACAAACGAGTAGTTCAGAAAACAGTTTTGACAGCAGTGAAATGATATCTAGTTTAAGCAACTAAGGCGGGAGAGCGACAGTGGATCAGATGCTTCGGTTCTTGAATTTTACGACAGAGAGTTTCAATGACGGAGAGTTACAAAGATGCGAGCTAAATTGGTGCTTCACATCCCCACTAATGGACAGTTGGATTGGTCTCTCAAGATTAGTCGAGGTGCGCGAAAGCTGACCCGGACACCTAGTTGTCAAAAAAAATGGTGCTTCACAAAATTGAGTTTCCATTACGTATGCTCTTATTATCCTTTTTGCCTTGTTATTCATTTACTGGATTCCAATTGGCATATAATTTGGTTTAAGATGTAACCATTCTGAGAGATCATTCATACTTTGTGTGAGGTGATATCGATACCAGTATGTTCAAATAGATGTTCAGGATTCTTACAATTTACTGGACTCGACCATCTGAAATCAACGTGACCAGCAATAAGCCATAACATGAGAGAGAGAGAGAGAGAGAGAGAGAGAGAGAGAGAGAGAGAGAGAGAGAATTTTTAGTTTTCGAGAAGTCAAGGAAACTACGTGTGGCAAAGAAACCTGAAGCAAGTCTTTTTCTAGAGTTCTACGGTATTTTTTATATTTTTGGGATTTTCACTACTTTTCACGTATTCCAAAGCAAGTCATTCTCCTTACATACATCACATTAATACCATACCTTATATTCTTAGCGGAAACTACACTCACTTTTGACAATACCAAAAATACCGTATCAGCCAGCGAAAACCGAATTCACTAAATACGCAGACACACATGCACACAGAGACGGAGACAATGACAACAATGACTATTCGAAAATTGGTCAATTACCTGAAAAATTAACTCACAACGGTACCAATTTCCAAAACAGTCTTTAAGTTTCATGTCCATTTAAAGGTTCGGTTTCCAACCCATGTATCACATTAAGAAGATGAAGATGTGAATTCGTACTTCCTCAAAAGGAAGAAGAAAATAAAAAAAATGTGCCCATAAGAGAAGTTCTTTCACTTGGTACTACGACCACCAGAAAGAATAGCATCTGCTGCAGAGTCCAAGTCATGAGGAAAGAAAACCCTGCATGACAATTTATCATGTGAAGACTCCGAATATCCCGAACAAAATAAGAGACAACCTTCATTGCAATCCATCACAAGTTATGAAACACGGATACTTTTAAAAGATCGTCGTATTGGTACGGTACCTGTATCGCTGTACCCGATACTCCTGGAGACATGTCTGATACTTTCTAAATGTTCCCCTTATTTGAGATTGTTTTATTTAACTTAAGAAGTAAAGAATCAATTTGTTCCCTCTAAACATATCCATAATTTGAAATCAAGTTCGTTTGACTTAATAAGTAACCGACAAAATGTTGGAATACATTTTGTTTGATTTAGTATCATTTTACCAATGTTAAGAGCGCTTCAATCGAAACCATCCCTGTTATCCATCTCATATGTGCCTCGTCTCTCTTCACCCATTACTGCCCGAAACCCTAAAAGGCTAACCACCACTCATAGTCCCATATACGCCTCCAACCCCAACAAACCCCCTCCCCTACACCCGTGAACAAGAAACTTCTTCCGTCCAATTGCCTGCTGTGGGTATACATTTGTGGTCTTTGCCTCCTCGGTGACAGGTTAAAATCAGAGGAATTGCCAGTTGAAGTGTTTGGTCAAAATGAGTGGTAGGCTGATAGTTTTCTGCCTTGTTGGATCAATGCTACTTCGTATGGGTTTAAGTTGCAGGTTTTTGTAGTGTTTATAGAGTCCAGGTTAGTTGGCGGCGATGGCGGGTTTTGTGAGTTAGATTGTGGTGTTCGCTAGGTGGAAATAGATGATGGTGTCTGCTACACAAGCTGTCATAGCCATATATGTGACAAGAAAGAAGAAAAAAAAATTGCTGTATGTGTGATTGTATGTGGATAGGCAGGTGAAATGGTGGAGCCAAGCAATGGCTGGTGGTAGTTGTAGTAAAAGAGAAAAAGGGTATTGGAGCCAGGGTTCTGGAATATTGGGTTACCACGTACCTCATTGAATCATGGATTGCCCTAGCCCATGGTTAAACACTTAAAACTCTTGTATGCTTATTATTTTATTTAGGATACATTTTGAAGGAAAATACGAAAACAAAAAGGAACACAAGAAAACTTGAAACAAGAAGTGCAAGTACCTGCATGTGTTGTGATACAAGGTCTTGCTCAGTTGATCCAGGTCAGAAATACCTCTACAACCAGCAACCACCTCAAGGACTTGCCTGGAGATTATAAGAACTTAACATCAAATTCAAGGCAATCAAAGTATCAAACCACAGATTCCAGAACACGCCATCCTTCTTAAATGAACTGCCTTACATTCAGCTGGGATGAAATTTAAAGATCAAAACCCCAACCATACCATTCATTATTGATCGTATATTTTAACTATTAGCAGATCACGTGTATGAATTACACAAATCAGAGATTGCGGTTAAAAGTAGGTCATCCAGATTCCAGACAATAATAGAGTCATGTATAGTTAAAGTAGGCCCATCCAACCAGACAATTTTAAAAGCACAAGAAGCTACATATCAAAGAAATATGAGATGTTCTGGGTCTACGCAAACATTTTGACTCACCGTACTAAACATGGCTCATTGCGACCTTTAACAATGCAGTCTTGATCGTACTTCTCTTTTTTCTTAGAAGGCCACAAAGATTTAACAAACTGGATCCCGGCATGAGTGTTTTTGATTTCACAGTATGGAGAATCTGTCTCAATCATCATTCTCTCAACAGGAATGCATTTTACAACTTCAAGGTTCTCAGAGGCCTTGAGAGAGCAGCCATTTATACCTATTATTATGGAGTCATTGAACATCCCAGGAAAAGGGAAAAGAAAAAATAAGGTGAAATTCCAAGTATGGTATATCTCAAAAAAGGAACATAAAAAAATAACGAAAGATTGATGCCAAATTAGAAGCTTGGAGATAAGCGTTGGAGTTAAAAGAATTTATGATTAGTAGGAGTAAAAACGGACATCATGTAATGTAAGTTCAGTGGTAGTCAAAGTGCTAGTTTTGGCAGAATGACCCTCAAAAATCAGTAGTTACCCCAAAGCGAGCATTTAAGTACCTTGACTCAATTGTTAGCAAGGATGGAGAGATTACAAAGGATGTGACGCATAAAGTACGAGTTGGATGGTATGTGGTGGAGTGCTTACAAAGTTGAACGGAAAATTATACCGTACCCCTATAGGACCCACCGTGTTATATGGCACAGAGTGTTGAGCTACTAAGAAACAGCATGCGAGTAAAGATGAATGTAACCGAATTGAGAATATTGAGATGGATGTGTGGTAAGACTTTTTGAGATAGAACTATAAACGAAAACCTTCGTGGGATGGTAAGGGGTAGCACCGATGGAAAATAAAATGACAAAAAATGGATTAAGGCGGTTTAGACCTAAGTCACACAAAGGAGGTGAGGGTGCACGAGCAAGAACATGGAAGCGTCAATATTAAAAACAATACAAGTGCAAAAGCATCCCAGAACGTCGTATAAAAATATAAAGATATTATATTTAGTAAATTTGTTAATTTTTTGTCCACTAATAATTTGAGTTGTATTGTGTCACATGAGCTATATCACATATAGAACATGTCCATATGTTGTTGTGGGTAAGGTTGAGTACCTGAGGGTGATTCAGGGTGCCAACGATGTACTGAATGCCGGGATACCAAAGGCGGGGGAGGAGAGAGCACAAGGCAACTTTAAAGAGAGAAAGAGTGGCAGTAGAGACCAAGAGATCCAAGTGAGTATGGTGGACTGAGTGGGTAAGATATGAGTAGTGGTTTTGGGGTTGGCTAAGTGTTCATATACGTGATAGGAAAGGAAAGTACAAGTCAATCTGATGTTTCAGGTGGCCACAAAGGTAAGGTATGAGACAGATCTCAAGAAGGCTTGACCTTCAGTCAATAGATGTGTCTCTCTCTCTAAAACAAGTCTGAGGTCTCAAACCCTGAGAGAGGGTTTAGGCCCTCAGACAATCCGTTGAACTCAAGCCTCCATTCCACATTCCTCCTTCGATCCCAGGCAACTTGGGCCCTGCCTCAGCCCAAGTGTAAATTACCAAGATCCTCCTTCGACCATGATGACCCCTGCTCATAAGGTCGCTCTTGTTTCCTTCAGGCCTATCTTCCAGATGCTATGTACCTACATTAGTCCCCATGCACATATGTTCTCAAGCTGATGAGGGCGTCCATGCACGTATGTTCTCATGCTGATGAGGGAAGCGTGCAAAGATTCTTTCTGCTGAGGTTTGGATGTTTGGCGAAGTATGAAATATGTCGCTTTTGATATTCCTGGTTGTGGAGTCCCCCACGAGTGTCTTCTTCGCTTCTGGGCCAGTGACGAATTACCATCAAAGTCTTAAGTTGGTGGTGAATTGTTGTTGAGATCAATGGCTCAGAAGGGTTATTAGTCGCCCTATGAGTAATGCGTATTATGTCCTCATATTCATTTGAGCAGTGTTTTAAATGGTGCGCGCCATGGTGACGTGGCGAGGCGAGGCGCGCCTTTGGAGCCTTGAGGAGTTGGGGCGAGCTACAGGTCACCAAGGCGCAGGTGAGGCACTTGAGGCGCGCACGTCAAAGTGAGGGCAAGGCACTGTGGCACGCGCCTCAAGGATTTTTGTAGCCATTTTATTCAATTAGGCCAAAAACAATCTCAACCATTAATCAATGATGCATAAAGGTGGGCTAAATGATTTCCTAGAGTCATATTTTCTATTGTAATGTAAGCATGACAAAAATGATCATGTTCTTTGAGTTTGTACTTCATTTACGTGCCTCCGCGTTATCTGTCCGAAACTTTCAATTAGTTGGCTGAATTGTGCACTTAACTAAATAGATTCGAGATTTTTTACTGATTTTATTCCTAGTTCGCAAACTAGTGTGTGATTTGTTACCCTTACCTAGCGAATCATGTGACTAAGGTTTAGACATGTCTACCGCAGATCGGTCAAGGAGGTAGTTAGATATCAAGGAAAACAATACCATAGACAGAACTCAATGGAGCCAACAGATTCATGTAGCCGACGGCTGACCCCAATTGATTGGGACTTTAGGCTCGGTTGGTTTGGTAACTTTGGATTTTTATGATATCTCAAAAAGTGAAGATTTCCATTATCTATGTTCAATTATTAGTAAGGATGGAGAGATTGCGGATGATGTAGACCACAAAATCAAAGTTAGTTGGCTCAAGTGGAGAGCTGCAGCTGGATTATTATGCGACCAACCTAGACTAGCAAAATGAAAAGGTAAATGGTAGAGAAATTTTTAAGACTAAGGAATAAAACGAGTGCAGTTGAAGGGAGAATATCAAGGTGGATTTGGGGGCGAGAGAATTCAAAATGAAAATACTCGGAAATGGCAGGGATTGCACCAATTGAAGATAAATTGAGAGAAAATATACAAAGGTCAAAGGTTGTTTGGACACAACTCCAAAGGCCAGTGCCCAAGTAAAGAAGATAAGATTATTGCTGATGGAATGTTTGGGGATGGAGAAGACCTAAGTTTACAAGAGATGGCGAAGTCAGAAATGTATGGATTTGTTGAAGTGAAGTGAACATACAGCTTTCAATAGAGCATTCAACAGAGCAGAATAGTGTGTGTGTGTGTAAACAATTTGACAGAGCACAAGACTGGAACTGGGGCCAACTCTTAATTAAAGTTAAAATGAACAGGTGGTTTTCACCTATGAAAAGGTTACTGAATGAGAGAACCTTGTCACAATCTTCTGCACTGCCAGTGAAAGAATGGACAACCCCAGCACCGAACCTGTCAACATAAAGGAAATTAACCAAGTGGATGAATATGGTACAATTTCATCGAGGAATAACAGCTGTGTGAAACAAACTGAAAGGAAAGAATCACAAGATCCCTAATTAAACTATAACGAAGGAGAAATTAAATACTAAATAGTCGAAGAACAATAGTCAATAAAAATTATATATGAAGCCCCAAAGGTAGAAATTGTTGACATGTGCATTAATAACGTTCGCATCACTTCTGCCTAGAGTGTGTACTGCTTTTCTTGTGACTCATAAGATTCTCTTATACAATACCACCTCCCCAATGACTCAAGAATGACATTGTTTTACACTTCAGGCATTCAGCCTTCTTGAACATATATGTAAACACTTCTACCAGTTAGGTTAGTCTTCTAACTTTTACGAATTTTTCCTGGAATGGTTTTTCTTAGTCAATAATAGAAACTCAAAACTCCTGAGCGAGTTAAACCATATGGAAATCCAGAAGAAATACATCGATATATCAGAGCAAATTGATGCTTGTTGCCTACACGATTTTGATTTCATTTTTTCCTAATTGACTTACTCTTTCGTGTATAAGGTCCAGAGATATCACCTGTCTTTATTACGCTCGATAATGTTGCAGAAATCTTCGGCTGCTGCTCGCATGTGCAGAAACATCGGGAGCTTCGTGAGATGTGCTAATTCAAACTGCTTCTCAAAATATCTAGTTCAAAACACATGAACTTGATAAATGCAGGATCATTCAAAAAGAATTGGCACATACTCGACTAAAAAAAATAAAGACATTCAAAAGATGCTTGCTAAAGTTTTTTATGCCAGAAATTCTCAATGAGCAGAACAGTTCAAGCAATTACATACTTCTTTTGAATATCAGATGGACAAAAGTGAAGTCTGTCATAGTCCAATCCACATTCTCCAATTGCAACAACCTTGAATGATGAAATATTAGAGATACAACATCAAAACCACCCAAAGAAAAAGCCTCTAACAAAGCCATGAAATGAAATCATGTTCCACTTTTTACAAATTTTATAGTAGCATTATTAACAAGCCCACTTGTCATCTGAACCGTGGAACTCATCCGTAACCATGAATTTTGAAGCAACGACATGTTGCCTTAATCTTTCCGCGAAAAAGGACCGAAATTTGTAATGCATACCTTCCCTTTCTCTGCACCCTTCTTAGCCAAAAACAGAAGTTCCTGAAAATGCTTTTCTGGATCCCCACTCTCATCAAATTCCTGACAAACAGCAGCAACCACGATTACAAAGATAAACAGATTGCAGGTGCACTTCCATATACACGTTTACAGGTTAGAAATGTGAATCTCAGGTAACAAAACCCCACTTTGCATCTTGTTGGGTGCACACCAACAGTACAGAAAAGCCTTGCTGCCATGAAGAAAAAACTGCCACAATTAGCCAACCCAACGATCAGAGAAAAGAAAACCCAGTAGATTACATAACCAATGGTCAAGGTAGGGAACCGAGTTTGGATAAAGGCAATCCAACTTGGGAATGAACAAGATTTTCCTTAAATCAACATGATGGAAATGGCACATCTGGACAGACCATCTGTTTCTGCAATGGCAAGAGCTTCCTTTGATTCCTCAAGTGACCCACCAGTGACCTGCAACATGAAGCTGGATTGAACTATAGTGCTGGAGTCTACGATACTCTCTCTCTTAGGTGAACAAAAGCTGAATGACTCCATACACCAGATAACCAATAAACATTCATAGAACTTATAGCAAAAAATAAATAAATAACAAAGGAAATCAATACAAATTGAATTTTGAACAACTGCCCCTTCTTGTTCCAACACAAAAATACGGTAAACATAGCATCCTCTTTAACTTTGTATTCTTAAAACCAGTTTCCATATTTTAGATGGTTACCCATAGGAAGGAATGAAAGTGGTGGTGGTGGTGGTGGATGTATTCTCAAAATCAGTTTCCACAACTTAAATTACACATGGTTTAGATGTTGAGTGGAAACGAATCCATTTGTCTTCTTGCCCATGCGTCTAAGAGAAACTTGAATAGAACACTTATGCCAGGAGAATATTATGGATTGTTCTTTGCATTTAAAAGGAAAAAAATAAACAAGTAAATATGTAAACAGAAAAGGCTTGGTTACATATTTTCCGAGACCTCAAAAATTTAGGCTGTATTTGTTGTTCTAATTTCTAAAGGTCATTTCCCCATTTCCCTACTTTTCTCCAAGGAACCAGCTAATTATTGTGAGCAAATTTATTTGCAGAATACTAAATTAAGAATGCTATGTTAATTCTCTTTTGTATGTCTGCAGAACAATAAGCAAAAGTTGGCTAATCAGATTACATTTTGTCATTAGGTAGTGTGATTCCCGAGTAGCAAGCCCAAGCGGAATCAATGCCAAGGAGTGGATAAATAAGTCTAGTTATCTAAATATCTAATGCTCAAGATTACATTTGTCTATCATTCAAAAGAAATAGATGCTTCTTCGTTTCCTGCATTTCACAGACCAAAAGCCCATACAACATAAAACTCATACGAGGCATGAAAAAACTATAACAGAGACAATCAAAAAAGACATACGATGATTCTATCAACACCAGCACTCCAAGCCCTGCTCAAAACTGCTGCAATATCCGGGGTGTGGCATTGTTTTCCATGGTATAAACCCTTGAACATGCCATCTGCATTTTCAGCAGCGGAACCAGGAATCAGTATTATCAGGGCACCTTTTAAACACACTTTCGACCAGAGAAATTTCGTAATATTTATTACAAAATTAAATTACATACATTATGAAACAAAACCAATTTTGCTCCGATTTGGAAGAAAAACTTCTTTTAAAATGCAGCATTTGGTTGATTGTGTAAAATCAAGAGCAAAAAAAACAAGAAGCGGATACATGGAGCAATTTATGAAAACATGAATTCAGGGTGAGTAAGTTCTGGGTTGAATTGACTGACCTGTGAAGTTCACGGCTATGTCTGTTACAAAGAAAGAGAGAGATTAGCAGTTAGTCACGTTTGGTACTCATCAGCCTATATAGTAAAAGTGTTACGGAAAGGAACAGTCGAAAACCCTAAATTACTTGCCTATCATTCGAGGGGTCGCCATGGTCGAGCTTCCAGTGAGCTAGACAGAGAAACGAGAGAGAGAGAGAGAGGCGATTCCAAACAAACAATTTATCCACAAATGACCCAAACACATACAAGTGTGTGGCCCCCACACACACTGCACCTACACTTGTGTGTGTTTAGGTCATTTGTGGGTAAAATTTGTGTGTATGTATTGTTGCTCTTTCCGTAAACATGGAATTTGTCCTATCCGGCATTTTTTTGTTCTTGGTAAGGGCGCTTTGGGCTAAACTCTAAGACCCTGTTTGGCGACCAGAGACAATTTTGAGTAAATTTGTAACGAGCGTAGATTTGAGAGTAGATTTCTAATGAGGCTGGGTCCACCTCCTCCTAGGAAGGGTGGATTTGTATATGATGTATTTGAATGGTATTTTGAGAATGATGATTTGGAGGGTAGATAAGAGAGCAAATGACTGAATTAACCCGGTTTATTTATTATTGAGAACATGGTTTTATTTCATTATAATTAACATAAACACATAATAAACCCATAATACTTAGAATAAATACACAATAATTACATAAATATATTTAAAATATATTACATATTTAAAATAATATTTCTGGAAAAAAAAATAAAAAAATTTTAAAATTTAAAAGACAATGTAAATTCGTATTATAAATTTAGGGGTAAATAAGTAGTATTACAAATATGGGGTAAATGTGTAGTATTAAAAATTTAGGAGGTCTTAAATGAATAATATTTCCCGAAAAAAAATAATAATAATAAGAGCCGTAGCACTAGTATTGTTAGGATCTACTACGAAAGCTGAAATACACAATATTTCCGGAAAAATATATTTAAACTACATAAATAATATTTGAATCTTTTTTTTATAATATGTATTAAATAATATAAAAATAGCCGTTGGATAGCTGTTGGGAACACCTAATTACATGGGACATTGATGCTCTGGATTATTTGTCCATTTCCCTTCCAAATTACTCCATTTTCATATCACAATTGTTATGTAGCAGACCACGAAAAAATCTTCAAAGTTCAAACCAGATCCAACCCCCACCCGCCCGATCTCTCCACTCCGACTGATCTCTCTCTCTCTCTCTCAGTCTCTCTCTCTCTCTCCACCGAAAAATACCCTCTCTCCGTCTCCATCGCCTCCTCATCTGGTTTCTCTCTCCCTCCCTCCCTCCCTCCCTCTCTCTCTAGTGAAAAGCAAGGTGGATTTGGAGGGGTAAAATAGGGAGAAATTGTAGCAAATCATGGTGGATTTGCTAATGATAGGGTAGAGGCCATCGTTTGGCCAACGAGGGTGAAGGTGGAGATGGAATCCCAACAATGAATCAAGTCTGGGTTGCAAAATCGCATCCCAAATGCCGGCTTTGGGTGTGCTCTAGATTACAAATCCGAGGGAAAGCCAAATCCGGGTGCTAATGCCATTGCCAAACAAGGCGTAAGAGGTTTTTTATTTATTTATTTTTAAGCGGAGTCCTTGTAGTGAGACAGCTATAAGGTTGTAATAAGACCAATCCGGCTATTCATCTTACCACCGACGGCTTTGATTTAATCCAAACTCCAAAATATCCGAGTCATTTATTGTTTGGATTAAAATTTGAGCGTTCATTACCAAGATGGATGGTTGGATGAGCTTACTACAATGTTGTAGTGAGCCCCTCTCTATAGAGGCCCATACCTATTTTTTTGGTTAATTTGAAAAGTAATTGTATTTTGTATTTATTGCCGTACTTGTTTGTTAGTCCTTTTTTCTATAGTAAGTGGCATTTTTCAAATTTTTTATATCTTTCAACATGGATCTTATTTGATAAATCTTAATTAGTTATACTATTTACAAATTTTAAATTGTAAAAAATGTTATAAACTAAAAGATATAAACAATTTTAAAATAGCCCGAATTTTCAAAATGAACCAACAAACGCAGATGGACAGAGTATGCGTTTAGACTACAAATTATTTTGGACAGAGTGTGTAGTAGAGCACCTACAACCATTGCTAAAGAAAATTCACAAAATTGAGAAAAATACTCCATTCAGTAGAAACTTCATTTCATTTGATACGAAGTACTCAAATGGAAAAACCCTAAATTAAGCACAAATTTTAGTAAATGCTTTATTAATTTAAGATGAGTTTCCACTAAAAGTATTCTCGGTATTTTTTGTTTTTGGTATTCTCGCGCTCACATCTTTACTGTCGAAAATACCATAGTGGGAACTCAGTGATTGTAAATTTTGAGAGGGAAGAATAGGCTTGAAAATTTTGAGTAAGAATTGATTCTCCCCTAATTTGAATAAAGATTTTAGCAAAACTCCATTTGATAGAGGTTTGAGTTAAAGAGTGCAACATACTTTACAAGGATTTTACTCAAAAAATGAGTTTGAATAAAAAAAATAAAAAAAAAGGTAAGAGATGGAGATGGTCATAGGGCATCTCTAGTGCACTACCTAAAAGAGTTCCCTGAAGTGTCCTAACTAGTCAGCTAAGGAAAACTCAAAAAATTGTCTCTAGTGCACAAAAAATGACTCCCTAAAATCCTAGGTGACACCCCTCACTACCTAAAGTGCCCTAAGTGACTACCTAAATTTGGGAAGAGACTTAAGGAGAGAGAAAAATGAGAGAAGGGAAGGAGGAGAGAGAAAGAGGAGAGCGAGAATAACTTTAAGGAGAGAGAGAGAGAGAGAAGAGAGAAAGGAGAGACTTAAAGTTAATGAACATTTTTAGGGAGCCTCATTAAAGTGCATTTCTCCTTAGAGCATCCCTATTTGGCTACCTATATTAGCTTGTTTAAGCTAATATAGGGAGCCAAACCCCCCAAATATCAGCCTCTCTATTCTCCCTCCCCAAATTATTTTTGCTACAGTGCCTACTCAAATCTGAGTAGGCACTGTTCACACACTTCTTCATTTTTTATTGTTTTTGCTGTGGGATTTGTACGTGAAGGGAACAAAAGACGGAAGCGACCAGAAGACTTTAGGAAGAAGACGGAAAGGACTAGAGGACTTTAGGGAGAAGACGGAAAGGACCAAAGGAATTTAGGGAAAAGCTGTACGTATTGTTGACACAAACAACTCCCCATGCGGGAGATTAATATTTTAGGTTTTTTTTTTATAGATTTGAGGGGAATGGTTTAATATAGTAAAAGTTTGGATAGAGAGTCTGATTTTTTGAATTTTTGATAAAGTGGCTTGCTAAATTGTAAAAGGTGTTTTTGTGGTTAAATTTGATTTTTTTTTTTGTGTGAAGCTGATAAGGATGCTCTTAGCTAGCTAACTAAATTCTTAGCACACAAAATAGGGTCCCACATGTGCTTAGGTACACACTTTTGCAAAAAAAAAAAAAATTAGGTAGTGTACTAGAGATACTCTTATACATTCCTCAAAGCAATGAGACTCCTATTAATAATTTAAAGCATCTCCAATCCATCCTCTATTTCTTCAAATATAGAGGGAGAGCAATTTCAGCCCATCATTTACTTCACGTTTATGGAGATGAATAGTAACATAAAAGCGTCCCATCACTTTCCCAAAATAAAGAGTTGGACTCCTACACCCTCTATGCTGGGAGTACAAGCTCTATATTGGGAGGAAAAAATATGTTAAACCATCTATTTTGGAGGGTTGATAGAACACTTCGTGTCATTATTTATCCTCGTAAAAATGAAATAGATGTTAAAAGGTAAAATAGCTAATTTAAACATATAAATGAAGGGAAAAAAAATAGAGAATGGAAGGTAGGTTGGAAAAGCTCATAGCCTAAAGTGATTTTATTTTGGACATAAAAATACCAAAATGACTCTAGAGCCGCTGCTACATATTGAAATTTGGATGTGTCATGAATAAAGCAGGTGCCTAAAGAGATATGTACTGAAATTTGGATGTGTCATGGATTAAGCGGGTACATAAAGAGATCTAATATGATTGTAGTTTTTCTTTCTGTGCATAGCGCGGGCAATTTAACCAATTTTATACTTGAATTGGTATCGCATCGAGTTATGTGTACAAAAATTTAACCGTGTACTAGAAACGGCGTGTGCATAGCACGGGTTTTTTGCTAGTATATTATAAAGGGGATTAGTTATGAAAGGAGATTAGGTAAAAATGGATTTGTTTGGTAAATGATATGGGTGGATAAGAATGAGTAGAAAAAAAAAAAATGAGAAATTACTTAGTTATCGTTATACAATCACTCAATTAGAATTAAAAAATCAATTGGAGAGTCTTGGAGGTACATCGATAATTACCATACTAGAATAAGATTATGTTTAGGGTGGGGGATGGGACCCTTGCAGCGGTCTTAACTTATCCGAAGGAGAACCAATCCAGATGCTTAGAGGCCTAGAGCCAACCAAATACCGGATGAGGACCCTCCATTCTTAGTCCCGCAACAAACAGACAATTAAGGGGGTGTTCCATTAACAAAAAAACTATTTTTTTTAAATATTAAGACATATCATTTTCTCATAACACATCATATAAAAAACCATGAGAAACCAAATTTTTAAAAAACTGAATTAATGGAACACCTACTAAAGAAAACGGCCCATCACTTAAACTAGGGCTAGTATACCCGAAGGGAAAAGGCCCACATACCCAATACAAAAAGGCAGCCCCAGCCACATTCCACAGCCGCAGGCTCATCTTCCCGCCATTGCCACCCCACTTCTCCCGCGTCCTCTCTCCTATAAAGCACTCACTCTCTCTCTCTCTCTCTCTCGACAAACACACGTACAATCGTCCATATGCCCACGTACAGTGCGACGTGAAGGAAAGATTTTGGTGCTTGAACTGGTATTGCTCTTGCGATCTTCATTTTCTCTGCATGTTCAGTGCTATTTCTATGCATATGCATATGATTTTAGAATGTGACGACATCTTTGTATATATGCGCACATCGAGTTTCCTAGGGTTCGTTATTCCCTTTGATTTCCTGCATTGTGTGGTTACAGTTCGTTTAATTGATAGGAAGATCGGTTGAGTCCAAAAAAAAAAAAGGGGAAATTTTGTATCCATTGGTTTTGTATTGTTGTTTTCCTTCATTTTTAAGTATCCAGATGGTGGGTATTAGACGAATTTGGGATTTGGTTAGTGAACAAGTTAAGCCCAAGAGGATCGGAGTTCTTTAGTTGTACTCTATTTCAATTCATAACGGATTAGCAGGATTTTAAATCGTGGTATGGAGAAACGTGGTGATACGGTCATATTTTGACTGGACAGTATCGGCCTGTACACTGGTAAGTAACGGTATCGGAGGTGGAAAATCCCGTTACATAATATGATTCGTCACAACCTTTATGTGAAACCCTGATTCATAGTGTTCTCTAGATAGTGACCATTTATCATCATATAAACGATCAAAACAGCAGCATCACATGGACTGTTTGGAACAGAAGAACTGTAACCTGGGTTTCACTACTCAGGTCATCTTCAATCCTTGCCCTTTCTCTTATTCATATTTGAGTAAAAAGATAGTTAAAAGCTTATTTGATATGGATGGCTCCATATCAAAAAAGATTTCAAAAGTACTGTGAAAAATAATGAGAGAGGAAAAAAATGTGGCTTTACTGGTGTAGCATTTTAGATTTTCTTTTTCTGTAGATTGTTCTATTTCTTCGTTTCCTTAGGATTCAATATCGTCTTTTAGGGTCCTGCATTCTGCGTGTGGATACAGTCCATTTGATTGCTAGGAAGATGGTTTGAAATGGTATCAGTGTAATGTTGAATCCGTTGATTATGCTTCTTTTCTTAAGCAATCCTCTGATAGGTGTTGTCTTGGGGAGTACACTGCCTCCTTGTATTTGAAGACAATAAAAAATGAGGAAAAAAATTGCAACCTCAATATTGCATGATCAAGGCGGCAAAGGCTAATCATATGTTTTTGGTCGTTGGTGGTGGTTGTTTTTGCCTCCTTTTCTTCTTAGGTTGTGATAAGATGTTTTTGTTTAGTTGTCCTAGCTTCTCGAGCTTGTAAGTGATTAATCTCCATGATTGGTCTTTTTTAATTCATGCAGGGTTCCGAGCCATGTTAATGTCCTTGGCACATGCGTCTTGAGCTTTGTTGTATCTCTCTCTATTTTGGTGATCAAAAATTAATTGCGAAAAAGTTTACCATGTTTTCCTCTAAAAAATAGACTTCACCAAAATGAAATAAAAAAGATGTTAGGTATTGGATGAATTTGATATTTTGGATAGTACACAAGTGAAGCACAAAGGAATTGGATTCTTTTGTCATGCTTACTTCTGATTCCTAGGATTGTGAGCATTTGATTGTAGCAGAAATATTCATTATAGCAGCAACATTTTGATTAGGTTCGGGGAAGATGAATTCGATGTCTTTAACTAAAGGTTTATATATTTGGTTGGTTCCAATCATTACGATTTTAGTAACGAGGTTTCTTTACTTGGGCCAAATTCAATCTTTACTCGCTTTTGACTCATCATATTACGCTTCTTTAGCATAATATGGTAAAAATTTAAGTTCGCCCTTTATTTGATGTATAATTAGATTCTGACTTGATTTGGTACCAGTTTGATGAAATTGTTGGATCCCTTCTTTTGGTCCTCTTTTCACCACGTTTAAATTTGTAGAAGATTTGATCAATGATTGGAAATTCTCTTGCCACAATTACTTGCATGTTTGTAATGGTTATTATAGGGGGGGAGCTGAATTTATGTGTTTTAGATAAGACAACTTTTAATATCCTAATATTTTAGTCATGAAAAACTCATATCCTGCCGTTTCTGTGTGATTATAGCTCTACCGCAATGGAGTTTGATAGTTCTGACTCTGGTGGTGTAAATTTGGAAAGGTTTTTCTTCTCTGTGAGGGAAGCTTTGGTGGTGGATAGTCTGGCGAATGCTTTAGTTGCTGAAAATTGCCTATGTTGGCTCCTTTTGGCGATAGGATCTCTACCAAATGATTTTTTTGCAGAAGTGTGGCAAAATGATGAGAGGCTTCCAATTAATGGAGCGAGAGAGCCTGACATTGAATATGATGATGCTGGTAAAACTGAGGATGATAGTGTTACAGAGCAATGTGATTATGATGATCAAAACGATGCTGATATGTCTAAGGAAGATGGGAGTTATGATGGCAATGAGGATTCTGAGAATAATGATGATAGTGGTGATTCCAATGGTGAAAGAGGAAGTAGTGATGGAGATGAGGGTGATGACGACGACGAGAATAATGAGTACTCGGAAGATGAATACGATGAAGAGGATGGAGAAGAATACGAAGAAGACGAGGAGGTCGAGGAGGGAGAAGACATACCCTACAGACATTCTAAGAAGCACAAGTACTATCCATAGATTTCCTTTATATCTTGCAAATGGACTTCAAACAACAAACACATTCACATATGGTCACTTTTAATATGCATCTATTACTCATGAGGATGCTATCCTAGACCTTTATTTTTGCATGGTAGGGAGCATATATTTTGTGTCTTTTCTGAGCTTTGGACAACATTATGCAGTGAATCAGCTTTTACCTCATCACTTGATATAAAGTTAAAATAAAAGGAATGAGTAACACAGAAATAGGAAAATTATAGCATCAGCTTATGTTTTCATGCTGGGATATTGCAATTTAGACTTATTTTAGTCATGATGTAATAATCTCGGAGGAGCTTGAATCCACTTTAATTTTGTGGTGAAGATGTTAATAACTCTAAAAATTTAATGTCAAGCCTCTCTCATTTGTTAGCTTTTCTGTTACATGGTGCTTTTATCATGTACTTTAAAGCTGATGTTCTGTTATGTGAAACATTTAAGCTTATCTTGTACCAAGCAACTTATCCTATAACCAGAAACTCCCTGCTTATGAATGACTTTTTATCATTTCTCATGAATCTCATCCATGTCTTTTTGGGGTTTACCCGATGCTTCTCAATTTTGAATTCTCTATGCAACTTGAGGTGCTGTTTTACAGGATCTGTAAACTATTCAATGGTGATTTCTCATCGAGCACATGTTATACGAGGGAATAATAGATGGCAATCAAATACCGAGCATGCTAGTGATTATAGTATCATTGTTCCACTGTGTACCTCGAGGGTGGTTATCGGGTGTTAACTTTCTTATTCAACCCATTCTTTGACACATGCTATTATGTCTTTATGCATCTCACTACGAATTTTCAAATTTAATTTCAGGCTTTAGTCTTATATATTTCACTGGTTATTTATTTAGTCTTTGCTCTCATTGAAGGTCAGCGGATGGTTACAGTGATGATACAGCAGGTTCTGAATACGATGATGATACTGATGATGACCCTGGTTTCGGTTCTTTGCTGAGGCATGCAAGAGAAGTCTATGAAGTAACCAGTTTTCGCCTATTTGAAAGGGAGTACAAAAAGAAGCATGCTCTCGATCTTGATTTCATCAGTGACGAAAGGTTGGTCTTTGAGTACAGCAGTCGAAAGTCTGGGCAACATTTTAGAGAATACAAAGTTACTGCAGAGCCACTTGATGACCTGATAAATTGTAGTTGCAAGTACTTTGATCTAGTTGGAATCTTGTGCTGTCATGCACTAATGGTTCTTGGATGCTTGCGGATTGAGAAGATTCCCGAGCCATATATACTGAAGTGGCGGAGGAAAAATGGAACGGGTGGTACTGGAGAAGAAACTCTGAGTCTCACAGACAACTACAAGGGACATGGATCATCTTCTGATTTCATCCATCATCGTCGGTACATTTTTTTTTTCTTTTTTCCTTTGGGGGGTAAAATCGTTACTCCTATCGTTCAACTGAAAGTTTTACCTTACATGATATGCTATCATCCTCTTTCTGTTCCATCTTAAAAATTTAGTGTTCCTCGTACTGCACACAACCTAAGTGACATAGCAATCAGTAGAATAACGCATTCTTCTTCTCAGGGGTGGATATGAGGGGGTGCAAGGGGGTTTTTGGCCCCTGCACTCCCCCCAATTTTCTTCCTATTTTTAATACACTTTTAGATTTTTTTGGTAAAATTACTGAAGAGTGGTCCCCGCAAATTAGGTGAAATTTGCAATCCTACGTCCGCCACTGCTGCTTCTTTTTTTTTTTTCCCCTTGTGATAGTTGGCCTATAGGAAATGGAGATCCCTTTGTGTGACATGAATAAGTTGTTGAAATTTGTCCATATCTTTCTTTATATTTCTTTGGCTTTATGATATTGGTGGGTGTTCTGTCATGAATCTACTTGGTCAATTTATGTAGCAGTCCGAGGTTAGTATAGGATGTTGTTCACGAAATTGTAGTTTTTTGTACTTGTGAATTGTGATAGTTACTACAGTGCTTTTTGTTTGCAAATAGCGAAATCGAGTTGGGGGTATGTCTCTTCCCCAATACCATAAATTCGTGTGTGCATTTGTTTGTTGCCGGTATTATCTCTTGGTTCCATTGCGAAAGTTTTTGTTTAAAGGAACTGTAATCACTTATCATTGTTTTACATACAACTTAGCTTCGAGGTACACCACTCTTGCATATGTTCTAGTAACCCAAGGCAAGGATATGAAATTTGTAACTGTTTCTGGTCGTTGGTGTTTTCAAATTCTATCTACATTTTGTTGGTTTGATCTTTTGTTTTCTTCTGAACTTGAAGGTTAATGGATACTGGCATTTTTCATCTAGTCCGTTCTAAAGATGACTTGGACATGCTTAATGTTGGTGACCGTCTATTGAGGCGTCCTAGGGACATGCCTGTTGATCGTCGACTATTGCGGCGTGGATTTTTCTCTTATATGCGAAATGGTACCCTGTCACAAGAGGAAAACAAAAGGTTGGAACATCTATCTATTGACCCTGTCCATATGGAATTTGATAGTGAAGAAAACGAGCATATGCACTCAAGATACCACGTTCATGCCCCTCTACTGCGGCATGCAAGGGATGTTTATTTGCCAAATATTTATCCTATGTTTCGAGAAGAACATAGAAAATCAGAATGTCTTGATGTTTATACTAAGAATGACACTTACGATGTTCGTCGTGGGCTAGTTTTTGATTTTGAAGTACTAGAGCCTGGATACCATACATGGTATAAAGTTCATGCGGAACCAGATGATGGGAGTGTGTATTGTAGTTGCAAACGGTTTGAGAAAAAAGGTATATTATGTCGTCATGCGCTATCTGTCATGGACCGGTTATTTATAGAGAAGGTTCCAGCTAAATATATCTTAGGGAAGTTCATGAAAAATGAAGGGGTTAGCGTGGCAGAAGAAATTCATGGTGAAAAATACTCTGAAGTGAGACACTTCATCCGTTGGAAAACTTTGAGAACGAAGTTGGATAAACTTGCACAAATAGCTGCTACATCTGATGCTGCTAGTGCTATTTTTGTCGAGGATATGGAAAAAATACAAGTCATGTTGGGACATTCATCTGATGAAAAGGACAAGGCAATGAAGAAAGCAACTGGCAAGAATCGTGGTCAAAATCTTATGCAATCAAATGCTGAGGAATTGGAGACAAAAAGGGTTAATCAATCTGCACATCTCAGGTACCTATTTCATCAAGATTGTGAGACTAAATTCTGAATTGTGTTTTATGCTTTTCTTGGTGAATGTTTGCTCAGTCAGGATTTTAATTTTGATCTTCTGGTTAACAATGGTGCAGCATGGAAGCTATTGATCAAAATAAGAATGGCTGAGGTAATTCTCCCTCTTGTTGCAAGTAAGATTTCCCTTGAACTAGTGTCCAACTGTGTTGATATAATTAGTATGCCCGAATTCGTAGAATGACTCTTAAGGCCATGATTTGCGACGAGATGAACAAATATTTCCCCTAAACTAATCAACAATAGCTGACAGCGCTAAAAAGTAGTCGATGATTGACACATAAAAAGTATCATCAGCGTCATTTTTTGCCCAGAGGCGGCTCTAAGAAGAGCCGAGGGTGGTCACTTGAACACCCTGAAAAAAATAATATTTTTAGATATACATGTAAAAATTTATTTGTTTTTTAATTTTTGTCATTTTGAACACCCTAACCAAAATATTTAAACACTCTACCCAAAATGTTTAAACACATTACCCAAAAATTTTGAACACCCAATCGTAATGACGGAATTCACTATGCACTATTTGATACTCCATTAGAGAATAGTATAAACTGGATATTTGAGAATTTGGGTGTTTCTTTGTCTCAACACATTTAGCTCAAAGAGATATAAGAACACTTTTAACTATCTCTCTTTAATCTATTTATACTTATTCCAAATGATTACTCATTATATTATAAAATATAGATCAATAATTTAATATATGCGCGCTATCTTTTTTTGTGAAACACTTTAATATACATGCACAAAGGGTATATAGACACAGTAGATTTGGATTATTACATAGGTCATTCATAGGTTTGATTCTTTTTTAATTTTTGTTTGGTAGTTCGAAGTTCGAACCATGGACAAGTTTGTGATAAGAAAATCTAGAATGGTACAAGAGTCATTTCCTATTGAAACTTTTTTGATGATAGCAACCCCTAAAACTCGTCGAAGCGAAGCCGTATTGACTTGGAATTGTTGTTTTTTGGGTAGCATTGTTGTATTAGTAGAATTTTTATTTTTCAATGCAAGTGGAAGAGGGTGGGATGGAAACAGCCAAATGGGTCATGGCCCAACTCAAGTCTTCGTCTTTTCACAACAAAATTGCTCAATTTAGATTTCTTCCCCTTTACACATGAGTGCGTGCAGGATAGTCCGAACCACCCAGTTATATAAAAAATGATTTCTAGAGAACCGTAGTAGAATTTCTGAACACCCTCAAGAGAATTCGTGGAGCTGCCACTGGTGCAAAAGACTCGTGGATCAAAAAAAAAAAATAGTATAAAGGACACGCCGGTCCTTCCGGGGTAACATCTTGAGCAATCAATCTTAACTTCCAAAGAAAAAAGGTCAGGACCACAATACAGGACCCCAAAAGCCAAGTCTATGGTCTCTGTCTTCAAGTTAAAACTTCTCTTCTCCTCCATCCACATCATGTTTATTATCCACAAGTACTTGAAAGGTATAGATGTATATAAAACAAACTTCCTATTGTAAATTCAAATCTAGCATTAATACAAGTTGAAAAATTCTGTTCTTCCCAACTACCGTGTAGTATGAGTTTGTGGCAACAATGTTTCGATTTAACCGCAAAAAAAAAAAAAAAAAAGTTGGACGCACGAACATCATTTTGCCATCCTTTTTAAATTTTTTGCACGAATGTGTTAAATGTGTTATGCTCTCACAGCTATCGTGTCTGACCACACAGTTTTTGCAATAATAATATCCAATGCAGGATTCATAAATTGAATGGTTTGGATTAACCGTTTTAAGCCTACAAAAGATCCACAAAGGCCCAAAATTAGATGGGACTAGATGGATCAGGACTAGAGAGTAGCATTTCCTTGTCGAATGACACTATTTTCTTATACCTTTCCTTATGTGTGTGAAATACGGTTTAGAAATATCAATCCCTAGTCTATTCTCTCTCTGTCAGTAAATGCAAGTGGAAAAGGGTTGGATGGAAACAGCCAAACAGGTCATGGCTCAACTCAAGTCTTCATCTTTTCACAATAAAATTGCTCAATTTAGATTCCTTCCCCTTTACACATGAGTGCGCACAGGATAGTCCGGACAACCCAGTTATATAAAAAATTATTTCTGGAGGACCGTAGTAGAATTTTTGAACACCCTCAAGAGAATTCTTGGAGCCGCTACTGCAATTTAGATTCCTTTCCCCTCACACATGAGTGCGCACAGGATAGTCCGGACCACCCAGTTATATAAAAAATGATTTCTAGAGGACCATAGTAGAATTTCTGAACACCCTCAAGAGAATTCCTGGAGCCGTCACTGTTTTTGCCGAAACATAAGTTATTTTCATGCACGAAGCTTCGCGAAATTTTATGATTCTGACAAACCTGTTGCTTAGCCAAATATTTTTACCAGGTGGTTACGGATGCAGTCTTTTGGGGTTCTATCCTTCAATTCATTGAAGCGACGCGACAAGGCCGGATGAACTGTGTAGGTTTCGCTTTCCCTTTAGTGAATGCAGGTCGACTTTTCTTAAGTAAATGAAGACATTTTGTTATTTATGCCTGCTATTCAGGTTTTACATTTTGATGTAGTGCACTGGCAGAATGCTACCATGGATTATTACTACATGTTGCATATATTTAGCTATGATGGTGCTTCAGTTGTGCACTTGTGCTTGACTAGGTAGAATTTGATGATGCTTAGAAAAACGCGATTCTTTATGTCTTGCTAATCACCGTTCATAACACCCGTTATGAGGGAAAACGTTTAACGTCGTCGATATACATTTTACAGACTTCACGACACATATAAACATTAGTATTAGTGATTCTATTTGAACTGATTTTTTTTCTTTCTAATGTTCTCTTGCTATTGTTTGTGACTGTGTTCACTATAAACCTAAATCCACTGGTCGTCTACTCGTGAATATTTTGGTTTAATTATATTTGGGCCCCCTAAAATATGATACTTATAAAATTATTCCTTAAACTACAAAATCTGACACTTGCACACCATAAACTATCTATACCTTTCAGGTGAATCCGGGGGAGGCGTTGTGCGGTAGGTGTCGTGCGACAAAACTACGTCGTTTTACTCATTTTCTTAGTATATCTAAGGGCCCTGTTTGGAGAGTTAAGTGTGAGGTTTAATTTGGGGGTTCGACTTTAAGGGATTTAGGCTCTATAGGGTAGGGTATAGTGGGTTTAGGCACTTGGATTTAGGCACTTTGGGTTTAGGCACGTCAAGTTTAGGGTTTAGACACTTTGGATTTAGGCGCTTTGTAATGGTTTTTTCTTCCTCCAAACAAGGCCTTTGGAAGCTTTGGAAGTGTGCACAAAAATCAAGCAAAATAACGTAGTTTTGCTGCACAACACGGCACACAACACTTACCGCATAGCATCCACCCCACCCCAGATCCCTTTCAGCTTTGCCCTTTATAAGTCTCAGTGGTTATATGGGAATCAGTTACAGAGCTCAGAAAAGTACTCAGATGTTATATTTCTCAAAATACGAGAATGCCCAGAATGACATGCATATAAACTTGCATATCTAACAAAATCTAAGACCAAATTATGGGTCAATGTGTGAATTTCAAATTTATCCTTGGCAATGTTATCTACAATCTAGTAATCTACCATTCTCAATCTAGTTTTGCCAATCCGAAAAGTGAAATTAAATTTGAAGAACAGACGTAGGAATTCAAGTTGGATGGAGACATTATTATTATTTTTTTTTTTTTTTCAAAAACTCTTGATTGAGCTGGTATTGAAAACGATGTTGGGCAAGAGAAATTAATATTTTAAAGTTTCTAAGAAAAAAACATGCTACAATTTTAATAAAATTTGAAGTGGGACGCCCCGCATTCAGTTGAGTTTTCACTATGGTGTTTATTGTATTTTAGACGGTATTTTTTTGCAAGTCATTTTCCTTATATAATTATAAAAAATATCATTCAGCGGAAATAACACTCACTTTTGATTACAATGACAAGACGATATTTTTAGTGGAAACCCGGCTTTGTTTCCTTGAAATTTCTCCTGTTTAACGCGTTTTCCACCCAAGTCTTCCATCCGTCATAGCAGTGCGAATTGTAAACTGAATTTTGCATATACAAACCCATTTGGAACAATCTTAGCTCACGACTCTTTCCATTTATTACCCGCCCTTTAAATAAACACAATGGGTAGTATGTTTAACCCACCTTGGCGTCCCACACAAGTAACTAAAAGTCGTTTAATTTGTTCAAAACGCGTTTTCATTGGCAAGAGTTACCTGGAAAAATAAATAAATAAAATCAGCTCATTCAGGATATTGATAAGTCCTCGATCGATAATTGTCTTTGAATTCACTAGGATAAATTGAATATATCTATCAAGTTCTTTACAATATCAAAATGGGCTGATTCCTTATAAGACTTTAAAACAATAACTTTTAAATAAACTGAATGACTTCGATCATAAGTGTGGATCTTCAGAATAAGATGTCGTTTGGCGGCCTTGGTTTTGCATTTTGTATTATCCATTTTGCATTACGATTGTTTGGCAGTCTATTTGTATAAAATGCATTCTCAAAACCACACAATAGAGGTACAATTTGGTAATTAGCCCTGGAAGTACTTTTGCATTTTAATTTTTCAGATTTGAGTCTCGCCAACTGTAGGACTAGATTGGAGAGGCTTTTGTCCATCTAATACCTAGGTGATGCTGTGGTGACGATTTGTCCTTCCAGACAGTAGTTATGGCTCGAACCTTTATGGTCACGCCCAAGGGATCTGCTACCCTGGTTGCCCCCTCCCACCTTTATTTCAGTTTTACAAAAAAAAAAAAAAACTATTTTGATGACTACTCCTATACACTACTATGTTGCAAAACATATTCTGCACTCTCAAACACTTTACATATTCATAATCTATTTTTGCCATAATCCAAAAAAATTGCAATTTACAATCAAAATGCAATTAATTAGGCTCCCAAATGGGAACCCGGGGGTCCTGAAGGACGACCATGTAGGGTAGCCATATAGGGCACATCCAAATTGTCCATCTCCGCAATCGACGGTCCGAATTAAAATAATACCTTGTTTGTTTGGGGGGATTTGGGAGTTGGTTGGAGTAAGCCCCATTTTCCAATGTTTGTTCTCTCTTTTTTTTTTGCATGGGATATGAAATCCCCACCAAGTTTTTATCCCCATCCGTACGGTATATAGAATCCCGCGGGGGGGGGGGGGGGGGAGGAGATGGGATTTTCCCATTTTAGTACAAATAATTGCTTTCCACTGGCTATATCCCGTTGAACACAAATACCAGATATGAATTTTTCTCATCCATTGATATCCTTAGCAATATCCCGAGGATTTCATATCCCACCCATATCCTATGAGATTTTATATCCCATCCATTTATCTCCGGCCAAACAAACGAGGCCTAAAACTCTTCCTAAAGTATTTTGGGCGATCCAAATGTGCCCTACAGGGCCCCCCTATAGGTCCTCGTATCTCCCAAATTAGCTCTAAGTCTCGCAAATGCTAGTGTACATTTTCGGAGAGGAACTTGGGTGCGTGCAAGGTAGGGATGACGTGATGTTGTGAGCGCATCTCGGTCTTCCAAAAGTATTTTGGACTGTCCAAATTTCTCCCAACCCTTCCTCTCCCTCCTCTAATTCTCTCTTTCTTGGCTGTCCAAAAGTGTTTTAGATGGTCTAGATTTCTCTCAACCCTCTCTCCCTCTTTCTCTCTTCTGGGCCATACAAAGCACTTTTGGACGATTGAGATACGCGCTCAATGCCACCAGGGACGGCGCCAGGAATTTCACTAAGTAAGGGCGAATTTTTCTTTCAAAATTATTTGCAGGGACGAGCCTGTATAATTCATAGGAAAATTTAATTTTTTTCTATATGGTAATAGAGATTTTTTTTTTCCTCGTAGAGGCGATCGCCCCTACTGGCTCCATCCCTGGATGTCACGTCATCCCTACCTTATACACACTACTTTTAGACAGCCGAGATGCGCGTTCGACACCACATCAGCCCTACCTTATATGCACTCAACTTCTTTTTTACATTTTTTGGGTGGTGGTGTACCCATACATGGAATACAATTAAGTTTGACTTTTCTTCCAAAGAAAAGAAAAAAACAAAAGCATTAATTTGACTTGTTCTTCCCTCTTTCTTTCATGATAACGAGTAGTTGAACCCGCCCGCCACGGCCACGCGCTCTCTCTCTCTCTCTCTAAAACCAATTCCAAACTCCCCTCTGTATTTACTTCCCGATAGCCAAAGCCCCTCAACTCCATCCCAATTCAATCATCACAATCTACACTCCCTATATCCATATTCTATATACACAATACATATATCTAGAGAAAGAATCACTTTCTTCGTTCGTACGATCATCGACGAAACATTCGTACGATCATCAATCGAATTCAGGAGCAAACAAAAATTCTCTTGTAATCATGAACGATCTGTTTTCGAGCTCATTCGCTCGATTCCGCAGCGATGATCAGAACCAGCAGTCGCCGGAGCACCACGTCCAGATGTCCAGCTTCCCTCCTCCGTCGTCGAACGTCAACCTCGACAAGTTCTTCGAAGACGTGGAAGGCATCAAGGACGAGCTGAGAGAGCTGGAGACCCTCTACTCGAACCTCCAAGCTGCGCACGAGCAGTCCAAGACCGTGCTCAGTGCGAAATCGGTTAGGGACCTCCGATCCAGGATGGACAGCGACGTCTCGTCGGCGCTGAAGAAGGCGAAGGTGATTAAAGTCCGTCTCGAGGCACTGGATCGGAATAACGCGGCGAACCGGACCGTGCCGGGGTGCGGACCCGGGAGCTCGTCGGACCGGACGAGGACATCCGTCGTCAACGGGCTTAGAAAGAAGCTGCAGGTAAAGGGCGGAGATACTTTGAGAAACTTTTTTTTTTGGGGATCATTACTCGGAGAAACTTCACGCCACTTTATTTGACTTCTCAATTGGAGTCCATGGCATTCAGCGATAGACAAAGGATTGCAAATTTCACCTAGTTTGCGGCGATCACTCAGTAATTTTTTTAAAAATTCTAAAAGTATACTATAAATAAGAAGAAAATTGAGGGGAGTGCAGAGGCTAAGCACCCTTGCAGTCCCTCGGTCCGCCCCTGATTGGGCTACAAATGAGTCGACGAGCTTTATAGTGTTCTGGCTCAACTCGTTTACTAATTGAGTCTAAAACTGGAGATCGAGCTTGGTTTATTTGTAAATGAACCAAGCCCTTAACGAACAAAGCCAGTTTATTTACTGAACAAGCAAAGACTTTAGAAACGTGTTGGGTTCTAGAGTATTGCAAGAGCCTAAAATTCGGGCTCGTCCCGATTACTGAACAAGCCTAAAATTGGAGCTCAAGCTCGGTTTTTGTTTAGGTGAGAGCCCATGACAAGACAAGCCAATTCATTTATTAAATGAGTCGAGGTTTAGAATTTTGAGCTCGGCTCGTGTACAAACGAGTCTAAAATTCGAGCCCAAACTTCTCACGAGGAGCTTTGTTCATTGGCAGCCTACTCCTCAAAATAGAACATTACATTTTGCACTCAATATTGTTTATTTTGATGTCACAACAGAGTTTCTGATTTGTCCTAAAATGTTAATGTCCTCGTTTTGATCCAAAATATTATGAGTTCTGACTCCGCCCCTGGCCCTGCAGGACTCGATGAACTCCTTCAATGATCTCCGGGGGAGGATTGCGGGGGAGTATAAGGAAACGGTACGGCGAAGGTATTATACGGTGACTGGAGAGAGCGCGGACGAGTCGGTGGTGGATAAGCTTATATCGACGGGGGAGAGCGAGACGTTTTTGGCGAAAGCGATACAGGAGCAGGGGAGGGGGAAGATTATGGATACCATCATGGAGATTCAGGAGAGGCATGAGGGGGTTAAGGAGATTGAAAGGAATTTGAAGGAGCTGAACCAGGTATCATACATTTCATAAATGAGTTCAAATTACCTTTACTCTGAATATTTGTGTACCTTGTTGTTCCCATAGGATTTCAATAGGAGGATCGAGACTGTGACTCTATGAGTCTTTCGTAAGATTCTGGGACAATAATGACTCGTTGAATTAACATATATATAGTCTGTCTTTTCACTGATTCGTACTATTACTAAAGAAATAAAAATGGGACGGAACAGGTCCGTGATAGGGAACTAAAATGACTTGTTGAATTAACATGCATATAGTCTGTCTTTTCACTGATTCGTACTAGTACTAAAGAAAAACATTCGCAATGATTAACTTCTACGCGAATTCTATTTTTTATTTCGAAAAGCTTGTAGCATTGGTCCTGATAAACTTCCATTTCGCTTCATCTTTACTAATAATCCCTCCCTCGGTTCTCAGTTTTAAATTCTAAGATGTTTGCAGTGATAACAATCCGTACTTTTTTCTTATCCCTGACGTGTTGCGATAGAGATAGAACAGTTGATATTCCTCGAATAAAAAATAATTATGCATCATTCGAATAAAGTATGGCTCTTACGACAGTCCTACTTGATGATTCAAACCATTCGTTTTATAGTTCTCAATGTGTTCATCAGCTATGCAAAAAAAACAAAAATTGTGTAACATCATTCTGAAACTTATGCAATCTGGATGTTCATGTATAGGTGTTTCTTGACATGGCGGTGTTGGTGGAGGCACAAGGCGAACAAATTGACGATATAGAGAGCCAGGTGAATCGGGCCAGCTCCTTCGTTAGGGGAGGGGCGCAGCAGCTGGAGGTTGCTCGGAGACACCAGAGGAGTACCCGCAAGTGGACTTGCATTGCCATTATGATCCTCCTCGTTATCGCCCTCATTGTCATCCTCAGTCTGAAGCCGTGGAACTGGGGAAAAAAGAGTAGCCCTTAGGATTTTGAGGTCTGGTCCATGGTTTTTTGTCTTGCACCTCAATGCATACTAGTCGTGCCGGGAGTAGGGATTTTTTTTTTTTTTTTTTTTTTTTGTGGTTTTGAAGGGGTCTAAATTTGACGACGACGATGCGATGGGGTTAATTCGAAATTCTATGGAATTAGGAGGGGCGGCTGGTGTTTGGTTATTGGATAATAGGATAAGGCAGGCGGGACTCGTTCAAGTTTACAATATTCTTCTTTCTTTCTTTCTACTTTTCTTTTGGGTTTGGTTTTTTCTTTTTGAAAATGATGTTTTTTTGTTATATTTTTTGGATCCTTACATTTGTAAGTATTACTAGTATACGATTACCTTTATTGAATCTCATTTGATGTGATTATACTTGTCTTTAACTCTGGAAAATTTGGCATTTAAGACAATTTGATAGAAATTAGTATATTTCACTTGTCCTTTCTATTTTTTAATCTTTTGCCAGTTTTCATTTTGAAAAATGATGACATATTATGTAAAAAATAGAGAATTGATATTGGCACTCCTCTTGTCTCTATTGGCACTCCATTTTTTGTCTTTATTAGGTGAACTTACTTGCACTTCGTGTATAAAGACAAATAAAAGGAAAACATATAAGTCCACTCATACTTCCCAAAAAATATTGTTATATCTTTAAGGGTAATTATCAGTAACTTCCCCTGAGGTTTCTGACACAAACAGATACCTCCCCTGAGGTTTCTGAAATGACAGTGACCTCTCCTGCTTTTGCTGACAATATCAAGATTCCCCCCTGCCGTTACTTTTCCGTTGATGGCGTTAAGTTTTGCACGAAAATTACCAAAATACCCTTATAACAAAATAAATACATTCTACCAACTGAATTTTTCAAAAAAAAAAAAAACTCATCTCTTTTGATTTTGTGAATTTTTTTGGTTAATTGAACTTAACTTTACTAAATCATGGAGGTTAGTGGAAAACGAATTAGTTTTTTTTGCCAAATGTATTTTATGTTTTGGTTTGTCTCAAACAAAATGACCAATGAAATTAAAATAAATAGGCTCGTGTCAATAAAATTTATGTTAAGACAAAACTATACAAAAAAAAGAGAAAAAAACTCCATTACTTTGCTGGTTTGGGTTTATAACTTTTTGAACTATTATAGTAATAAATTTTTTTTATTGTTTTTCAATTTTTATTATAATATTTTTTATTTTTCGGTTTGTTACCAAAGTGATCAATGAAATTAAAATAAATAGGCTCATGTCATATCAAGTCAAAACTATGCAAAAAAAAATCCATTACTTGGCTTGTTGGGCTTTATAACTTTTTGAAAGATTATAACAAAAAAAATCATTATTTTTCAATTTTCTATTATACTATAATATTATTTTTTTTCGTTTGTCTCAACCAAATATATAAGTAGATAATGAAAGTGCGCACACACAAAAAAAAAAAACCCGTAGACATTGAAAGAAAAAAAAATTACGCAAAAGAGAGTCTTTTAAACACATGCATACATATTTAATTGTAAGTATATAAGTATATTGTTTATATAAAATGGAATAGGGAGAAAATTATGTCAAATGATAAAGACTAAAAAGGGAGACAAAAATTTTGGTAAAGATAATATAGTTTGGTAGTAGGAGTATTAAATGAGAGCAATTTTTTACTTTAAATTCCATTTTTCGGTGACATCGTCGATTTCCGTTAGTGCTTTAACGGAATACTAACGGAAAAAAGGTCCAGGGGGAATCTTGATATTGTCAGCAAAAGCAGGGGAGGTCAGTGTCATTTTGGAAACCTCAGGGGAGGTATTTGTTTGTGTTAGAAACCTCAGGGGAGGTTACTGATAATTACCCTATCTTTAATAACTTGAGCTTTTCAAACTTGTCTAATAAATCCCACTTGGGAAAACATACAAGTTCACTTGTACTTGCACCTAGTACGAAAGAGGGAAAGTATGTTATTGCATCTCTTTTTTCAAGGGACACAGCTTCTCCACATTTGGATTGTAGAGAAGTCGGTGCAGTTCAATTTTGATCGTTAATCTTGGCAATAAAATTTTTTGATTTATCTAGTCCATTGAAAAAAAAAAACCAGAAAAGTCGGATTCTTTTCCCCATACAAAATTCATATGTATGCCTCATCATTTTAACTCACCCCTTAATTCCTAAATCCATCTTCAACCTCCAAACCTTGCACTTGCCCCAGCCTCAATCACCTCCAGCTCTTTCCAACCACTGGCCATTTCACTTTGATTTGGTGACATGCTTAGGCAGGAACGGAGCCAGAAATTTCACTATGTAGGGGCAAATTTTTTTCCAAAATACTTTGCAGGAGCGAGCTTATATAATCCATAGTAGCAAAATTTTTTTCCACTTCACTTTGATATTCAATTGATCTAAATTTTTTCAAAGTTCCCTAGAACATGAGTCTAGAAAAATTAACGGTTTCAATTAACAAAGTGAGACGGTTATCAAAAAAACTTTTTTTTTTTTAACATGAGAAAATTCTTCATTCAAAAAACGCCCGACAACACTTGTACGTCGTGTTTCATCAAACACACATATCCAAGCCCAATCAAGCAACCCAACACCAGAATACGTTACGGGAAGCATAAAGCAGATCCTATGACCAACATCAAGACGCGAGCCTCATGCTCTTCTGTTCTTATTTCTACTACAAGAGCATAAGTTGTAGGATCTGTGATCTGGAATAAACTTCCAGTCCAAATTCCCGGACCCTCTTAAGTTACGGACCTCCACCTTCCCAATGTTTTTTTGACAATCCGAACCGTTAGATGTGTTTAAAAGGTGTTTTCAAGGTCCAACGCCAAGATTTGGCAAAAAAAAAATACCCGGAAGGGCTTGATCGGAGCTGTTTTTCACAAAAACGCTAATACTTTTATTAAAATTATGTTCTTATTTCTACTGCAACCCAAAAGGAAAAAAAGAATACACTACTGGAGAAAGTAAAACAATTATACTTTTTTCATCAAAATTACTGATTGGTCATGGAAAAATTGAACCATTTTTGACAAGAGAGAATGTAACACGGGGAATAATTTGATGTAATGATATTAATGTAATCGTACTTGGCCAAAACAAATACTAAGAGAGAATGTAACACGGGGAATAATTTGATGTGATGATATTAATGTAATCGTACTTGGCCAAAACAAATACTAAGACTTAGTTTTTCAAATGATTTTAGCAACCCAGTTACTAAAATCATAAATAAGAACAGAAGAGCAATACGAGCCTTGATTCAAGTAGGAGGATTGTTATAAATCAAGGCTCGTCGACTAGGACAAATCTCAATCTCAATATAAATAATAAAATAACTTGCAAAACAAAAATAAATGAGCAACGATAGGAACACAACTTTAAAACACAACTGCGTCCAAAACCATTAAATGCATGTGGACCCACATACATCTTAACGGTTCCGGATATAGTTGTGTCCGGAGTTTGTCCGGAAGAACACAAGCATCCTCTATTGGTAAATCTCATACACACATGTATCTCCTAAAAGACATACACTCAAAACTCATTAGACGGGGGAAAGGAAAACCAAACAATTGCTGGTCAATATGTCAACAGCAACTAGTAAACAATGTTCTGCTCCATCAAATGAATGTGTACATCAACAGGTTTACTGAATTCAACTCATTTCGATCGCCATTATTATGTAAATGAAAAGAATATTTCAACCATTGGCTTTCACCTCTGCTCGGTTCTATTTTTCCCTTTTTACTTCATTTTCTTAAATCTAGGCCCTCCTTTAAATAGTTCCTAATGTTGTATAAAAATATATCATAAGAACGTAATATACAAATCAGAGGTACAAAATACAAACAATATAACCGCATGCCAAATTGCAGAAAGAAGGCAATCATCTTACATTGGACCGTGTTAGTGGTCAAGACGATTGCAACACGGTAAGATAATATGGATGCCCTTGGCATGTCCCCGAAGACTGCCTAGTTCCAGCCCCTTGATCATCCGAAGGTAAAAGAGTCCAATGCAAGACGTAGTTTGACAGATCATAAGTCCCAGGAGAAAAGACACAAATCTGTAGAGGAATTTCAGTTGTGGACGTTGGCTCAAGTTTGATTTGGGTAGAACTAGCCCCTGACCAAATGAATGGGGAAATGCATTCCTGTGAAGCTGATTTCACAACAGACGTGGCTTTAACATCATTTAGCACAGAGAGATCGTGCCATCCCTCTTCGTTTCCAGAAGGAACTGAGGTGGTTGCATTGCTACTAGAGGTGGAATCAGATGTATCGATTCGAATTGATGAAACCTCATTTGAGGAGTTGTGGATGGTCATCTTTAGCTTTATTTCGCAGAAAGAAGTAGAGAAGTTATGCTGTATAGTCCGGGGGCCTTCCACTAGCCACCATATAGGGCTTGTGCTTGCAAAACTGAAAACAGAACACAAATAAGATGCAAATAAAACTAAATAACGCGGAAACAAGAGCTTAAAATATATGGGTCTTTTTGGTAACACAATTTCCTATTTTCTGGTTTCTATAAACAAGCTTCTACTTTTCCCGAAAAAATAAAGCCAAAGAATATGTTAGGTACACACTTTTATGGTCAAATAGTTGCCAGAGGCAGAGGAGGAAGTTATTTTACAAAATAGTGGGAATAAAATTGTCCACTTTTACCAATCTTGAAAAAAATTCTCTCTTTTTGTTTTGGGACGAGGAAATAATAAACAAACACACTTTTCTTTGCAGTTATATCATAATTCAAAAAATCAGACACAAAAACGGAAGACCAAAGATAGCCTTAACTTTTGCATTCAAAACTCAAAAGCAACAACTCAAAAATATCAGAAAAGAAACAAGATAATGTAGAATCCAATTAATCTACGTAAAAGTGAAGAATGAGTCTTGCCTGCAATGACAAGAATGATGGGAAAAGAAATTGGGGGAATCGCGCTGCTCAGGGTTGCCTTCGCTCCTTGATTGCAAAGAGATCAATATGAGGTCAACCGTATTAGGATTTTCCTGAACCAAGCACAGAGAAGTTCAGTGCAATTAGAAGGCCGCAAATTGGTAACTCATAAGCTCAATATGGTGGTAAGGTTCTTACAACACCGAAAAAATCACCTAACAAGTTGCTATCTGACAAACTAAGACATGAAGGCCCAAGGATGTTTGAAATTCCCCAAGTGTTTATTTACAAATGGTAGTTATTGTTTCCAAAAGCCTAGAACTGGTTACAAAGAACATTACAGTAGTTTCAGTATTGATAACCCCCCAAAACTCACTACCATTTATGGTAGTTAACTAGTTATTGTTTTGGAAAGCCCCAGACCGATTACAAGGATGTCTGAGATATTATTTTCCCTCTCTGTCTTCTCTTTATTTATTTTCATATTCACTATTATTATAATTGGTTTTATTTGGCCCTTTTCCCACTCTAATGTCTTGTGTGTCTTATGTATGCAAACTTGTAACCTTTGTCTGCATAGGAAAATCTGATGTGTCAGACATCTCTTTGTAGCAAGATATGGTGAAACAATAAACAATCAAAGAGGTTTCTGGTGGCACAATGAGATGATGATAATATCAACGGCAAATGTTGCAGACAATTATCACATTATGTACTCAACCTGATTTGACGTTCCCTGGTCCATTCTTTCATAATGGTGGAAACCAACTAAAGGTGGCCTATATATATCAAATAGCGGTTCATTGCAGCCACGCCTCAAGCTCACATCAGATCCCTCTGAAGGACCAACAACACTGTCCTCAACTTCGGTAATTGCAGATTTCCTAGCATTCTGAGCCAAAATAACTTATTAGCAGAAGATAGGCAAAAAGAAAGGAAATGACAACTAATCTAGTAAAGTTGAAAAAGAACTAATATCATCAAGAACAGAATCTTACAAGTATAATTTCACAAACATATCCCAACAGATTAATACCGTAAGCAGTGGCAGATTTGTTAAGTGAAATCATAAAAATATCAATTTTAGCCATAAGTTTATGAGTTATGAACAATAGCCCTTCAAAAATTGTATGCATATCCACTCTTAACTCAATCCCTGAGAATTTTGACTTTGGTCAAGGAAAATGCTACCACCAAACTGTCAATATATGTGTAAAAAGTACATAAAAGTGTGTGAAAATATTTGTCCGAGTATTTAATTTTTTTTCTTAGTAGGAAACATTTTGTACACGTACCAGACAAGTGTAGGACACTTTTTGGGTCATAATGTAATTTTCAAAACTTGAAACAGGACCAAAAATGTAATCGTTGACACCGGAACCAAATTAAAATCCAATCTTAAATAACTTACGGATGAAAACACAATCTGCTATTCTCAATGTCTGCATTGGGCTTTTTTATCGTTACGTATGGAAAAAAAAACTGAGGAATGCTAGAGGCACTAAATAAATTACAAACTATTACACTAAAAGTACACAGGTCATTCACATATCAATGCATGATGCAATACATGGATGCACTCATCCATTAAAAGAGTGCCACATGTACATTTAGTACATTAGTTAGTGCCTCTAGCATTCCTCAATTTTTTTGAAATATGAATTTTATATGCATATAACAAAAACACAAAAACACACCCAAAAAAAAACACATGTTTCGGAGCCCCACGCTAATAATCTGAGCTGTTCAACTTGTCTAAAACATGTTTTTAAGGATACCCGTAAAAAATTAACTCATTCGGATATCGGTAAGTGCTCAGGTAAGTGCTCAATCCAGACAATTCTGAGAACACTAGTTCCTGTCAAGTTTTTTGAAAAACTGTTTGGATCAAGCTTATCGATATTTGATTGAGCTGAATTTTTACACAATTTCTTAGTTTATCCATTTAGACAAAGTGAACGGTTCGGATAATCATAATATAACTTGGAACAAAAGCGTGTTTTTTTTTTATATGTTTTTTGTTGTTGTCCCTAGAACCGGCCCCTATAAATATATATATAAATAATAATTCATCTATGAACTTAGAGGTATCCCCCAATGTGACCATGTCCTGGTGTATACCATGTTTAGAGGTCCTAGTTATGGTCACTCAAGTATGGCGGACATATAAATGGAAAAATTGCAAAGGGGTGTGAGAACAGGTGTGAAACAAGTCAATTTACTAGACCAAACTGCAGAAACAGACTCGTCATGGATAATCGGCATAAGAAAAGAAATGTTTGATCCATGAACAAAGACTTCGAATATCATTCCAATGAAGTGACATTAAGATGCACATATCATACCAACCTTGAGCTTGAAAAAACACGACAGTGCCTGACCAGCCAATAGGAGTTCCGACGGAAAAATGGCATCTAAAGGCTGAAGCAATGAGATTTCCCAATTATTTCCGAAAGATGATAATTGCTGAATCTGGAAAGTCTTTGAACTTGTCCTGTTGATGACATCCATTTGCAGAAGGAACTCGTGTAATTGTAAAGGAGAAGGCCTGAGTAAAAATGACACGTCCAATGATGGCAATACCTAGAAAAGAAAGGTAAGTGAGCGGTTCTGATTATCAAGGGCTGAGTTGGTTAGATCATTTAAAGTGCAACTAAAGGAAGTAATGACAATCAGCGAAACAAATTAAAAGGCACACAAGCAAACCAATCAACAACATATTTCATGCAACACCGATAGAACTTCACTCTTCAGAAGACCCATAAGGTATGACAATTATCTTATTAGAGCTAACTATTGAAATAAAATATATGTGGCTTCTGGGTCACAAACACCCTTTCCCCTCAATTAAAGGATTTTCTGAATCCTCCCAAGGCAGCACAGCTCGTAAATGCAATCATCTTACTATAATTAGCAAATAGAGGCTTCTGTCTGAGTGACAGTTATATACATGAAAAAATATATACTTATCCAACATGAGCATTCAGTGTGAGAAATAATGAACAATGCAATGGAAATCTTAATATTCTGAACCAAGAGGATACCTCCAAATTATAATGCATGCGCAAAAGGCGATACTTCATCACTGTTGATGCATCTCCCATCTCGTAATATAATGTTAGGTACAATGAAATGTTTCCGTGAGTAGCAGCCCGAAGCCAAAGGGGCCAAATGAATGGAGTTTCTCCATAAACAAGTGCATCCTGACAAAGATAATGAATGTGTGTGTGAGAGAGAGAGAGAGAGAAGACTTGTCCCATATTTAAGTTTAAATTGCCGCCATGCAGCCTTCTAAAACTGATGTTCTGCACTGACCTCCGGAAATATAAACACCCTGTCATCATGTGTATCATTGGCATGCGCATCACTCCATGCAGATTTTGTCTTCCTTTCTAGGCAAGCAGGAAATTCAATGTCCATAACTTCCCGGTTCCCTATTATAAGAAATCTTGGATGACTAATCTTCATCTTCATATTCTGCCAAAAGATATCATGGCTACTAAACTTTAAAAAAAAAAAAACTGACTCCAATTTCTTTGGATGCCATAGAAAGGAACAAGAACAGTAATATAATGCTTATAAGCGATATATCACTTGTCAAGGACACGTGGCAAAGTCAGTAGAAATGTTAGGCTGGATAGCCACATACTACAGGGTTGCGTCTACGACATGCAAGGTAAAACATGATTCAATGAAGACACCTTCAACAGCAAACACACCTTGACCGAAATTTCGGATGGATTCTTCAAGACCAAATCAAGACGCCGCAAATCCCCTTCATAAACTGCACTAGGCATGTGACGAATGAAGCCCTCGAGTTTGGGTAATGCCTGTACAAAAGGAAATTATGATAAATAGAAAACACAATTAGCAAAAAGAATGAGTTCGGAGTCATAAAACCAAATCTAGCTTGTGTATGATAGCAGTGCTGGATGCGGAAAACACAAAAACCATGCACCTTAATCACAATAAACTCCAGGTTATCAACCATCTGCCTCTTGGTTTTCCCTCTTTTCTTTTGAACTTTCTTCTTCACCATTTCCGTAGCAAAGGTACAAAAACCAGCTACTGAACCTGATAATTTCCACCGAACACCAACTATTTTCAGTGCGCCTTCAAGTTGGGGAGTAACAGTTAACTGTGCCTGGAGGGGAAAAAAAAAAAAAAACAGTAATTATGATAGTCCAATGACTTCTAACACCCCAATGTCTATATTTCTCTAGAATACAAGTAGGCTTCAGGTAATAGCAAGCAGAAAGTATTTCTCAGCTAAAAAGGCGAAAGAGCCAGAGTCTAGACCTAAAATACAAAAACTTAATACTCCTTCTGTCCCATATTATTGGTCCTTTATGGGTGCATTCCAAGTTTTGAAGGAGACATGCAATTCGATGAATTCAGATCAATGGCATCATTTTCCTAATTATCTCCTACTTTACACTTTTCAGATATATTTATAGCCATTTGTAAGGGCTACACTTCACAAAGTTAGAAACTTTTTTGCTTTGATAAAATGGGCATACATTGTGGGACATCCCAAAACGAAATACTAACCGGAGATATGGAATCGACAGAGTAATAAAGTACCAAATGGGTGGCAATAACCAGAGGCTCAAACCCTACATAAACAACATATATCATTGGGAACGTAGATATGTGGAAAACAACCACCAAAAAAATCACTGCAATGTCTTCAGAAATTTAACTGCATCCTTCCCTCAACATCAACCCCGGCCCTCTTATTAACCATTCACCCAAAAGTAAAAGTAAAAACAAGTGGAAAATAAGAAGAAGAAAGTGGAGAAAAAAAATAGACAAGGGAAAAATCATCTGCTTTGTTATCTCTGACTCTTCATACATATTATATGATACTCCAATGGTGCAACCACAACTAATATCAACTACTTTGGAAGCAAGAAAAGAGACTCCCAATTCCGAAATGTGACACAAAACTGGCATTCGTGATCAGTGGAAATATATTATCCCACATGTAGTTGAGAATGATATGCATTATCGGTAACATAGTTGCATTCTTCACCCCTTGTGGCAACTCCAGAGCACAGCCTTTGTAATTACAGAGTACATTTTGAACGAGGGGACTATATGTACCCAAAGGAATCATAGGATCAGTCAGGCAAAAGCCTGACACACCCTCTTTTGGGAAAAAAAAAAAAACATATAGAACTAATCACTATATTAAGAAATCATTTATTGACAAAGACCACACAAATGCATATAATTGCTACACATAATCGCATTGTATGGTGAACAAACTCAAAACTGAATCATACAGTCATCTTGGTATAAAATACCCAACATAATGCCAAGAGAAGGTGTGTCAAGTTTTTGCATTTTGAGACAGGAGAGGGCTAAGATATAGCATTAGCACAAATGAAATGTCTGGTAATGCAAGGCAGCAGGATGAAGGAAAATGAGTAGAGATGCTCCACATTCCATATCCCCATAGCCCTAAACTACGAAGCAATCACACACCACGAGTCACCCCCCTATGGAACCACGTGGCTTGTCCATTAAATTTCAACATTTTTATGGTGGACACGCCAGGAACACACTTGAGACACAGGAGTGTACACACATGGGGACACAAGGGTGGCTTTTATAAATTTCAAAAGCTTTTCCTCTAGAAATATTAACTTCAAAATTAATGGGCCAAAAGTGTAATACAAAACATATATCATCGGTCAATAATGCATTCAATAGAAACCTAACCTAAATATTAAGCGGTTATAATGCAGCTATGCATAACTACAGAAATCATACATAAGGGTCATCATTCGCACCCACCACAGCCGCAAGCCCAGCCTGCCCAGTAGCCCGTGCACAGCGGCACCTTTACACTCTTACTAGGAAGTAGTTACTACACTTGATTATTTTGTGGGCCTGTGCACAGCAGCACAAGCAAAAGCCACGCAACAGCTCTCTCTCTATCTCTCTCTCTCTCTCTCTCTCTGCCCGTTAGAGACAGATCTATAATTATGCCCGTTACCACAAACGACACAACAGCTATTTGTTATTTTTGCCCCTTGTACGCTAATGGTGCTTTGGATATATCTTTTTTTTTTGCTTTTGCACAACTTTTATCTTAAATCTATAGGGGAGTCATTTACCTCAATATCAATTTGACTCAAAATCTCTCAAGTCTCAAGCAATATTCAATCTCCAAAAGACACCATTGTGGGCAGGCTATTTGTTATTTGTGGTACTTTGTTTGCTGGTTCTTTAAATGATGGAACTAGTCAATAAAAGAGACACCATTTGTCTTGTCTTAAAAAACATGGAAATCAAGTAGACATTAGAACTCAAATGCAGTTAACTGAAAACACCAAAGCAACGTTGGCATATTTTAGTTATGACCAGTCGCTCTAGGCAAGTTGTAGATTACATGGAGCGGAATTTCCTTTTACATTTGTTGGAAAACGTGATTTTACAGGAATGGCACGAAGAGCTTTAAATCCTCAATATAGTGAATGTTATGAAACATTTTAATCAATATCGTGTCAATTTGTTACCTTATTTTAAAAAAATTATTTGAAGCATTTGTTGAAATTTCGATTTATGGACTTCAAAATCTCGTATGGCGTACTTATGCTTAACTGCTCACTTTATAGATGTGGAATGGAGATTGAACAAAAAAATTATATCTTCAAAATGATTGAGACACCACACACTAGTCTTACAATTGCAAATGTTATTCATGAGGAATTGATTGCATGGAGTATTTCTAAAAACATATTTTCAATAACTTTAGATAATGCCACAAATAATGATGTAGATGAAAAAAATTCAAAAGCATTGCTTGATGTACCTTTTGGGAAAGTTCAATTGGAAATATTAGATGTACATTGTTGTGCTTATATTTTAAATTTGATTGTGCAAGATGGTTTAAGTTTGCTAGTTTCTTCTGTTGAAAAAATAACAAAACTTGTACGAGATGTTAATTCTTGTACATAGATATGCGCTATACAAAAAGTGCTTAAAACATCATGGTACAAGAAAAAAGAATATTAACATGGATATGCTTGTTAGGTGGAATTCAACTTATGAACTTTTAAGACTTGCTATTAACATAAAAAAAAAGGAGGTTAAAATTATATATTGCAAACACAAGGTTTTGCAAATATTGAAACACCCATTAAACATGATTGGCTTGTCGCTGAATGTGTGCGAGATTTTTTAGAAGTTTTTGATTGTTCAACTAAATTTTTTTTGTCGTATTTATCATCCTACAGTATGTCACGTTATTATTCAATTAGTAAATATATGTCGCACTTTTCAATCTTACTCTCGACTTGATAAGTTTAAAGATGTATTAACTGTAATGAGATCAAAATTTGACATTATTCTGAATCTTTGCCGCTTATGCTAAGTTTTCAGTTTGATTTTAGCAACTCATGATTTTAGCAAATGAGTTCACCAGGTGCTAAAATCATGGTCTCTTTAGCTAAAATCAGCCATGATTTTAGCAACTGGGTTGCTAAAATCAAACAAAAAACTCAGCCTTATTGATGTGCTATAATCATAGATCCTCGTTTAAAAATGGATCCTTTGGAACAATGGTTATAAATATTATATAGTAGTGAAACAAAAATAGGAAATATTGCACATATAATCATCTTGAGAACGTCAAAATTAGTTGATTTTATATGACCACTAGGTGCGGATAGGTCACCTGCAGTGGAGACCAAGAGCCCGGCCACGTAGTCATTTCAAGATGGAGCCATGTCATTGCTTAAGATTAGAAGAATGTTATGCTAGTTCTACCGTTAGTGGCCCTGAGTCTGAATTAACATGTTATCTTAACCAACCAACTATTGAACATGATGAGTATGATTCATTTGATATATTGTTATGGTGGAAATCAGTCATAAGAGTCTAGGTATCCCATACTATCAGTTATGGCTCGTGATAGAGCAACGATTCCATTTTCTATTATTGCATCCAAAGCTGCTTTTAGTGTAGGTGGTCGAGTAATTTCTGAAAAGAGAAGCAGCTTGAACCCAAACACCATGGAAGCATTGATTTGCTTAAAAGCTTGGCAATTGGCGGAGATGAGAATGCAACAAGCTGAACGAGAATGAGAACTCGCAGAACAATTGGCAAATCTAAGAATATCAAGACCGCCCTGGATTGAAGATAGCGATCCTGAATCCGAACCATTGGATTGAATATAACCTCAAAGAATTAAAGACCAATTTTCTTTACATATTTTGTAATTTACAAATTATTGGGGATGAGTAGTGCAGATCATTGACACCCGTGTACGTGCCAACCTAATTGGGATGTACATATTTTGTAGTGATGCAACCCCTCACCTTTCTGATTTGAATAGTTTAAATGTTATTTCTTTCTATGTTTCAATTAACAAAGTATTCTGTTTATTTCACCTCTATATTTTTTCATGTTTCAAAGATTATTGTTTGATTTTGTTACTTCTCAAACAAAAAACTAGAAACAAGAGATGGAAAAAAGAAAATAAGAAAATACTGTAAGAAATAAGAATCCCACCGGCCACCGTTCCAAGTCCAGCTATTTTTATACTTCACAAAAATCAAAAACTTAGTTACTGCCTTGCTGGATTTGGAACTAAGCATGCATTACTTCAATCCCAAAATATTCCACATTCATCAACTTAGAAATTGAGTTTTGGCCCAGCCCGCATGCCCGAATTTTGGCCCACCCAGCTTGATCAGAAACAAATAAAAGTAGCCTAGTCCACCCGCCTGATATTTGGCCATGAGTGGGCTAAGCCCGTGGGCTGGGGCTGGGCTTCAACTATTGAGATATAGCCCGGCCCGCCAAAAAGAAAAGGCCCATTAGGCCCGCCCTGTGGGTGGGCTTGGGTTGGAACTTTGTGGGCCGAGCCGATGATGACCCTTAATCATACACAAAAGGTGGACGTGTCCCCCACCATGTCGTGTCTGTTTCTCCAAATTTTTAGAATTGTGGTGTCTCATGTTCGTGCCCATATCTGTACTGCATAGGGCCTACACGTAGAACTCCTAGGCCCAATGTTTAAGTTGCTTGTGAGAAAGTGATGGTCCTTACATCTTTTATCCTATATCTAAGTAGTCCATTCCACATGCTGAAGCAGTAATAAAAGGAAAAAAAAAAATAGATAAGAAAACTTATCCATGCAAATCTTACCAAAAGTGTTTGACCTCCTCCTAATGATATGTCAACCTCAGATACTGTAAATGATGACTTTTCTGAGCTGCATTCCCTGCAGTTGTCATGTGAGCACCATCTTTAGCAGTCATAGCAACCATGGAATTGAAATAAGGACAAAGCGCAGACACATTTACCGAGTAGAAAATATATTTCAGGGATACAAAAGAGGAAAAATTTACACTCATACCCACTGGAGTCTAAGTTTCTGAATCGGTCATCATTTTGATTCTCAGTAGTCAAGCTATTTGCATCTGCAGCACAGAAAAAGAAATCGCCTTTTTCGCTCAAAAAAACTAACAGCAGTAAAACTAAAGGTTAAAAGAATAGGGTACACTAACTGAGACAAATCGTAACGTACCAGCTTCGGTTTCATCAGATCTTAGAGAATGCTCACATATTAAGGAAACACTGGCTACGGAAATAGGGATTTGAAGTGGATTCTTGAATCCAATTTCCACTTTAATTGCTTCTGCAAGAGGACATGACACAAAATATCAAGTAAATACACAGGCATATCATTATAGGTAAGGCCTGCATTCCTTCTTTATATAAATTTCAATGGACGTTCTTCATTAGAAAACCTCCAATGCCTATGTTTATAGTTAACCTTCACCCTTGAGATAAAAAGCAAGTAAGCATTCATCCTCAGCAGAAGTGTTTAAAAGAGTACATGCTTCACACAGAAAAACTAATATTCGGTCATTCATCAAACCAGCTGTACAATAAACATAAAATATTTTGGTTGAAATAGAAGCCTTGTCTAATCCTCTAGGGAACGGCAGCATGTACTTTTAAAGCCATGTCTCCAGATTTGGATTAACTTATCATCCTTTCCCAGAATTCTTCCACGGCACTGATGCTGTGATGCACAATGTTTTCAGAGGCGAAAGCACATGGCGAGGCTGTTGAGCTCTCATGAGGCGAGGAGTAATCCTCAAGGCATTGAGGATAGGCCTTTGGAGTTTTTACTTTTTATTTATAAAAAACAAAATTTATTTAAAATGCTATATAAAGAGGGGGAATGTTTTCTCCACACAAAGGTGCCTCACAAAAATATAAGAAAATATTGGAGAATTCACAAATAAGCATGGTAAGGCAAAAAAACATAGCGCATTAATGATCCAACTTTTAAAAGCACTCTAAGTTGTCTTCCAAGTACACCCAAATCCTCTATCTTCGCCCCAACATCTTATAATGACCGATTCTTCTAAAGCATTCAACTCCATAATCTAGGCAAAAAAGGCTTGCAAAGTGCACGCCTCCGATGGTTGGGCGAATGCCTTTGTAGTGCTTTTTCCCAAAAATCAGAGGGAATTTTTGCTATGCCTTGCCTCGAGGCTAGCCTGAGAATGGCCTTTGAAGACATTGCTGTCCTGCTGATACACCTAGTTTAAATAATGAACTTTCAATATACTATGAACTTTGGCCACTATACTATCCAAAACCCTATGCAGATGGTACTAACTGTTCTGCCAAAAAAAAATGCTGCAAGGGAGCTAACTTCCTTTGCATGATCGAAAGGATGTTCCCGAGCTTCATGAGTAGAAGTAACAAATACTCCCTCCGTCCGGATTTGTTTGTCCACAACCATACTTTTTCAAGTCCTAAAATTTTTGCCCATTTTCAAAAGTTACAGGATAAAGTATGAAAATTTTACTTTTTTGCCCCTTTTCTAAAACTTAAATAACAACTCAAAAACTATTTTTTTTTATGAATAATGTCTTTACATTTTTGAATTTTTTTTGCACCGTATTAAAGTTCTCAATGAGATCTATCAAACAAGATCCATATTGATAAAAAAAAAAATTTGTAACTACATTATTTTTGAGTTTGAAAATTGCACATAATTTCGTACTCAAATTAGAATGGAGGGAGTATTAAATGGAGGGATTGAGGATAAAATAGAAAATTAACAAACTCAATAGGTAATGGAAAAAAGTTTGAATCCCGGACCAACAATTCCGGACGGAGGGAGTATATTTTAAGATATAATCAACAAAACCACTTCAAGATAACAGTCACTTCATATGCTGGCCATCCCATCTGGTTTCAATAAACCTTTGACACGGGTATATTAGGACAGTAGACCCACTGTATCAAGTTCGTTATCCTTGGAGACTCGTGATAGAACAAGCACAGGATTTAAGATCAACTTGGCTCTCAAGTCCCATCTAAATCGAGCCTCCACGGAATTAGCTATAGGGAAGTAAGGATGGAATTCCAGCGACAACTGTTTTTCGGTCTTGGGTAGAACTCAATCCCAAATACTCTATTGAAGGTGAGGGTTTCCTCATTCTCACATACTTCATATCACTTTGGGACCCAGTAATTTTACAGCCTTAAGCAATATCCTAGAGCTTGGTTTAGAAAGTTCAGTGATGCAATTTTGAGATTTGGAATGTGTCGCTATTAGTTAGATTGCTTTGTTTTCTCTCTGACATCTGAGAGGAAAAATTGTGCTGATTGTTTATTTTGATGACATTTCTAGTAGAGGAAATGATGGGAAAGGCATTGATGCGTAAAGGCTTTCCTTCCGAGAGAGTTTCAGTCTTAAGATTAGAAAAACTTTTAGGTATTTTCTTGGTTATTGAGGTGGCTAGATCGAGTGGAGGACTCAATTTGTTGCAAAGGAGGGTCAAAACCCGTGGAGATACCCATGGATCCTAATGGTAAATTTTATCCTGATTAAGAGGAGATGTTATATAATCCCAATAGTTATTGTCATTTGGTTGGTAAATTGACCTCTTACTTACAATTACCCATCAGATATTTCTGTTGCTGTTAGTACGGTTAGTCCATACATGCTAGCACCTTGTCCACCACATTGGGGAGCTGCCCTGGGGATTGTGAGATATCTTGAAGCTCATCCTGGCCACAGCCTTCTTTCCAGTGTTACATGTTCAAGGTTTTACAGAATCAGATTGGGCAGAGGCGGGCAGGGACACCATCAGATAGGAGTTCTGCTACTGGATATTGGACCCTTCTTGGTGGAAATCTACTTATTTGGAAGGGTAATAAGCAAACAGTTGTTGCAACTTGCAAGGTCTACTGCAGAAGCACATTATAAAGCTATGGCTCAAACCTCATGTGAGCTTATGTGGACGAAATGTTACCTCGAAAAAATGGCAACTGATGTGAACTGCCAATGAACATGTATCGTGATAATCGAGTTGCATTCATATTGCTTCTAATCTGGTATTTCATGAGAGGATTACGCATATTGAAGTGGATTGTCATCTTGTTCACGATGTAGTGGGGGCCGGCGTCATGTCTACTCTATGCGTCTACAGGTGCACAACTTGCTAATCTCTTTACAAAGCCTCAATGTAAACCTCCATGGAGTTGTTATGTAACAAGATGAGACTCAGCTATATTTATACTCCAGCTTTGGGGGAAGTGCTAAGGTTTATAACTCCTTTTCCGTTAGGTAATTGATTTTCACTCCCCTTCTGTTATATAGTGATATACGACGTGTCAGGCATCTCCACGTGTATTAGGATTAATTAAATCCAAATATTATTTTCTCCTTACGAACAAAAACCATTAGATGTCCAGAAACAAACATAAGGCATGCGTTGATGCATAGATCTCGGGGACAATAAAAAGTTCTTTGTATATTTGTTATCCCAGATCGGATGAAAGTATTAAATCACATCTTTCTGTCTAGCTAATTGGAATACCACCAGTTGCATACCTCCAGCCACACAAACATTTGACTCTTTATATTTCTTCAATGCAAGTTTCGGTTGTGATTCCAACCAGTTACTCCGGATGGCAGACAATGATGGTACCATTTCCTCCTCCAAAGACCGCCACAGACTTTCTTTAACACTCACCTGGAGTTACGGGAAAAAAAAAAAGGCGAGAAAATCAACTATAAGCCACTATCTGAGCAATACCACCGGCTGCAGATCAGCACATAATAAGGTCCAAAGATCAACCATTAATTGTCTCAATCTGAAAAACAGTAATCCAACTCACCATTCCCACCACCCAGCCCAACAAAAAAGAACAAGAAAAAGAAAATTAAAAAGAGAGATAAAAAAGTAAATAAGTAGACAAACCCAAAAAAAAAGTTTTTAAAAATGGTACTTGAAACCAGATACTGTTTCAAACAAAAGAAACCATAAACCAGCAATCATGGTTTTATGCCTTCAAATACATTTTCTGAACCCCATGTAGTCTTTCAACTCAAAATAGTTAAATGAATGTCCTATCCAAAAGACACACATGCACAATAGAGCAAACAAAATGCAGCATAGAACACAGTTCTGTAGCCAAAAACGGATTTTCAATACCATAATCCAATTTTGAAATAAAAAACTTAGCTAGTATAAAGGGCAAACACCAAATACTAGTTTGGACAATCGGAAAGTATGCCTTCTGATGACCTCCAACATGGTATAGTGGAAGTCCACTTCCTTGATTGTTGACAATGGCAAATCCTTGTTGGAAGATTTAATGGGAACCCACAATTTCAAGTTTTTTGAAAAGGAATTGTAATGTTTGGTGAACATTATTCATAAGTTAACGTAGTCAAAGAGTAATTTCTGTTTTAAATGATACACTCATTTAAGATTTGATAATGGACAATCTAATAAGAACATAAACGGGCACATGTATCATTTCCTGTCCATACGAATAGTTGGCAACAACAACAAAGCACAATCAATACAATAAATCAATAGGTATTATAAACTTCACGACGAACGAGAAGGGAAAAAGTACAACTTACAGCCTCAGATGATGCATAAGTTCGATGATCTTCAAAAACAACCTTGAGGGAGGGCATGTCAATAACAGGCAATTGAAGCTTCAAGACCTCAAATGTTTTCCCAGTTTTCTGTTTTATTGAAACCAAATCATAGTTAAACAAGGAGTCAACATTCAGGTGAAATAGTGTGATAATGAATAGAATTAAAATCAAGAGACTTGGTGACAATGTGATAGCCAGCTATCTAATCCTAGAAAGCTCCGTGTGCCCTGGACAAAGATGTTAATCAAATTATTGTTTGTTGTGACGAAGCTAGTCGAGGTTTTGCATTGCGCCCTTCTTCCATTTCGAATCACAAGGTCATCATCCCTCCAAAAAATATACACGGAGTACCAGTCAAATATGCTGTTGAAGTAGACATAATTTTACTTGAAGATTCATCTTAAAGTAACTTAAAAAAGAGAGAGAGAGAGAGAGAGAGAGAGAGAGAGAAAATGGCATGGCATCTTTGATTAGAAAAGCTGAATCATTTTCTTTGGCATCAGTAACAAATTTTCATATGCAGCATGTAAAAGTTTTTTTTTTTTTTTTTATTGCACCTACACAATGAGGAGAGCAGAGGAGAGCGAAAAAAAAACATTAGGACACTAAAAGTGTCAGGCATTTCAACCATCACACGGAAGTGGTAACATCGTTCCCTGGGAAAAGAATGCTTTTCAGGCCACCAAATTCTTTTGGCAAGTACCTGGATGGTAGACAAAATTCTTGCCACGTGGGTGAAGAAAAGTCGACCAAAGGAAAAATACAAGTGTGCTCTAAGTTTCTACCAACTATTAACAAAAACAAAACTTGTACCATGTCAGTGTCCAGGGGTGATTACACATATTTAGCCATACTTTCCAGCAGTGACCACTTTATATTTCAAGCCAATAGCAGGGATGGAGATAAAGGCAAGGGTGGGGAGTCCCCGGCCAGTAGCCACCCCCAACCTTGCTAAAATCACCCTATATGTAGTATAAAATACACATTAAATATTCATAATGCAATTATCAGCCTCCCCTGGCTTCAAAAATAAAATAAAAGTGGCTATGTAGTGGAAAAATTACTTCCTTTAATGTGCATATGTATGTTTTGCCAAGTAGAATAGAAAATGGCATCCTTGAATTTCAAACTATTCATAAGGAGAACTAGAAATTCAACAACCATGTAAATAGATGAAATTCCAGGTTCTAAGTTTCGCTTCTCTCTATGTAAATCCTAGCTCTGTCCCTCGCTGATAGTGATAACACGATTATACTCCCGAAAGCTCGAGTATAGTGCGACAAGAGAGGCTAACAGAAACAACATAGGATATTTAAGAAATCAGTGACACTCTGTGACCTGCCACGGTTTATTTGGATATCTAGAAGCATAAGTAGATTCACGGAAAGCAACGGCCCATTAAAAGATTTCATATGTTATGGTAATATTTTGTGAGATAAAGAAATACGATTCACTTGGTAAGTCATCAGCGGGATGTACGAAACATCCCCGGTTTCAATTAAACAAGTAAGTTCACTTGGTAAGTCATCAGCGGGATGTACGAAACATCCCCGGTTTCAATTAAACAAGTAAGTTGAACAGTTCTAGCTAGGACCTGGTATTTTCTCTCTAAGAATGATACCAAACCAAACCAAACTGAGCCTTGTTTCCCAATCAATTGGGGTCGGTTACATGAATCCTGTTTTTCCATTGAGCTTTGTCAAGGGCTGCTTGTTCACTTAGACCTAGCAGACTCAAATCTTTGCGCACTACCGCATCTAATGTCAAGTTGGGTCTTCCCCTCCCCGGAGCTTTGCTACCCAAAGCTATCCTATCTGCTCGCTTAACTACTACATCCGCTGGTCTACAGTAGACAAGTCCAAACCACCTTAGCCTATTTTCCCTCAACTTTTCCTCTATAGGCACTACACCCACCATCTCGCGGACTATTTCATTTCTTCATACGCAGGTAACACTAAACTTGCAAACCATATACTCAGTTTTACTCTTACTTATCCGAAAGCCCTTAGACTCTAATGTTTCCCGCTAAAATTCTACTTTAGTCTTAACACCGCTAGGAGTTTCATCTACAAGGACAATATCATCTGCAAACACATATCCTCCTGGATCTGTCTAGTCAATTCAACCATAACTAAAGCAAAAGGTACAGGCTCATGGCTGACCCTTGGTGAAATACTACTGTGATGGGAAATTCACACGTTTCCCCTACTGGTAATGTAATGGAAGTGACGGCACCTTCATACATGTCTCTAACCACATATACGCTTTGGTCACTCCCTTCCTCTCCAGAACCCACCATATAATGTCTCTAGGCACCCTATCATAAGCCTTTTTTCTAGGTCTATGAAAACCATATGGAGATCCTTCTTCGTTGACCTGTGTTTTTCTACCAACCTTCTTAGTAGGTAAATATCTCTGAGAATGATATTAAGCAATTATTTATTACCTACCTTTCTAAAAAGACAAATTATTACCTGAACAATTTCAAAGAAGTCCCTCAGGAATAACTCCTGTGTGGCCTTTGATTGATGACCACAGGCCAGTACTTCCATTATATGTTTAACTGCCACATCAGACATCCCAAGAAATGCATACCATCTGTGTAAAAGATCAGATGTATCAAGATCATAGGACGCAGAACATACCACAGTTGCAATGGGTTCATCATGCATTAATGCAAATACTGGGAGATGCTTTAGAACTTACTTTCCAATATGAAAATGGACATGATCTCTGATATGGCTCCACTTAGTTCCTTTAAATACAGTTAAGGCACCTCTATATGTGCGAATTGCATGTTTCATCTGATGACAAAAATTCAAATATAAAAAAAGCAGCATTGATGGACAAATAACTTTTTGCATGATTTGCAAGAGAGGTACCTGATCACATTTCTTGTACAGATCACCTGAAAGAACAAGATGGAATCCATATTTGCGTAACATAGGTGGTTTTGCAAACAAGTAGCAATAAGATGCTTGCTCCAGCATTACAGCCGAATGTAGAGGTTCCTAAAATAATTTGCAGTTTCAGGAACAGAGCATAATTATAATAAGAATTTGGCTGTGTTACAAAAACAAACTTGGATATTACCTCACCAGAAATTCGTAAGTAAACTGCTGCAGCCTCTTTAAACTGATCCCGTGCCTTTAACATTTCTACCCACCAAAGACCACATCTTGTAGCATTTCGCTGACCAGATAACCCAATTTTCTGTACAGTGATAAATAGTTAATTTAGAAGAATGATGAAACAGGAGAGAGAAGGAAAATATAACTCCAATTTTAGGTATAAAAAGAAATGTTGCAGCACTGCAGTTCTATAGGTGGTAAGTTCTCAACAATACAAGGTCCTAAATCTATCAAACTAAAACAAATTATGGTCACAAGAAGGTCTCAAATACTATAAAAAAATTAAACAACAGCCAGCTAGTGGTATCCTTTCTCCATTTTATTTTGAAGTAAAATTACATACAACATGCTATTCTTTCTTCCTACACAAAACAACCACACTTCACGTGATTTCATGAAGATGTAATTTGAAGACTCCAGAAGGCAAGGCCCAAGAGATATAAAAGAAAAGCTGGAACCATTGATAAGTGCCAAAATGCATAAATAGAAGCCCCTTAATATATACTCCCTCCATCCCAAAATCTAGGGATAGTTGAAAATAAGAGCACTATCCACCACTTATCAAAAAAAAAAAAGAGCACTATCCACCACATTTACAGACTAATGGGGAATCCAATGTACCAGGTGACACCTGATATGCTCATTGATGCAAGACTAATAGATCCTTGAATACATGTTGATCAAGAATGTAATATAGCATTATCAAGATTGTGCAATAGATTGAGAAGTCATTATGAGCACGATGACAAGAACTGGATGCATGCAACGGACCCCAAACAGCTGGAAAAAGGCTTTCAATATGATGTCTCAAGTTAAAATCGAACAAATTTGCCTTTGACCAACTATATAAACTCTTTCAGATGTCTGTAGCTTTTTAGTCTTTCATCTAATACTGCAAGTATTGTATGTAATATGCGTGATTTTTAGTCAAAATATGTTTTTGGTATGGAATATGTGGCTTCTAAAATGAATGGTTACTCGACCAAAGAAAATCGAGATATCGCACATGATGTCATTTGTGTGGGACTGTTAAAAGTCAGAATAGCCTTTTAGAGCGAAGGCAGTCATGAAACTTCCCGCTTGAGATGAGAAGAAGTATTTATTTGGTTAACCCAGTCAATCATAATTAGTTTCAGATGCTGAGGAAAAAGGAAAACTGAAATGGTCATGTTAATCAAGATGCACATAATGCTGTCGCATTTTATCAAGAATTTCAAATTCTCATTACAACGGTTTTACTTTATCTTGACTAATTCACAAAAGCAGCACTAGTGTAACCAGGGTCTTTTTTCTTTTAAAAGCAAGGCAAATTTTACATCATTCTTTTACAAAAATAATAGGTCGCATTTCCCGAAATTATAAACTTATTCACCAACATTTTTGGGTAATGGATGGGCTAGGCTGCCAGGCATAGACCCTAGAAATACAAACCCAAGGTAACCAGATGTAAAACTGATTTGGGTGGATAATCAAGTAAAAGTGCGGAAACAAAGATTGCTGCTATGAAAACCATTAGATATCTAGAAATAAAGAGATATCATTCCCCGAACTACAAAAAAAATCGACAAGGAAGAACTATACATACTAAATACGTGTTAAATGCATTCTCCATGCAATATTCAGCATCCTTTCTAGATTGATCCAAAAGGAAGTACGTTAGTCCCATCATTTCCTGCACCAAAAAAGCAAACCCAAATGTCACAGAGGAAGAAGATGTGGGAGGGCATGACTCTGGGTATGTAGTGCAAAATATACCATTACTGATGACCCAAAGAAATAACAGTCAAATAGGATCAAAGGAAACACGAGAATTAATGTATTAAGATAATTGGAATTTTTTATGCTTCAAATACCCGGTCTCAATCCCCCAAGAAATGAGGAGAGTTGTAGTAGGTTGAAAAGACAACAAAACATCAGGACTTAGTCACACCTTTTCTCAACATGCTTGAGCTAGCTAGGACATTTATCTATGAATGTTGTTTGCAGTACCTATAGTCCACATTGATGATGTAAGAAAGGGGTAAAGCTATAAAGCTATACCTCAAAATCGAAAATTTTCTATAGGACTGAAATAGAACCTATTAAGTGTCATTTTTGCAAAACCAGTGTGACGACCCGCCCCAGTTGACCTACTAACTTTTGAGCCTTACGTGACAGCCCATGACCCATCTAGATGCAACAGAGTTCTATGAAATAAGAGAATAGATCATGCCCTAACTTGCACAAGGCCTTTTAAAGCCGTGCGGGCGTCAAAGGTCATCGGAACTTTGCAGTTAAGCGTGCAAACCTTGGGAGCAATCCAGGGAAGGGTGACCCTACTAGGGAGTCCAAGGAGCTTGGGCGGCCAAAGCAAACAATATAGTGCAAGGTGGTGGCGGGTTATTACCGTTGGTATCAGAGCACAACCATGATCTATATGATGAGGCCCACCTCTAGAATCAGTATGAGCCACCTCTTGAATCCCGGAGTTTGAACAAAGTGCCATACAGAACTAAGTGCTACACTATGGCCATCGGGGGAAGGTTGTTGGGCAAACGCAACATCATAAGGTGGGGAGATTGTGACACCCCAATTGTCCCGCATCGGTGGGAGAATAGAAATGGAATTAGTATATAACGTAATCCGACCAGCTACTGTATAACTCAAGCTTAACCTTTGGGCCACGTAATTAGGCTAAGGGTTAGCAGGTCGGCTGGGGCGGGTCATTACATGTGATATCAAAGCTTGCACCAACCGGAAATGTGAGGCGGGTCCAGCGAGGAGACGTGCTTGGGTGGGCCCAGCAAGGGAGGAGCTTGAGGTGCTTGGGTCCCACCATGTGAAAAGTTTGAGAAGCTTGATGTGCTTAAGCGGGTACTTGTCTTACATCACTGGGTGGGTGGAAGTAATGGACCACAGGCCGCAACAAGGACATTGCAATTCTAAGTGGGGCAAGAATAAACGATTTCAAGCAGCTACTGTATAACTCGAGGTTAACCTTTTGAGCCACGTGATTATGCTACGGGTTAGCAGGAGCAGGTCATTACAACTAGTATGACATAAACTTGGTGGGCAGGGATGCCTAAAAATGATGTTTAAAAGCAAAATGGATGCCTAAAATGACCACTTTAAAAAGAAAAATCAGTTAAATACTCTGAAGATTGCATGTAGAGTTCACAAGAGAACTTCGAAGCTTCAACAAAAAAAAAAAAACACTCAAAGTCATGTTCTCTTTGAATCAATCAGCTCAAAGCTTTAGTCAAGTTAGACAATGAAAAACAAATCCAAAATTTCGTTAGTGAAACCATTGGCTTCCAAAATCCATCTTAAATCTATCTTCAAATCTAATAAAACATAATCAGAAACCGACTAGACTTGACCCATGCTACAACCCATGAAAGCCCTACCATCTTGTGTCCATAAAATTTTGAAATTACCAAAAGAATGGTAGCCTAAAAACCTTTTCATATAGAAAGATTGGTTCAAAACCTATAATATGCATGACTAGAAAGTAGAAAGCAAATCTATGAATACTAAAAACTTCAATATGCAAGGTCTTGAATAGGACGAGCTAGAAATCAAGCTGATTCCCTACATTCTTACTTCTTTTACTGTTTCTGGAGCTTCAAATGGCTGGCATCACATTCATTGTAATGCACTACACTTTTAATCCAAGAAGAAGGGGAAGTAGCTTTTTTCCGCCCCCATTATTCTAGGCTTGAAACGGTTAAATTAGATCTACAGAAGAGTACAGAGGATATCATCCTTCGTTAATTTTCAATGTATTTTGGTGTGAAAAAGAAAAGTCCAGATGTATTAAAAATAGAAAACAAGAAAACTGGGTAGCCTTGTCGGCGTTGTCGCAATGGAGAACGCCATTTATAATTGAAAAAGCGGGAGCCCTCTGGAGAATAATGATTGGAGCTGAATGGAAGATTTTGTATGGATGAATAATTTAGGGGATTCGTGGGACAAAAAAGGAAACAGATCCATTTGTAGTTTAACATCTTTTGTTTCCATCAAAGTAAATTACTCCCTCCATTCCTATTCTTCTCCTTTTTCTCGGCAAAAGTTGGTATTTTTAGTTGTAGTTAGTGAGCTTTGAACCCCAGCAAAATGAATGGGAGTACGTGGTGCCTACTGTCTACCAGTGGCCTAATCACTCCACTTGCTAATTGTTAGTCCATTATTTCATTTTGGAATGTTTCAAAATAATAGTCCTTTTTAAAAGTCAAAGTATAAATTTGATAATTTCCCCAAAAGTATCCCTTATAAGTGACCATAAGTAGTGCAAACTAGCACGAATATAGGGGCAATGATGGAAATTATGTCATTAAATTTGAACTTATGCGCAATCATCACATCTCCTTAAGCAGTTGAAACAACCAAACAGGACCAACATTAAGTTTCGGAGAGATTAAATGCTTTGGGGAACTTCTTGTCCCCCTGGTACATTTTTGTATCTTTTATCACTTCTCTGTTCAATAATATCTTCTTCGTGGTCCACTAAAACCATAAGAAAATGTGAAAACCCTTCAAACATATATAAAAATGAGATGCTTCCTTAATTTTCAAAAAGAAAGCAGTGTTAAAAATCTTATAGACATGACTTAAATGAACTTTATGAACCCTCTCGTGCAAAGGTGATCAAATTCAAATAAAGAGGTGTATCAGGTGGAGGGTCTAGTATGATCGAGGGATCCAGTTGTGATACTTCTAAAGAAATATATAATATCAGAGCTTGCAAATTACCAAATTGTGCATACATAGTATCTCCAATAAAAATTTCGAAAACTCTAAAGAACCCTAGCAAATGACAATTATACAAAACCAACAGACACCAATACAGTTTAAACAAAGAGCTTTGAAACTACCTGTACACCAGCATATCGATTCCACGATTTATCAAGCTTGTAATCTGTAGAAAGTAGCCGATAGTTTGACAGTGCGAGTTCATAATCCCGTAACATGAAGGCATAGTCGCCTAAAACTCTTATTTGAGATTCAATGGAGCTAAATGTATACCTTCAATAGTTGTTATAAGAGCTCAATTAGAAAAAAGAAGAGGAATGCAGAAAAACATAAAACAAAAACAGCAATGAAAACATACATTGGACCATTAGGGTTGTCAGGTGTATCTTCTTTGCCTTTTCTCCACCATAAGTTTTTTATTTGATTTCTGAAACCTCTCCTTGTTACAGAGACCTAAACAATTATGAGATTAAATCCGGAAAAAATAAGGACAAGGAAAAGACAGGTGAGAATGATTAACTTCCGAAATACAAGTCACTTTAACATTTGAAGTCCGGAATGGGAAGTAAATACCTGTTGATTGAGGAAACGAATTTTTTGCTCCATGTGAGGAATAATATGTTTAGACGACAGATCTTGCATGGCAATTTTTAACTGTTTCAATTGATAAAAAGTCAATTTGTTGGTTATAATTTCAACCATAAGCAACTATAAGAGCATGCAGTCCCCAAAATTTTCTCAGCACATCAAATCTAAAGAAGATAGAATAAAGGACCTCATCCATATCATCATCGTTAAGAAAGCAACCAAGATGTTGACCGGGTGAAGACTCTGTTTTCTGTCGCAGAACAAAAATAAACAGCCTTTTAACACATTTCATCCTCTTATACAAATACTAATTTTTTAAATGATAGATGAAAAGCAAAAAGAACGAATTTAAAGCGTTTTTAGCTTACATCAAGAGTCCACGGGTTTTCCTGATGTTCTACTAATCCATCTTGAGAGGAGTTAATGCACATCAATCCACAATCATTTGAGCCAAATGTATTCCTCATGTGAGATAAAATTTTGGTTGCTCTGCGAAAGAAATAAAAGATACTTCAATTCTATTAGATTCCAGTAGCTCAAGCTTTCCCATGAAAATTAGCAAAAGTTTTAAAGGATCACATGTGGTCCAAATCCTTGCCATTTCTGGTCTATCTTTAACGTTACTTAGCGTAGGAACTTAGAACCTTTTGACAGATAAAATGCATTACAAGCATTCGTGAGCAAGCATCTCATAAAAAACCAAATTACATATGATGAATAGATAATAAAATAAGACAAAATAATAATAACCATTATACAAAAAATTAAACCACTGCACTGCTCTTTCCGTAGCAACTCATCGACTACAAAAAAACTTCAATAAGTCTGTTCTCTGTGTTTGGTTTGTTTCAGTCGCTTACGGGTTTATTCAATATATGATTGTTTTTTATAACTGAACAACTTGATACTTAATAGTTAAAAAAACACTTGCACTTCTTTACACATAGAAACGTCAAAACATGAACACCTATGTGTTGGGAACATGTGTGAAAGATTGAGTCTCACTTTGGATAAACGGAAAAAGAGCCAATATACAATTGGATGACTCACCACTTACAAGGCCAAGCCTTTTAAATGGATATGGGTCATTCAATATATATTGGGTCCACGTGATGTGATGGACTCCGTGAATACTCTCCAACGGATTGGGCCTAAGCATACACGGGAAGGACCTCACGCAGATCAGACTACCAACAATTGGTATCAAAGTCAATGACTGGCGATCTATAGGCAGACTCTCCTGAAAGCATCAGTGGTCATGGGCTTGCACAGAGACTCTCGAAGGAGCGGGAAAATCCATTGTAACTCTCAATGGAGAAAGAAAAATTCCTGGTGCGTGAGGCAGGTGGCCCTCTCAATGGAGCAAGAATTCCTAGTGGCCTGCAGCAAGGTGGCTCTTGTGGAGTATGGTGCTCTCAATGGAGTGGGTGTAGTAAATAACCCTGAGTTCAGACACGGTGTTGGAGAGATAGATCAAGAATTAAGGGGGAGTCAAGTGGATCAAATTGAAGGGGAGCGAGGCCCAATACATGGTTCACACAGGAGGGGGAGAATGCTGGGAATATGGGTGACAGATTGAGTCCCACATCGGATAAACGGAAAAAGAGTTGGACCTTAATGTACAATTGGATGACTCCCCACCTACAAGGCTTAGCCTTTTAAGTGGCTATGAGTCATTCAATGTTACATTGGGTCCATGTGATGTGGTGGACTCCGTGGATACTCCCCAGCGGATCGGGCCTAAGCGTACACTGGAAGGACCACAGGCGGATTAGACTCCCAACACTATGAACCAGTATATGTAAGAAAATGTAGTAAAAACACTAAAAGATGTCAGAAATAAGAATCAAAAAGCATGAAACAATGACTGACACTTCAAATTTAACCCAAAAAAATGACACACATAATAATAATAATAATAATAATAATAATAATAATAATAATAATAATAATAATAATAATAATAATAATAATAATAATAATAATAATAATAATAATAATAATAATAATAATAATAATAATAATTGACACTTGGATACAGTCTAAAGAAAATATCAGATCAGTAAAAAAAATGGTGAAATTCCATCGAAACCCCGTCATCTATGTCTCCAGGACACGGAGACCCCCTCACGTTGAAAACCATCCAAACACACCCCCTCATCTACTTGAAATGAAAAAAACCCTCACTCCGTCAATGAAATGACGGAAATGACTATTATACCCTTAAACTTTACCTTTCTTCTTCCTGAAGCTGCGTGAACTATACCAGTGTTCATGAATCTGGATTTTGACCAAAAACCTCTAATTTTGACTGAACATTTAGACGTATAATATATCGAAACGATCGGCTCGGCGAGAGCTACCCACTGGTGTGAGCTGAGTATGGAATCCGGAAATAAAAATTCAGCCAAATTCTGAACATAGCCAATTTTGGTGTTTTCCGGAGACTCGATTACATGGTGAACGTAGATGCAAAATTTCCTCTCAATTCGAGTTGTGTGTTTGTGAGCGATTCCTTTGAGCACAACATCTTTCCCATCTGTCCAATTGGTGAAGAAAAACAGAGTCTTCAAATTGCAAATCACAACCAAAGGAAAAAAGAAAAGAAAGATAATGGATTAAGAATGAAAATGGAAATGGCAAAGGGAATGGAAATGGGAATAAGGAAAAACCTGATGATCGTGGTGCTGGTGGAGTACTTGGCAGACTCAATGTTGAAAGATCTCCTCTGCAAAGTTCCCCAACTACTCAGCCTTCGATTTCGACTACTCCCAGAATTGCTCGTTAACGCTTTTAAGTGGGTTACCCAAAACTTGAAGAAGTTGATTGTTCTAGGTACTCAAGGGTTTCAGAGTAAAATCCAGAGTATAACAAGACAGTGAAACAGAGGAAGAAGAAGATTGCAGCCTTTGATTTCTCTCCCAAGCCTGTTCCTGGCTCTACCCCAAGAAAGGTATTTCCCTCTCTTTCTTTGGACCATCTTGGTCTTTTTGTCTTCAAGTTTATCGATCAGATTGGTTTGAAGGGAATTTTTGTCTTAAAAATTCCCCAAAGTAATGATATTCTCGCAGCTACAGAAGGGGTGAAGCTGGGTAACAGTTATAGATGAGGGGGTGTGTTTGAGCGTTTTTAAAAGTGAGGGTGTCTCCATGTCCCAGAGATATAGATGAGGGGGTCTCTATGGAATTTCACCAAAAAAAATCTAGGAAAATAAGTCAAGTCACTAGAAAATCTACTCCGGTCAATTCAGAAGAGTGAAGAGGAACATTTAAAATTGCTAGCCAATGGTAATCCTAGCACCAATATTCAATAGTTCAGTTGAAATTCCACACATTAAATACATTAGGGTTACATGTTCTTTTAAAAGCAATGAATTTCTAGAAAAAGCATTAAAAGCATCAAGGGGATGCCACACATGGACAGAAAAACGAAAAAAACAAAAAGGCTGAAAACATTAAATTGGGCATTTTGAGTGGCTTCCGTTAATTGGCCCTCTTGCCTCCAATTTAGCAGAATAACAATTGTGAATGTGAGTTTTTTTTTTTTTTTGGTACAAGAATGTGACGCTCTCTTCTTGAGTTTAAAGTTGCACTTGAGAAGTTAAAGCTCTACCTTCAATTTCTCTTTCTAATTGCGACTACTTTACATTAAATTTATGTCATACTGCTTCTGTTTGTCCTCTACTTGGTCATTAAATAAATCACACTTTAACACCATTGAAATGGCCAAATGCAATATAATTATCTCCAAAACCAACCTACCAACTCCAAAACATACCTCCTTAATTACTTAAATTGCAGTTCCCTCTTCTTCTTCTTCTTTTTTCTTTTAAACCGAGAAAGAGAATTAAAATACTCAATGAAGAAACTAAGAAAACACACGAGAATGAGGATGATGCAATCAAACTATGAAAAGGAATCAAAGATTCAAAAGAGATGAGTAAATCACATTCAAGGGGATGAACCCCTAAGGGTAGAGAGAGAAACTAATCAATATATTTCAATATTCCTACTAATCAAAAGCTACCAAATGAAAGAGCAACACACCTATTTATAGACTCAAAACCCTACTAACACTAAAGACACTAAAATGAGACTCTATTACCCTTAAATTGTATTGCATCAGAGGAACAAGAAATCCACCGAGAAACAAGAAAAATAAAAACAAGAAGCCACAAAAAAAGCTGAAACCTCTAGCTACAAATCACACATAGCCTTCCAATCTTTACTATTGTCTCATGGGAATTTTGAAGCACCAAGGGTGGTTTGCACTTTGTTTGCGTTTTGCTCTCCTTTCTAAAAGGGGATACATCATTCATGTGTTTCTCAAGTATATATGATATCCACTTCCATTTTGGTATAGTCTAATGAACACTCAACAACAGGGAAGACAAATCATATATCTGTTTTTACCTCATATGCAATCAACAATAATTAACTCACAGCAACTATAAGCTTGAAAAAGAACATGAATTAAATGGACAAAATATAATTTCTCATATTCACATCTTTTATCTAACAGCTGTAGACCACATTTTTATCGGTCCAATTTGTTTCAATCTTAGATTTCAAAAGCAGCACAATTAACAATATGGTTGATATTTGTTTCTTTCATATTCAGATTTCAGTATATTATCATAATAAGAAGGAAATGGGCGAACGTACTTTTCTGACATGCCATCTTGGTTATCATGCAGTAAGAGATAATACTTCATAATCTTGGGATCCATTGTACCATCGTTAAGAAGCGAGGGCAACTGATCAGTATTAAACAGGTCAACAAATTTGTTGATAGGCTCTTCATCCTTTGAAGAAACAACCAAAAGACCTGCAAGTCAATTTGACCGAACAATACAATATATAAATCATTCAAAAAAGGCAAAAGATAAATGTCCCAAACATCATAAGCAATAAAGACATATTCCAAACTTCAGAGAGAGAGAGAGAGAGAGAAACCAAAAAGAAAAAAAAAAAAGAGGAAGGAGAAATGCAAACGCTTACACGCCACAGGATGGTCAAAAGCTTCATGGTCTGAAAAAGAGACCGTGTGTACTAGCTCTTTGTTGAAGAATGGGAACCATGATGGTAAAAGTTCAGATTGAGTGGCTGCACCACAAAACAAAATACTTTATTTATGTACACGTCAGTAATTCTGATTCTGAACATCGCAACTAAAAACTAATGGATTAGAGCCGAAATGAGACCCTATAACAGCCACAAAACCAATATTGTAAAAGCAGACGATCGAAGGAGTAGCTGCAGTAGACTATAATCAAGGTACATTAGAAGGAAAGATGGGTATCCACTAACCCTTAAACCAAATTCTACCATTTCACATAAGATTGCAAGTTATGGGACTTACTAGTGAGTACAGTTTCAATTCGAGGTGGCTCTGTACACAAGTCGGAAATACCTTTCTCCCCTGCATTAGTAATAACCTGTTTCAACCGCTCCTTTGCAACCTATTTAAGTGGAAAACCTATATCAGAAACGACAAGCTAAGACAACCAGGCCAACATATTACTCATGCACACACTAACTAATGCTCAAGTTTCTTCCGTTCAACAAAAAACAACACCCGAACTAATGCAAGAACTTTTCTGATCAACCTTTGCAAAACAGTAAAAGATTTCTTTTAGCCGATTCCATAACTTAAGAAACAGCAGAAGTGAACTGGATACCAAGATGGTATTTGTGCTGGTACTCCCAAGAAAATTCATATGCACTTTTTTCAAATTTCCTAGCAAACCTGGTAAGCTTTCTCTGTTTGGTTCCCAAAAAATTTGAAAACACATCATTGATAAAATGTCTGTAGTGTCTGAATGAGTGAATGTTGATCAGATTTCTGGAAAAAAGAAACACCAAAACCCCACATGCAATTTGGTGCACTGTGTTCAATTGATAGCAATATTTGTTGTTGATTCTTTGAACTTCCTACACAAAGAAAACAACTACTGCTGAAACTTTACGCAGGCTCCATTGTCCTACATTTATCAACATCCAAACTGAACATTTCACTATCACCTCTATGTTTGGCTGTCGGATTTCAGACGCGTAGAACAACCGCAACTTGAACTTCTGTATCCGATAGGGTTGATCACTTGCTGTCCGTACAGGTACTGTTGCAAATTTCAAATTAGAATCACATAAATATTTGAAGGGCATAAAAGATAAATTGAGAGAAAGTAGACAATAAGGGGGTTGGGTCTATACGAAAAAAAGGAGGGATGGATAGTAAAAAAGGGCGAGAACAATACAGCTAAAGGTGTATTTGGATGCCCATAACCTTGAGTGGGAATGGAAACGTGATCTCAAGGACTCAAATAGCCACCTGTATAATGCCCGAGGTAATCACAATCAGTGCAACATTTTTTTCCCAACAGATTGTACTGGAATGTAAGATTACCGTGGCGGAGGGTGGGGATCAGATTACTATTAAGTTTATATTTCAGATAGGAGAATTACACCACCTACCTATTACTCGGAGTGATGTGTTTCCATTCCCATCTAGCCTCCTATCACCCTGACTAAGCCTTGACAGAAGTGCTAGGAGAGGGAAAGACCTCAAGCGATATAAGAGACATGTTGTGGATACGGATTTATCAATTTTAACAGAACATCTAGGCCCTTGACAAACTGGTCTGGCAAACATTAAGTCATCTACCCAAATTCAAATGACTGAAGCACAAGGCTTGGTGGGTTTTCTGAAATAAGTCGGTTTAGTGATCAGCTAAACTCTTGAAGAGATCAGTTTACTCACATTCAAACCACCCAAATTCCTACCTCGGATCAATCCTCCACTGATGAAAAAGGATCCCTATAATGCCCAATTCCATTTTACTGAGTCCACCTACCCATTTTATTTCACAACAGAGTTGGTATTATCACTCGCCTAACAACTATAAAAATAAAAATACAAAAAGGACAAAAAATCAGGGCTGATAAGCGAACCAAACCACTGGAGTCCACTAGTTAAAAGTCAGTTAAGATCGGTTTGTTACCTAAGCAAACCCTTGAACATCTTTATGAAGCTCGTTAAGCTTTCGAACAAACTCGAAGAAATTATTGCTTGGCTCATTCGACTTATCATGTCTAAAAACATCAAGCTACTCAGGATCAGTTCGTGTTTGGCTCGATTAAAGGTTCTTTGAGATAGGTTCATCGCATAAGCAAGCGAGCTCGAACCTCTTTTCAAATCTCGTTAAGCTTGAACAATGAAATGCTCGCTCGTTCGGTTCATTTGTCACCATTACGAATTTACGCTCAATACTTCAATTCTCCCTAAAAAAAACGCGCTCAAGGGTTGGGAACTATTACCATCAATGTTGTTGAAGGCGCAGAAAGGTTTGAGCATTTCAATCAAGCTGAGGTTATTCTTCTGGCAAGCCTCTTCAACGAGGTCCGTTCGAATCACCATGACCACAGGCGTGATCTCGTCCAATAACATTCGCCCAAGTGGAGAGTTCGCTGGATCTGCCATCTTCTCGCCGGGTTGCCCTAGCACCACCGCCGCCGCCGCAAACGTCTGATGAGTGAAAACAGCGGCAATTCTTCGCCAGAATCACGGCTAACCGTGTCAACTCGAGATGTTGAGATTTAGCTCGCTCGCACGAGATACGACTGCGACGGTGATTTGAGATTAGACGAGGAAGCCCCAGTGGCCCAACAATCATGTGGAATCCGAATAGACCTCGTGGGAGGCCCGGCCCACTCGCTTGGTAGTGCAGTACTACCTCTAACCTCCTCCAACCCAATTTTACAAAATTCTTCATTTTAAAGAATCAAAGTAATATCTTATCAAAAGAAAAAAGAAGAGTTAATTAAATAATCATCCGTTTTTCGGACACTATTTAGATTTTCATCTCCCTTATCTTACGGAGTTATGTTTTCATCATTTTCTATTGTGAAATACTTTTTCTACCCTTTTACTATGATATCAACATATACATGATTATATTTTTTCTTAATTTTTTGGGATTTGATAACATCCTAATTTTGTAGGATTCAATAAGTTCCTAATTTTGTGGGATTCAATAACTTCCTAATTTAGTGGGATTTAACCATTTTTCAATTTAATAAGATTCAATCACATCCATTAAGAGAGATAACAAAAGAAATTTCAAATTCAAAAATTTGTTACTAATGTGTGGTGAAATTATAGATAACCAAGCAAAAAAATAAATTCGCACCAACAAATATGGTAAAAATGGCATACATGAGCCAAACACCAAGTTTATGGTAAAAATAAATACCACCACAGTAAAGATGGAGAAATTTTGAATAATCATGGTAAAAATGGCAAATGTAACCAATGACCGAGTAATGTGGTAAACTTATAACTAGTCAAAAAAATATGGTAAATATAATATTCTTTTAGAACACAAATCATGATAAAAAAGAATATCACATATCATGGTTTTTATGGTAAAAAATAATAATTAATCACTTATAAACATGGTAATAATTGTTAAATTAAGAACTTGAATCATGGTAAAACATATCAACCACATAATCGACATTTCACGGTAAAATTTTTTTAAAAAAAAGGGGTACTTAAATAATCATCCTTTTAGTCACTTCAAATTAGAAAATCATCCTGAGCCTATTTAGGACTTATGTTTCCATCCCGAGATTTAAAAAAACCCTAAAATGCCCTCATCTATATATAATTGTAGCATATTAAGGGAGTGAGGACTAAATTAAAAGTTGCCTTTATAGGGGGTGGGTAGTGGACCATTTTCAAAATTATGAGGTCCTCTGCTACAATTACAGGATTGGGGATAAAACCCAATCCCTAATATCTCATTCATCCACCACCATCGTCAATCTTCATCCTCATCTTCTCTAGAAATCACAAATCTCACACACCCAGAAAATCTCCAAAAAAACTCGTCCATTCCACCTTCTATGACGTCCCGATGAAACTCGGTCGGACTCCTCGTCGTCCTGACATATTAAGGTCAGTTTTTTGGTCCTTCACTACCAAACTCTTCGTTATTGGTAGTTCTGAATGAGATTCTCATGTCTTGGTCATGCATTGATTAAACGTTTGATTCGGATGGTAAATGTGAACGAGCTTTTATTCATTACAATCTCAATTCTATATGTTTGCTGACATATTAATGGTTGATTCGTTATTGCTCTTTCTAATTGGTTTTTACAGTACTAATTCGTTTGGGATTTTGTGGGTTTTGGGGATTTTGTGGGTTTCGTCTCCAGTTCTGCGAAATTTCTCGGTTTCTAACGTACATTGCCATTTGGTAGGAGGAGTCCATGTAAGAGGTATTCATGTCGTCTTGTCATGACTAACTCGTCCTCGTTGTCCTACCATCTCAATCACTAACTCCTCGGCGAAAACCATCCAAACACTTAATCACTGTAGCAGAACCATCCAAAACAGTAATTTGCTTGAAAGGTTTTTTTTCGTCCCTTATCTTAGAAATCTTTAGAAATGCATTCTCGAATCATGAGGTTTTTGGATTTATTTGTATTTGACAAAGTCTCTTTCACGCAGATTATCACACAAAGGGAGTTCACATTTCTGATTGGGTCCATCGGCAATTGTTCGGAAACCTCGATTTAGCACAATGGAGCGACATAGTGAAAGGTCCAAAGAAATCTTAGAATTAGCACGTTTTTTATTTGTTACAGTAAGTAACCATGTTTCTCATCACTATGGGCGAATGGTCCCCCAGAATGAGAGTTTTGGATTGATTAGTTGTGATTTCTCCAATTATTATTATGATGTTTTGGGGGTATTTTGACGGTTATTTGGATAGTTTTGAATAGTTTTACCATGATCCATTTTCTGTAGGTACTATATATTGACCAAGATTGTAGTTTTTTACTTGATTTTACCATGTTTTCCGGAATATGTTGCCATTTTTTTTTACCATACTTTCTATAAGAGAGGCACTGCGTGGGCCTACATAGATAAGGAGTATGTACATAGTCCTTATCTATATTTCATGAGTTTTGATCTTTTTTACCATAATTTTTTATCGTTTTTTATTTTTAACGTGAAATGTCAATTATGTGGTTGACATATTTTACCTGATTCAAGTAATCATGGTAAAAATCATATACAAAACATAAAATATGGCAAAATCGAGTAATCATGGTAAAAATTAAAAATCAAATACAAATTATAAAATATTTTATTTACCATATTTATTGACTAGTTATAAGTTTACCACATTACTTGGTCATTGGTTACATTTGCCATTTTTACCATGTTTATTCAAAATTTCTCCATCTTTACTGTGGTGGTATATATTTTTACCACAAACTTGGTGTTTGGCTCATGTATGCCATTTTTATAATATTTGTTGGTGCGAATTTTATTTTATTTTTGCTTGGTTATCTATAATTTCACCACACATTAGTAACAAATTTTTGATTTGAAATTTCCTTTTTTTTTTTAATAGGAATTTGAATTTCTTTTGTTCTCTCTCTTAATGCATGTGATTGAATCTCATTAAATTAAAATATGGTTAAATCCCCCAAAATTAGGAAGTTATTGAATCCCCCAAAATTAGGAACTTATTGAATCCCACAAAATTAGGATGTTATTGAATCTCACAAAATTAGGAAAAAAATATAATCATGTATGTGTTGATATTATAGTAAAAGGGTAGTAAAGATATTTCACAATGGAAAAGGATGAAAACATAACTCCGTAAAATAAGGAGGATGAAAATCTAAATAGTGTCCAAAAAACGGATGATTATTACCTCTAAAAAAAAAGATCAAAAATCATAGTAAAAATATCAAAAAAATTCCAGTTTTATGATAAAAAACACTTAATGACTTGTAAACATGGTAATAATTATTGAATTGATATCTTGAATCATGGTAAAAAAAAATGTCAAAAACTATGGTAAATAAGTAAGCCTTACTTAATGTTCGTGGTACAAATTCTAGGATACTATAGCCGCTGCGCGGGCCTATATAGATAAGGAGTATGTGCACTGTACATACTCCCTATCTATATATATAGGTCCACGGAGCGACTTTCTTATAGAAAGCATGGTTAAAAAAAATCATCACATAAGGTTCTGATAAAAAAACAAAAAACAAACATGGTAAAAAAACAAAAGAATCATGGTAAAAATTGTGCTCACAACATATTCCATTCATTGTGGTAAAAATCAATTGAGGAACAATAAACATGCTAATATTTATTGATTTAACAACTTGGTTCTTTGTGAAAAATATGATCACAATATCTTTCGATAATCATGGTAAAAAATAGTCTTAAAACATTGAATATGGTAAATTTGTTATTATTTGTTAACTAGGAATATTGGATCATGGTAAATACATGCCCATACCATAATGATTATGGTAGAAATATGTTAAACAATTCACAGTCTTCTCACGGAGTTGCAATAGCTTCATGGTTCGAGCCAAATCTCTTCCCCGGGCATGTAACTTGTTGTTGTGTTCCATTCTCCAGGACGGTGAGTTCAGAACTGGAGTGAAACCCACAAAATCCCTAACAAATTAGTACTTCCAAAACCAATTAGAAATGAAACAAAGGGCAACATTTTCAAAAACAAATGCAATAAGAAAAAAATTATTTAGTTTTCATTCTCAATAATTCCAAAAGGTGTTTCATCATTTTTTACAGGTGATACTGTTTCTAGAAGGATGGTGGATGAACGAGATATTAGGGATTGGGTTTAACCCACAAAATTCCTAACAAATTAGTACTTTCAAAACCAATTAAAAAGAAATTTTAATTATCCCACTTCAGCATAATCTCTAGTTACCTCACAAACAAAGCAAACATTTAATCAATGCATGACCAAGACAAACTAATCTGGTTAAGAACTAGCAATAATGAAGAGTTTGGTAGTGAAGGACCAAAAGACTAACCTTAATATGTCAGGACGACGAGGAGTTCGTGACTAAATTTCATCGGGATGGCATAGAAGGTGGAATGGACGAGTGGTATTTGAGATTTCTGGGTGAGTGAGATTCGGGATTTCTGGAGAAGATTGAGGATGGTGGATGAACGAGATATTAGGGATTGGGCTTTATCCTCAATCCCATAATTGCACCTAAGCTTCATCATTTGGCCCATTGGCCCGGGGCCCGCCCGAAGCCCGCAAGGTCCGTCGGGCTTTACCCAAGCCCGAACCTGCCAAATGGGTAGGCTAGCCCAGCCTACTTTTCCATGGGCCGAGCTTGGGCCTAAAAAATTTAGCTACAACCCGCCGGCCCGCTGTTGGCCTGCCCAATAGCCCGGTCCGCCGGCTCAAGATACTAGCCCACCCGTAGCCCGGTACACCTATAATGCATTATTGCACGGTTAATGTACATAAGATATAATATATAATGTACCAAAAAAAAGATATAATACAAATGTACCAAAATAAAAAATAATAATACACAGTTGGACATATGTGTGTAACTATGTGTATATATCTCACAGTAAAGTTCTAATAAAAAACTAAACATATGCATTAAAATTTTGAGAAGGTCTGAACATATGCATTGATTGACCATTCATTTGTTGCATGGGTAACTAACAAATGCTCATGGTGTATTATTGTTACAGCATATGGTAGGCTAGACAAGGTTCAGTTGTAATTAAAAAAATGGCTCCAAAAGGTTTAGTTGTAACAAAAATAAAAAATAAAAAAAGGGCATTTGGCCCGCCCAAATAGCCCATCCCAGCTCGCCCGCCCGCCCGACTAGGATAAGCCCTTGGGTGGGCCTGGTCTTCAACTTTTGAGAGATAGCTCGGCCCGCTAAAAAGAAAAAGCCCGCATAGCCCGGCTCTCGGGCAGGCTTGGGATGAAAGTTTGCGGGCTTGGCCGACCCGGCCGGGCCCGATGATGACCCTTAATTGCACCAGAGGACCTCATAATTTTGAAAATGGTCCACTACCTACTGCCCCATATATGCAACTTTTAATTTAGTCTTCAATCCCATAATATGTTACAATTATATATATAAAGGGCATTTTAGGATTTATTTGAATCTCGGGATGGAAACATAACTCCTAAATAGGCCCAGAATGAGATTTTCTAATTTCAAGTGACTAAAATGATGATTATTTAAGTGCCCCAAAAAAGAATCAAAGTAATATATTTAATTTGAGAAGTGATTTTTGAGAATACAACTATTCACATGCACTACAATGAGCATCCTTCATTTCCCTTTTTTCCTCCAAAATTTGGAATTTTAGACTTTTAGACAATTTGTTGAGTATATTGATGATTGGTTACAATTAAAGGTATTGTGGATCTCTTTACAAGAAATAAATTATAATACAACACGATATTGTATTTTAAAGTTGAAAAAGAGAAATGAAGAAGGTTCTTCATTTTGGAGGCAGGATGATTCATATTTGAAAAATCAAAACTGTCCTTCAATTTGAAGAGCACAAATATAGTATAGTTAAACGAGGCAAACCATTGACCAATATGTACCATACCACTAATAATGAAATGGAACACAGTGTGGTAATTCGTATGGTTTTGATAAATACCAGGTACAAGCACCCCCATTTGGACTCCTGTAATTCTTGGAATATTGAAATGAGTGGAATACCATATAAAAGTCTTGAATTATAGTTACTTTATATAAGTTAAATATTAATTTCAATAAAATTAAGGAAAATATGAACGGTTTACATCCAGATTTTTTATACATGAGATGGATCGCTTAGATTTAAGGGGAAAAAGAATCAAATAATAAGATTCAAGTAGTTAGATGGAATCGTTTTAAAAAGATTTGGATGCTTTGCTATGTGTATGAACAAAATTATTTTTCTTGACAAATAAATGGTGAATTTTTTATATGAACTACTCAGCGTAGGTCCGAGACACCTGGATTTCAAGAGGATCAATAATTATTTTTCTAGAGTAAATCTACGTACTTATGAGATATAAGATAGGCACACAAATAGTACTAGACTGTAAAGACCTGGAATTTCCCAAAAAACATTTTGAATTTTATTTGAAAACTACGTGAAATTACTTTAAGTGTTGAATTGTGGATAATATGTGATATGGTTTGATTTTGGACTAATGGGTAGCACATTGGTTAATTGAGGGTTGTGAGGTGTAATATGCATTGTATAAGCAAGTGAGGGGAGAGAAAATTCATTCCCCCTAATGAAATCCGGCTCCTCCCTCTCTCCTCTCCTCCACTGAGATATCCTCCATTTCTCTACAAATCTCTAACCTACACTCAATTTCCACTCAAACCAAATATAGATCGGTCATCATCACGTAATTGGAACCTTGGGTTTGTGAGCATTTGCTTTAGATAGCTCTTTTCGGTGGGATTCAAGAGTTGGGAGCTAGGGTTTTGCATTTTGGTCTTGATTGAAGCTTCGACCTTGAGGTGGATAAGTGTTTTTGATTGATTTGTTGCATAAACATCTAGTTTGATCATATATCTCTTGATAATTTGAAAGACCCACCTTGTTCTTGGGTTTGGACTTTAAATCCTTGATGAATTTTGGAGATGGTTTTTTAGATCCCTTGTTTAGTTGAGTTTGTATCATTTCCTACTTAATTATACTTTGTTCACTTACAGCATAAAAACATGAGTTTGGAACTTATTGTTAAGTTTGGTGAATTTTAATAACTTTTGATTTTTTTTGTAGCAAAAAGTTGACGTCCGTGAGGAGAGTGACATATGACTTACTTTTAATGATTTTTAGTAGCAAAAAATTGATGTATGTGAAGAGAGTAACACGTGACTTTTAGTAACTTTTAGCCAAAACGGCTAAAAGTTGGGGTGATTAAAAATGAAAACCTTGGCCTAAAGGAAAACGAAATCAGCTTGTTATGATAATTGTTGGGTTCAAGTGCTACAGTGCATGTATAACCCATTTTCAATCACTCATTTGAATATAAACTAATATGGGCTGACTTATTTTTCGTCCGTAATATATTACGAACGGGTTGGGTTGAGTTGAGTTATAAGTGGACGAATATATACGAACAAGTTGAACAATTGACTATTCAAGTTTGGTTTAAAAAGTAACGAGTTCTAAAATACTTTTGAGCTTGAATATATTTTAAATTATCCTTAACTTATACTAAATTAGCTTTAACATATCAAAAAATTTGAGGATAAGTGGACGAATATATACGGATTCTTGGGTTGAAAATTACCAGTAAAATATTTTGTGACGGGTGAGAGGGCTGAGTATTTCAACAACGTGAACAAGTTGAACAATTGACTATTCAAGTTTGGTTTAAAAAGTAACGAGTTCTAAAATATTTTTGAGCTTGAATATATTTTAAATTATCTTTAACTTATATTAAATTAGCCTTAACATATCAAAAAATTTGAGGCTTGAATCGCAAAATGAACTTTTTTAAAAATCAGAAGTCATGCCTTGCAGTTGTTTTGAAGGTTGGTTAGACTATATAACGAACTTGAAAAGGATATTCGATCTTAATTTATTAAATAATTAGTTTCAAATAATTTTCAACAATAACTTCATATACTCATCGCAATTAGAGCATCCATAAGGTCCTAATCAAAATTGGATAACAAGAAGTTATCACATCACCTTTTGGTTATTTATTTAAGAGATTGCCAAGGTTAGCAATGTAGAGGTTTATAATGACATAATCGGAATTGGATAACCAAAACTTGTTACATCACGTTTTCCAAATTATAAAAAAACTATGTATAAAATTGTAAACAGAGAAAGTAGTTTACTTAAAAGTAGTTTTTTCTGTTGCGCGTGCGAAATGCTTCATGCCGCATGTTTTGAAGTGTAATGTCAAAGGTTAGCATATGGATGTCGTCTTGCCGGTCTTGTTTGCAAATATCAAAGTGAATGGAGTCAAGTGACTCCGGTTATATCAAAATTACTCCGCCCTTGTTTGCTAATATAAATATGTAGTACTCCTATATGCAAAATAATATGTATTGAGTGATGGTTAACAATTGATTAGATTGCAGATAAATAATCTCTAATATTTACCATAATCTGATTTTAAAAGGTGTATTTTCCTAGCACTTAAATACTTGTAAAGTGGGGTGCGCATTTTGATGAATAGAATTTATTTATTTATTTTTTAAACAAATTAAGTTAATCCAATGTTAACCCCGTTATCACCGTCTCATTTGTACATTGGCAATTATTTAACCTCAATTTGTAGAATTGAAATATACTGTGTTCTAACTGGTCGTTTGCCGACCGAATTAGTTTTGGGTGGATATGGTACTATGGAGATATCATAAAAGGAGATACGTATATTGGGGTAATATTGTAGATGACTTGTTCGAGCAATTTATAAAATAGGATATGCATATGTTTGGTTTGTTTTGGGTGGATATAGAACTAATGCACAGAAATTTGGTATTAGCAAAACTGTTTTAGGATTGTTAATTTTCCTCGGAATATTTTCGACCATGTGACTGATGAGTATCTGCACTTTCCTAATAATCTAACCCAAGTTAAAGGAATCAGCATTAAACTACAGTTCACATGCGTTGGCTAATTCTAGAGCAGACGTTCCAGCACATTTTGGAGGATTTTGTGGAATGCGAAGAGCTCCCTACGGTAGCTAGGCAAAGTGTGATAGAGGATGCCTTGGGCATTGGTCGTGTTAGGGATTAGCCTTAGAGAATCATCAATGACATACTTAAATGTTATCACATCACCTTTTGAGTAATCATTTAATGGATTTCTAAAGTTAGCAATGCCAAGCTTTACAATGGTTCATTTGTCCATAATCAAAATAAGGGAAAATGTTAGTAATTTTTAGTATCGAAGTTTGATTATTGGGAAAATATTGGTAGTTTTGAGTATCCAAATGCTAAAATTTGAGTATTTATAAAAAGAGATAGCTACAATACACACCCCTTATTTGAGTGTACCATATCCACGAATCCAGGGGAGGTGTTGTGCACCTGGGTGCTTTGCACCGTGCTGTGCACCTCTCGGCAGTCAGATCGTGTTTTGGATGACCTGGATGGATTTTGATTTTTTACCTTTAAACATAAATCAAAATTAAATTACAGTTGTCGAACGCATCCGGGCCATCTAAAACATGATCGGCGACCAAGGAGTGCACCGCATGGTGCAAAGCACCCAGGTGCACAACACCTCCCCTTGGTCCCATATGCACCTATTGTATGGTCCAGATTGTGCCACATCATCAACAATCGTAACATTTTTTAGTTTCTCGTAACTTTTCAGCAATATGATTCGTAACATTTTCAATGATTCGTAACATTTTGGTGCGTTTCGTAAATTTTATAAAAAAAAAATCGTAATTTTTACAAAAAAATTCGTAACTTTTAAAGGGGTATGCATCATATACACCCAAATAAGGGGTGTGTATTGTCGCCTTTTCTTTTATAAAAAATATTAATAACTTTGAGTATTTGTCCAAATGCCATTTGGAGCCTTTTCTGAGTATCCAAATGTCAAAATTTGAGGCCCTGTTAGTTTTCCAGTTTAATTTTAGTTTTAGTTTTGATGACATTATCATTTTCCTCATTTTTCTCTCTATCTCTCTTCACTCATTACACCTGATGACATCATCAAAACTAAACGAAACTATCTAACCAAACACAACCTGAGTATTTTTCTTTCTGAGTATGCCATTGAGATGCTCTTAGCCCTTATCCCAGATCTTTCTTGATCTTGCTCGTTTTATGTTCGTTTTAAAGCTACTATGTTCTTGAACCTTTTAGTTTAGTCCACTGATTTCCGTTGGAAGAAAAAACCAAAAAAAAAAAAAAGATGATCTTCAAATCACAAGCTTCATAGTACAATACAAGTGTGTGTACTGTCTATAATGATAGTGCCAAAAGACTCCAGGATTTGTAATCACACAATTTTGGTGATTTTGTCCCGTCAGGAATCCCATGTGCTGCTCTGCACCTCCCTATCAACCAGGAAAAATTCACCGACGGCCCAGAGGCCAGATCCACTGTTCATGGTAGGAAAGCAAAACATAAAAACAACCAAAGAAAAACAAACCAACGTTCCAGATCCATGATGTGGTAATTGAGAAGTGCTGAATAATTTTTCCTGAAAAAACAAGTACCGGCCGCTTTGTTTGAAAAATGGGGAATGAAAAGGAAAGGAAATGATGAACGGCTCGGATCGATCGGATGGGACCCACAACAGCGTCCTTGATGCCGTCGGTACGTGGTCGGTGCATCTTGATCGGTACAACTAGAAGGGTTCGGAAAGGATGAGAAAGTTTCAGAATTTTCACCCATTTTTCTTGAAAACAGCTAGTGGGCTATAAATAGAGCTACAGGTATTAGTAAAATTCTCACTCCCATTTTTTCACCCATTTTTCGTGAAGTATTTTACCTTCTCTCCCCTCACTTCCGTAAGTTCCAAACAAAGCCTTATCACCCTAGGGGCTCTACTGCCACTGCTTCAGCCGGCCGGTGGCACAAGTTCTTAAAAATGCCATGTTTGGCAGTGAAGAGTCGTATCAAACCGATTAAAGCACGGGAACCCACCACAGACCCGGCCGGTCAAACTTTGTGGGGGTGAGTTTTCTTGTTTTTGTTTCTTGCAGCAAACGTATATTTAGCCCTTGCATGTTGATTTATGGATTCGACCATTTTGAGGGTTTTGCTGCTGCTATATTCTTTTTTGTGGGTTTAGATGGTCTTTAGGTGGTGTTATATATGGATTCAACCAGTTTGAGGGTTTTGCAGCTTCTAATTTTTATTTTTCTTTGCGGGTTTAGATGGTTTTTAGGTGGTGCTACGATTTTTCACAAGATCCATTGGTCCACATTATTACTGGGTTTTCTTTTTTATTTTGCTTACTATGGTTAGTTATTTCCATTGCCTCGGAGTGCTCGTCAGCATCCATCGGGTTTATGCTCTACTTGTAGTTGAATTCCACGTATAGTTGTGCTTCTTCGGGGTACTAATGCTTTGCAACGTGCCCTTGTCGGCTTCTCTGGTCTCAATCGGGATTGTGCTTAGTGGCTTGGCTCCAGAAATTTTAATGTTTATTCACTTGTGTTATGTTTTTTATTTCTTCGCGGGTCTGATTTTTTTATTTGTGTTGTGTTTATTTACTTGTGTTATGTTTATGATTTGTTAGTGGGTCTGATTTCTTAATTGTGTTATGTTTATTTATTTGTTTTAAGCCTGTTATATGATAGAATGAACTCAGTTTTGTCTCCCTCTCCCTCTCTTTCTCTCTAGTTTGTTTTTAGGGTGTTTTTTGGTTATTACAGTTTGCTGGATGTTTTATGTGGGTTTACCCTTGTTTTTCTTGTATTTCTTTGTTCTTTTTGATGATAAAATATTTCTTTACCAAAAAAGACAGTGAACAATAACAACCAACATCTAAAAAAAACCATCTAAAAAAAACTATGATATTTACCACCATATCTATTAGTAGTAGGAGAATTACCATCAAACACTGTCCAGATTCGCTTTGAATGAAACAGCCACCACCCAGCTGTAGACATGTCTGAAACTTGAGATTAGGACCATGCTTTATCTACTACTTTTATAAAAGAGGGAGCTAGCCAGCAGCTCAAAGTTATGGTTTAATCAATAGTCTCTCACAATCATGTTTTTGTAGGCAAAGTTTTTAAAGAAATGCCCAAGTGATCAACTCTACACTTTTTGAACCTTCCTGCCCCTCCCACGTGATTCTCAGGCCACAACTTTTCGCTTCCAACATTTGTAAAAAAAAAATCTTCCTTGTGTGCATCTGTTGATTATGCAACTAAGAGGAAACAAAATGGAACGAGGCAGATTTGCTATACGACAGATTGGGGCTAACGTCTGTCAAAAGAAGATAATGTACTTATGCATACAAGAATTTTTAGTGTCTAGTTTAAGCGTAACTTTGAGTTGTTTTTTCCCCAGTGTCATAGCTTCTAGTGTTGGGTTCTAAAAACGGGAAACCCAGCCTAGTAGTATTTCCTGATCTAGTTGTCCAAAACATGATCGGATGGCCGACGGGTGCTATGCTCCCCCAGGTCCATTAACGTAATATACAAATTTGTTTTTTCGAGGAATTTATCACTGTTTTGTTTGACATTTGTTCTGGCTAGTTTAGCATTTTATATCCTCAATTTTGGTTATTCCAGTTTGCTGGATGCTTTATGTGGGTTTACCCTTGTTTAATGGCGTCCATTTTCAATCGTCTTTAAATTTCAGGGCAATTATGTGGAAACTCTACCAAAGAAAGTTCGGTTGCTCTCCTCGCTCACTGTTTAACAACCATATCCCCTTGGTTTTCCTGAGATCTTAACATTTAAGCACCACTACACTACTGGTTTAACAACCATATAGCATGAAAAAAGTTCTGAGATCTTCTCTAACAACGTCTTCTGCCAATCCTAACAGAAAAACTTGGGCAGCGGGAAGCCCTTTCCAAGCCCATGTTATCCCCGCAAAAGCATACATCAAATTCTCCCATATCCCCTTTGCTTCCTTCAACGTGATGCTGGAATCTGCCTCCTTCCTCCTTTCAGCTAGCTCGGCCTTTGCCTTTTGGATGGCTTCAGCTGCCTTCTTGGCAGTGCCAAATACTCCAAGGGATTGTCTAATCTCGGCCGTGAATTTGCCAGAGACTCTCCTCACCCCCTCGAATTTATCCTCCTCCCCCATAGGCGTCCCCGAACTCTTCGTACCGAAGCGGCGTAGGCAACCAGTGAACTGGGACTTTCGTTTCCACATAATGATCTGCAATTTAAGAGAAAGGCACGTGACTCAATGTGTTCAACCAGACGAACATGTATTAAAATTAGACATTGGAAAAAATTGGGTGTAACATAATTGCCACTTTTGTCACGTGCCTTTCTCTTAAATTGCATGTCATTATGTGGAAACGAAAGTCCCAGTTCACTGGTTGCCTACGCCGCTTCGGTACGAAGAGTTCGGGGACGCCTATGGGGGAGGAGGATAAATTCGAGGGGGTGAGGAGAGTCTCTGGCAAATTCACGGCCGAGATTAGACAATCCCTTGGAGTATTTGGCACTGCCAAGAAGGCAGCTGAAGCCATCCAAAAGGCGAAGGCCGAGTTAGCTGAAAGGAGGAATGAGGCGGATTCCATCATCACGTTGAAGGAAGCAAAGGGGATATGGGAGAATTTGATGTATGCTTCTACGGGGATAGCATGGGCTTGGAAAGGGCTTCCCGCTGCCCAAGTTTTTCTGTCAGGTTTGTCAGAAGATGTTGTTAGAGAAGATCTCAGGACTTTTTTCATGCTATATGGTTGTTAAACTAGTAGTGTAGTGGTGCTTAAATGTTAAGATCTCAGGAAAACCAAGGTAATGAATCCAAAGTTGATGTTGAAATGCCATTAGGCTCCGAATTTGGTTCACTTTTTTTTTTTTCATCAGAAAGAAAAGAGGCCCATTCTAAAGGTTCATTTTGTCTTTGTTAGCATAGAAAAGTGCCAACAAATTATTAGAATGTCTTCCTTTGTATCGATATCAATTGTTCTTGTCAATCAAGTTTCACATTAGTGTCTACAGGCATTGGACATGTATCTTTTCCAAAGCCAGATTAGCATAGATTAGTATCAGTACCCGGCAATAAAACACCGATCCTCCCTGTTATATTACTGTTGCACACTGGTACGAGCGAAGTCATGGTCATTATGTGGTTGCGATCACGAAAGGAAACCACAACACATGTGCTGATAAAAAACCTAATGAAGCATTTACAAAACTGATTCCTCATTCTGGAGAGATCACACACAACTCCGGTGGGGTGGAGGTATTGCAGCTTAAGCATAAAAGTAAGTTTACAAGAAAAATATGTCTTTCCTTGTGCCGTGAGCCATAATATTAGAGGTGGCAAATTCTAACCCAACTCATGAACCCATCCAAATTCACCCACTCAAAACCCAACCCGACCCAACCCACCCATATTAAAATATGGGTTATAAATGGGTGGACCCATATTAACCCATATACACATGGGTTTATGCGGGTTAAAAATGGGTTGGACCCAAAATTAAAATGTTATTTTCCACTTCTCTTTTTCTCAACAAAATCCGATTGTAAGTCTCCCGGATTCCAGTCATGTCTCTACCATTAGTTTCTCCCTTTTATCTTTTTGAACAAAAATTACCTCATTTTTTAAGGGATACCTCAAATTATAGGAAACAGGACCCTACTGTCCCAACTCCCAAGGGCCAGCAGTCACTGCCAACCCCAAAACTAACGCAATTTAGGGGGGATTTAAGGGATATAGTTATAAGTTTTACTTGGTACTCAATTTATTTATTAATTTTTAGGCCCATTTCGTATCCCACAAAAATGATTCAAATTGCTCAATTTTCTTAAAATAAGAGAAACTGAACCGATTTAATCGGCTTTTTACTACTGCATATCGAAATTGATCAAAATAAACAACAAATTGAATAGAACCGTTGATAAATAGAAATTCAACAGGACCGATTAAATCGGCTTTTTTCTACTGTTACTGATATAGATCAAAATTGAACAAAACTGTTGATAAATTATTTTTTTTTTGAACAGAAACCGCATTGTATTTAATAGGTTTGTTTCCGTTCGGTTATTTTGGGCTTTATATAATTGCTCCAATTCATTGCCATAAACAAACAAATTCAAAGCCACCTTTGCATGTATACTCTGTACAGATGTTCTTTAATGATATTCTCTCTATTTCTCCCAAAAAAATGATTCAAATATAACAGCACATACTCTTTTAAGAAAAAAGAAAAAAAAAAATAGATTGGGTTTGGCTTGACCCATATTCAACCCACCCATATCAAACCCATTCACTTTCAACCCATATTCAACTCACCCACATTCAACCCATAACCCGTACTAACCCACACAAACCCAACCCAACCCACCCATTTGCCACCTCTACATAATATAGATAGAACCGTGATAACTCAGATACAAGTTATTGGGGAGAAGAGTGCAGCTCTAACTTCCATTTGCTCCGCCAGAAGTGCCATTCTTACAATTTTTGCAAGGTATGCTGAAATTGAAAACATCAAGCATGGGAAGAAATTAGACCGTGAAAAACAAAGAGAACAATAAACGAATAGCATTACCCAAAATCTAAAGTCGTTCGTCAACTCCGAAAAATAAGGATAATTCTTTCCTGAAATCCCTTTTCCCAAAAGACTAAACCTTCAAATTCTGACTTCCTATCGTAATTTTACACACAAATGCTACTTTATCTCAAGATTTGTTCAGATATATTATAACAATAATCTGTACTGCAAAAAAGAAGATGCGAAAAATGAGAACTCAAGAAAGGAGAAGATGCAAGATGTGAAAGCATCATCTCTAAAGCAGCTATACATAATATCAAAGGTTAATGTTGTTGTTCAAGAGGGATGGCATTAATTTATTAGCTGTAACTTCAAATAAATGCACAACTTTAGGGGTAATCCGGGCGAGCTTTCGCGCACCTCAAACTAATCCCTATAGAGTTCCCAAAGTCGTTTCCATTGCTTGAGCGGGGGAACCCCAAGAGTTGTTGGTGAGGAGAGTTGAAACTGCAAACTTGGGGCAAGCCCCTTGCATTCGGCCAATCTCCCACTCGACCAATCTATGAATTCCACCTGACTACTATGTGGCCTTTGCTTAAAAGATTTGGTGTCAATTTTGAGAAAAATTACATTCTACTCAGGGTTAAGTAATGTAATGTGAAGGCGAGCTTCAAACTAACAATAATAAATAACTATTGCTTCAACTATGGGTGTCCACGGATCGGATTCGGACGGATCGGATATGGATCCGATCCGATCCGCTCAGAGCGGATTATGGTTTTTAAGATTCGGAACCGAACGGAACATTCACGGATCGGTTACAGATCGGATCAGATCGGGACGGATCGAGCGGATTTGACAGATTGAAGGATTATTGAGCGGATTGAGCGGATCGAGCGGATCCGATCCGATCCGGATCCGGAACCGCCAGATAAGAAATTCTCGATTCGGAACCGAACCGAACCGAACATTCACGGATGGATCAACAGATGGTTCGGATTGGTCGGATTGGCGGATCAGATGATCCGCTGGACAGCCCTAGCTTCAACTACAAGCAGGATCGCATAATTAGACGAAATAGAAAAGAACAGAAAGTATGGCATACCTTATACCACACCACCCAGCCACCCTATCAAAAGAATGCGGACCACATTAGATAATTTACACATGCATTTAATACGCCACATTTTAAAAAAAGTAAACCATTCAAAACTGAGGAATCAAGGAGTCTTCCGACTCTCCCCCAAGAATAAACAAACCATCCCGATTGGAAGAAGCCTTCCAAGGTCACTGTTGGCCCCTTCAAGGCCTGTTTGTTGGAAGGACATGGGAGGGGGATATTGGATCAAGCTGGATATAGGTATCCGAGTTGCTTGGCTATTAACAGAACCTTAATCGATCAGACCAAGAAATATTGCTCAGCAAGGAGAAGCGAAAATAAACAATGACTACACAAAAACAGAAGATAAATCTTAAGGAAAATCTGAATTCTGAAGCTATAACATGGCTCAGTGATTTTCAGCAACGAAGAAATACAAATTAGCAAGACCACTACTTTACACACACACACACACACACACACAGGTGTGGGTGAGGTGTGGGTGGGTGGGTGGGTTAACGTCATTGGAGAGGGCCACCAATAGGATTGGAGAGTTTGAAACCCATTCGACTGTAGTTATACCCCTCGTATCCACTACAAAACAAACCATGGAAATACCCCTTTATATCAAAGCAAGATAGACACCACGTAACTTTATTGCATTGAATTCGAAAGAAGCCCTCTCTAGGTAGTCTTCTAAATCGCGTAGAAAAAAGTGGGATGCTGGCTTTACAGGATTCGATTTCATATTCGAAGGTACCTCGTAATCGTAAGAAAGTAGGTTTTTTAGCTACGGGCCTAGCAACCCCTTCTAAGATCATCCCCTCCAACCATATCCACCTTTTCATCTCCCTTTTATTATATTCCTCGTCTTCCCTCCTAAACATATCCTGCTAGCAAACAAGCCGTTGTGTTGCTAAACAATGGTCTTCCTAAGATAGAATAGTTCCTTCCAAACTAGACAAATCCATAATAGTTGTTTGCTAGCCTCTAGCATTTAGCTCTCAACAATGCAAAAGAATGGACGAAAACACGTAAAAGCCATATCTTCAGCTGTGATTAGCACGTTCATGAGGTCTCACTCCCACCCAAAACAAAATGGAGTGATAGAGAGGCGTCTAAGAGCGTCCAGCATCCTCTTTTGGTAGTATTATATATAAATTTTCATTTCATAATACTTTAAGTACAAGCACAAGTATAGTTTTCACTATATTCTACGCATTTGATCCCTTGCATATCCAACAATTGCTCCTAGCCCCAGGGTCCTTCTAAAATTAATTAAAAGTAACATATTTTTGCCTTTAGTAAAAAACATACAACAGGGAATGCCTGAGACAAGAACTTAATTAGTGAAGGCAACTACAAAACACAACTTCAACAATTTTCTTCTGAAGCAAGTTCATTTTTTTTCTGAAGCAAGCTCATTTTTTTTTACATCTGCAGTGCATTTATTTTTCCCAATATACAATTTTTTTCTGAAGTTCCCAATTTGTCTCTAGTGCTCCTCTCATCATTATTACTTGCTTTTGTCATAGCTGAAAAAGTTACCTGAAAAACTTAGGCTGTTCACGGCCCGGATTGGACTGGATTGACACGAACCCAATCCTAATCCGCGAGTCGCAGATGTTTAAAAATAAAATCCGTGTCCAATCTAAAAGTCTCACGGTTCTGTTCCAATCCAATCCGCGGGTCGTGGATCAATTCCGGATTTGTCCACGAGATGACTTTATAAAAGTGGTAAAATTATTTATCCATACATATATATTTATTTTTTTTTAAAATATTATATATAATAAAAATCTCATGGTCCAAACCATTAATTCATGGTTAAAATTTAAAATGTGCGGAACGGTTTGGTCCGAACCTGATTCATTCACCCGTTCTTTTAACAGTCCTAGAAAACACCTTTTCTTAATGGCTTCTGTCTTTTTTTTATTATATTTCGAATTTTACTTGAAAAAGGAGATGGTAATTACAAAAGGATCTCCACGCATTGACACAGCCAATAGATAACATAACACTTACATTTCGGTAGTAAAATACGCAGCTGTAGCAGAACAGTACCAGCGAAAGATATCACGCGGCGTGATCAATTCAGCTACAAGAGAGACGAGAAATCTCAATTAGTAAAACCATTTTCATGGCGAATGGAATAATCTATTTATTGCGAATCGCTGCAGCGAATACCAAACTTCCTCCAGCGTCCGTTCAACATGGTCATCAAGCGTCCGGTAAACATGGTCAGCAAATGTTGGAAGACAACTGGAAATAAGAAAAATAACTAAATTAGAAACCGAAATTGATCTCCCAGAAACGCAACCAAGAATTGCACCAGATCTAATGAAGAACGATAGAGGGAGATAAACTTGCAACGGCATAGTTTTCCAAAAGATTTTAGCAATCCAGTTGCTAAAAGCAATCAAGATTTTAGCAAATGAGTTCAGCAGGTGTTAAAATCATGATTTTGAAATCAAAAAATGAAGTGGTTTCGTGTATCGTTTTTCGATTTTTTTTTCACCAAATTAAAGTACTCGTCGTCGTGTACTTTAATTCGGTGTGAAAATTTCAAAAAATAATACACGGAAACACTTAATTTTTTGATTTGAAATATTATAATTTTAGCACCTGCTGAACTCATTTGCTAAAATCAGGTTGAAAAACTATGCCAACGTACCCATGATCAATCGGATTCGCAGTCTCTCCTTCGCCCTATTTCGTTTGGTGCCCTAGAAAAAAACCCTATCTTGCCTTATATACCCGTGATGTAAAGGTAAATGGGTCTATGCACACCACTGGACACCAAAGACTTCTTTGACCGGTAGAAGATCAACTCCAGGGGTTTTTCACTAAGAAAAAAAAATTGTTTTTTTTTTTTAATTTGAGACAGGTCATTCTTTCATACTATCTCACATAAAAAACTGTGAAAAATCAGTTTATTCAAAAAATCACATTACTAGAAATCCGGAACATCGAAAAAAATGTTTGGATGGTCAGGCTGAAGTGGTGTGCATTTGAGGAGAAAATTTTGTGTATGGGTAGGGTAGATTCATGTGATGCCTAGCACCACATCGAGCAATCCAAATTAGGAGTGCACGCTGGCCCAGTAGCCTGCCCAACCCGCCCAGTCCAGCTCGATTTTTTAGGGGCTTGAGATAAATATTTAGGCCCATAGGGCTGGGTTGGGTTGAGATTTTAAACTCATCTAGTAAATGGGCTGAGTTTGGGAAATTCCTCGACGCCCAGCCCGGCTCGGCCCTGTCCGATTTAAATAATATTTTATTTTAATACTATACATATGTTATATATGTTAGTATGTTACCGTTGGAACCTAGTTGCTTAGGTTTAGATTATCTCAGTGAAGAGGTGCACCTCTTCATCTCCTTTTATTCGGTAAAATCTCTTCGTCTTTTATTCAACGATCATTTGTTTTTAATATTATTGTAAGAACTTCGAACTTTAAGTATATTACTCCTATCACGGTTGTGAATTGTAATTTGATTGTTATGGTTGATTAATTTATTTTTGTGATACCATGCTTTAGAAAAATAAATGAGCTTGTTGAGCGGGCTTGGGACATTAAATTTTTTATTTGGGTTGGGCTTGGGCATATTAAATGAAGCCCGATTATAAATGGATTGAGCTTAGGAACGCACAAATCTAGTTATTATCTAGTACAAGCCGGCCCAAACCTGGCCCAGCCTGATATATGTGCACCCTTAGTCCAAATATGCTTGGGACAGCCCAGGTTCATGGTGGCATTTTTATAAATTTTAGAACCAAATTTACTCCCATAGATCTGGACCGTCCGAAATATGTTTGGACGGCTCAGATGTGATGCTGGGCACTACGTGGATCTACTCTACCCATACCGAAAAAATTCTCGCATTTGAGGTATACTAGGGGTGATTTGGCACAAAAAAAAAACCAAAAACTAGTTTTTTCGTCTTGTTCTTATTCAAATTTTTTTTTTTTGCATTTATTAGTTGTGTCAAGATTTTGTGGTTTCTGAATTTATCTCGACGAGACGAATCTAACAAGTTTAAAATTATGGTCAAAACTCAAAATTCTTTTTTATTGAATAAAGCCAAATTTAATCCAATAATCCAAGTATTTTCGGTTTTATTCAAAAAAAAAAAATTGGTTTGACCATAAATTTATACTTGTTAGATTCGTGACGAGATAAATCCAAAAATTACAAAATCTTGACACAAAATTAATAAATGCCAAAAAAATTTGAATAAGGGTAAAACAAAAAAACCGAATTAAATTTTTTTGCCAAAGGATCCCCTAGTTTTAAACGAAACGGCGCTGCGAATGCGAAGTGCGAACATAAACCCGTGCCTCGTGCACCGCACGTGCGTCTAATGCCTCTCCGCCTTGTCGGTTCACCTCACCGCGCTTTCATCTTCAGCGAGACTCTCTCGACTAGATTTCTCCTCCTCCTCTTTCCTCTTCGGTTCTCCACATCCGCCATGTCTAACCGTCCCAACTTCCAAGGCGGCCGTCGCGGTGGAGGCCCCAACAGTGGACGTGGCGGCGGCGGTGCACGCCGTGGTGGCGGACGCGGAGGCGGCGGGGGTGGAGGACGCGGCGAGCGACGGTGGTGGGACCCCGTCTGGCGAGCCGAGCGTCTGAGGCAACAAGCAGCTGAGGTACAATTGCAGGCTTTATTTCAAGGTTTTCGTAACCTCACATCTACAAGGGCGGACGAGGGGCGGGCGATCACCCTACCCACGTTCGAGTTATTGTTTGAATTTTAGTACTGTATTTTTCTCTAAAAGTTCTAAAAGTTCAATGTAAGCCTGCCCCACGTAGTTTTGAACAATAGAATAGAACACCCGCCCAACAGGATTTTTGACAAAAATAGTTGCCAAAAAAAGAATTTTGACAAAAATAATACTCCCTCCGTCCGCATTTATTACCCTCTTGAGGATTCCAACGCAATCATTGTACATGTGAAACATTGTTTTTCTTATTTTACTCGTCAACAACAGTACTATGAAAGGGCAAACGAGGGAATGCATGAACTATTATCCTTTTAGTTTTGAAGTGAAACAATCTTTTTCGGATGGCAAAAAGTGATAATTGGGACAAAAAATTGGGGATGGAGGGAGTACTACCTTTTGAAGTGAAACAATCTTTTTCGAAATAGATAGGGAAGCACAAGGTGGTATATAGGTGCAATTAGATGATGTCTCTCAAGGTTGATCGAAAATATACCAGATAATCTTTTTGATAAGATTTTTATAATTTGTATTAGTGTAGTTATTGTAGTTATATGCCTTTTTTTTCTTCTTAATATTGGCCCACCTAACTTTCAAATACTGCGTCCATCCCTGGTGACGTGGAAATCACACGATGCCATGATTGGTACATATAATGTAAACATGAATGTATATATGTTTTTTTGGGCCAGATGGAGGTTCTGGACGAGAATGAGTGGTGGGGAAAGATGGAGCAGTTTAAGAGAGGCGGAGAGCAGGAGTTGATAATCAAGCGTAACTATAGTCGGGGGGACCAGCAAATTTTGTCTGATATGGCTTATCAGTTAGGGGTTTACTTGTAAGTTTTCATGAGATATTCTTTTGGTTAAACAATGAACTTCTTGTGTTTTGAAACCATATTCTTTTGGATCATTAGTGCTAAAGTTATACTCTAGTGTGATATATTTTGGGCCATTTCATAATCACCTAAGCTTTCAGAACAATTGGTAGCTTAGCATTGAGAACCGTGGCCTCTGCTCTAGCGTATTGTTGTTCTATGCTGACATACTTTTGAGTTTTGACTATTTGTCACAGCCAAGGGTGCATGCATTAAGTAATTGGGATACAATAACGATAGATTAGTGACATCTGTATAAAAAGGTGGTACAGGGAAATGTGAAATCTAAAAGTCGCACGTGGGAGGATCTGGTGGCAGGGATTCTTATCATAGGTTGCCGATGGTTGTTATGCACTAAACATCGTTGTTGTGTAACTCTATTTGGGCTTATGGTTTTGTGTCCTCTTTTAAGAATATGCATAGGCTGTGGTGCTAGAGCTGAGATTAATGTTGTGCCCTGATTCAAAGAGTATTCTTTCATGAGAGCAATTGCGTGTAAGTTTTCCTAATTATCTCCTTTCATGTTTCGTATTTGTGGAAAGAAAGTCATGCATATAACAAAGGGAAGGCACTTGTTGTGAGCAAAGTTCCACTGCCGAATTACCATGCAGATCTTGATGATCGACATGGATCCACACAAAAAGAGGTGCAAATGAAAAGTGCCACATATTAGCGTCTTGTTGCTTATGACATGTTTTTGATATACAGTTCCAAACCTGTTTGCAGATACGAATGTCTACAGAAACAGAGAAAAGAGTGGGGAATCTATTGGGTAGCTCGAAAGGCGAGGTTCCCATAGACAATTCCCCTAATGCATCATCTCAAAGTAGCAAACAGTCGGTGCCTGGTGTAGACATTTCAAAACCTGTCCCTGTTTTGGTGACTGATGCTAGCAAGGAGAGAGTTAGTCTTGAACTTAAAGAAAGACAAGAGAAAATGAAGGTAAGATACAGGATCCTCTCCCCAAAAGGTTCCCGTAGCGTTATCCCGTGTATTCACAGCCACCGAAATTGAAAGTATCCCAAAACGCGGGGTTGCGAGTGATGAGACAGGGATTGGTACCTTTTTGGGGACACAAGATCCCATTACATGAAGTTTGCATTTCATGAGATGTACTGCTATTTTTGCAGCAAAACCTGGATTTTTGGGATTACTGCCAGAGTTAGTATGATATATCTTAGTTGTTTATCACTTGCAGACCTGTGATAGTGTGAAGGCATTGCAGTCATTCAGAGAGAAGCTGCCTGCATTCAAAGTGAGATCCAAGTTTTTGAAGGCTGTTGCAGAAAATCAGGTCGAATTTTACAAGCTGCTTGTATTGTTTAACGTAATTGTTTGTACTCTTTCATTGAGAGTCTTGAAGCTCAAGTTTGCCAAATTGTTGTCAAGTCAAACTTCGGCTTTTGTTTTTTCTAACTTACGTGCTACACTTCTACTAAGGCTGCTTTTGGATTTATGTGGATGAAGGGACTTACATCATTCAGGGAGAATGGCTCAAAATTAGGTTTTGCTAGTTCATGTATGAGTTAGACATTTAGGGTGAGAGCTTAATTGTGGTGGGTTTGAACTCATTGAAGTGACCATCGAATTGGGGTGACTTGAAGTCTTTTACGTGGGGAGTTGTAATTATACAAGTATCGCAATGCAGTTAATGCATTCTACCTCTAATTCATCCTCCGCTCTAGTTTGACAAGCCACCTATTTTATTGGTGAAACTGAACACTAAAGCCCTCCGTTTGAAATCCAAATCTATTCAATTGGAGACTTAGACTTCTTGATTCACTTTCTACCTGAAATTAACTTCTTTTGCATTAAGATATCTAAGACCAAGTAAACTAATAACGAGCTTGCATTTCCTACAGCAACTCAGGTTATGCTTTTCCAACAATGGCTGTGAGATTTTCTTCTCATGTTCTTCCCTGTTTTTCAGAGGGACAAATGTCCTTGAAAATCTAACGATGCTTCCAATCGAGAGACCTTGGGAAGTGATGTACTTCTTCTCAAAATTGAATGTGCTTTTCTTAATAACTTCTTCTATGGATTGAAGTTTATCTTCATAAGCTTTCGTAACTGCCTAGTGTCACAGTGATTAATGAAACTTTTTGGTTGCTCAGAAGTAAACGATAAATAAATTAGAATCTTAGTAGAGATTGAATGCCGATTTCTACAGTGAGTGATCGCTGTTAAGAAGTTAACAAGAGTTCACTTTGTTTATGCAAATCTGGCTAGGAGGGAATGATGCTTTGATTTCTCCAAGTGGAAGAAGTAATTGTTCTTGATGTGTTGTGCTATCATGGCCAAAGTGGACTCGGGATCCAATGCTTCTTGTGTAGTATGGGAAGTAGCAACATGAGGGAGTAATCCTTCCCATTCTTGTTTTCTTTCTTTTATTCTTCTTCTGGAAGAGAAGTTGGGGTGTGGGATGGAGTGGCAGGGTGGTTTGGAGAGATTATCTAATTTGGATCAAGAAGGTCTTGTAGAATCAATCCCTATGGCTTTGAAAGTTAATGGACATTGTAGAAGTATGGGCCAAATTTGAAAAAAATTACACCAAATTAAAATACTGAGTTCTTTCATATGGTGCAAAGTAATTTTAAAATTGATGTACGGAAGTATTTTATTATTTGATCTGAAAATTGTACGACTTTTGTAGAAGTTTAGCAATTTTTGGACAGAGGGAGTATTTTTTATTTTTTATTTATCAAGACAGGGGGCGTATTTGATAAGAGTACAAAAAATTGACTTGTTCTTGAAGCTTGTTCTCGGCATGGAGAGAGAGGCACATGGGTCCCGGGGATGGGGGGTGGTGAGAGAGAGAGAGAGAGAGGAGAAAGGAAAGAAAATGCCCAAGGTTACCTTGGGCCGAAAATGCCGAAGTAGCCTGTAGGATTTACCGAAAGAAACAAGCACCCGATTTTTTTAATTTTTTAAGTCTAACCTATTTTCAACCCAATCCAATCCATATAATATGGGTTAAGATAGGTTCACCCATTTATAACCCATATTTTAATATGGGTAGATTTGGTTGGGTTTTAAGTGGGTGGATTTGGATGAGTTCATGGGTTGGATTAGAAATTGCCACCTCTAGATTTTCAGTAGCAAAAAGTTGATGTATGTAAAGAGAGTAACATGTGACTTTTAGTCACTTTTAGCCAAAACGGCTAAAAGTTGGGGTGATTAAAAATGAAAACCTTGGCCTAAAGGAAAACGAAATCAGCTTTTTTTTTTTTTTAGAATAGAGAGAAAATATTATTGATCACTGAGCAATGCTGGTACAGTAGGAGTTAAATGATGCAACCGATCACAGACGCAGGGAGACCTGCAAGGCCATTACATCTATCCTACACAACAAAACACAGTGATAAAACCTACACATCCAAACATAGTTAGAAAACTAAACACAATAAACTAAACACAATTAAACTAAACACATGCAACCTAGATCCACCTCCAAGACATCACCGCGGCGAGAAAACGACCGTCAAACCCGAAAGGAGCACCACCACCATCGAACCAAAATCACGAGGCAAACCGAAACTCAGGCCAAACACACTGCCACCCGAACTCCAACCGGAAACAACTCGCCCGATAAAGAGCTCCACCACCACCGTACCTTCATCACCCCAGTATTTGCCTTACTCCCATCCAGAGCTCCAAACACAACAATAGCCGTACTCCCGTCCCGTGCTCAAACCTGCAAAGAAGAGTGGAAAGCAATGCATACATCCGGGAATTTTTGAAAACCATTTGAATACCACTAGAAAGACATAAAAACAATTTTCAAAAACCAATTGAAAACACCAGGAAGAAAAAGACATAAAAACAATTTTTGAAAACCATTTGAACACACCAGCTGGACTGGTTGCCGGAAACACAAAGAAAACATACGGATGTATGCATCAAACAAAAACAAAAAGAAGGCCCAGGAACGGCTGGGGTACAGGCCGGCGGCTTTGATGTTGATTGTTGAGGATCCAAAACACCTCAAAGATCTGAAATTCAGAAACGGCTGCGGTATGGGCCGGAGGACATACGGTTGGGTGAAGATTAACACGGTTGCAAAGAGGAACTCAAGCCCATCCCATGCATGTCGAAGATTAACATCGAAATCAGCTTGTTATGATATTTGTTGGGTTCAAGTGCTACAGTGCATGTATAGCCCATTTTCAATCACTCATTTGAATATAAACTAATATGGGTTGACTTATTTTTCATCCGTAATATACTACGAACGGGTTGAGTTGGGTTATATGTGGATGAATATATACGGATTTATTAGTTGGGTTGAAAATTGTCAGTAAAATACTTCGTGACGGGTGAGAGGGCTGAGTATTTCAACAACGCGAACAAGTTGAACAATTGACTATTCAAGTTTGGTTTAAAAAGTAATGAGTTCTAAAATACTTTTGAGCTTGAATATATTTTAAATTATCTTTAACTTATATTAAATTAGCTTTAACATATCGAAAAGATTGAGGCTTGAATCGCAAAATTAACTTTTTTAAAAATCAAAAGTCATGCCTTGCAGTTATTTTGAAGGTTGGTTCGACTATATAACGATCTTGAAAAGGATATTCGATCTTAATTTATTAAATAATTAATTTCAAATAATTTTCAACAATAACTTTGTATACTCATCGCAATTAGAGCATCCATAAGGTCGTAATCAAAATTTGGATAACAAGAAGTTATCACATCACCTTTTAGTTATTTATTTAAGAGATTGCCAAGGTTAGCAATTTGGAGGTTTATAATGACATAATCGGAATTGGATAACCAAAACTTGTCACATCACGTTTTTCAAATTATAAAAAACTATGTATAAAATTGTAAGCAGAGAAAGTAGTTTATTTCAAAGTAGTTTTTTCTGTTGCGAGTGTGAAATGCTTCGTGCCGCATGTTTTGAAGCGCAATGTCAAAGGCTAGCATGGATGTCGTCTTGCCGGTCCTGTTTGCAAATATCAAAGTGAATGGAGTCAAGTGACTCCGGTTGTATCAAAATTACTGTGTGTGTAAAAAAAAAAAATGATCTTCAAATCACAAGCTTCATTCAATACAAGTGTGTGTACTGTCCATAATAATAGTGCCAAAAGACTCCAGAATTTGTAATCACACAATTTTGGTGATTTTGTCCCCAGGCAGGAATCCCATGTGCTGCTCTGCACCTCCCTATCAACCAGGAAAAATTCACCGACGGCCCAGAAGCCAGATCCACTGTTTACATGGTACATACCAGGAAAGCAAAACATAAAAACAACCAAAGAAAAACAAACCAACGGTCCAGATCCATGATGTGGTAATTGAGAAGTGCTGAATAATTTTTCCTGGAAAAACAAGTACGGCCGCTTTGTTTGGAAAATGAGGAATGGAAAGGAAAGGAAAGGATGAGAAAGTTTCAGAATTTTCACCGAGAAAGTTTTAGAATTTTCACCCATTTTTCTTGAAAACACCTTGTGGGCTATAAATAGAGCTACATGTATTAGTAAAATTCTCACTCCCATTTTTTCACCCATTTTTCTTCAAGTATTTTCCCCTCACTTCCATAAGTTCCAAACAAAGCCTTATTACCCTGGGGGCTCTACTGCCACTGCTTCAGCCGGCCGGTGGCACAAGTTCTTAAAAATGCCATGTTTGGCAGTGAGGAATCGTATCAAACCGATTAAAGCACGAAAATCCACAAATCCGGCCGGCCAAACTTTGTGGGGGTGAGTTTTCTTGTTTTTGTTTCTTGCAGCAAACGTATATTTAGCCCTTGCATGTTGATTTATGGATTCGACCATGTTTGGCAAAGTTTTTAAAGAAATGCCCAAGTGATCAACTCTACACTTTTTGGACCTTCTTGCCACTCCCACGTGATTCTCAGGCCACAACTTTTCGCTTCCAACATTTGTAAAAAAAAAATCTTCCTTGTGTGCATCTGTTGATTATGCAACTAAGAGGAAACAAAATGGAACGAGGCAGATTTGCTATACGACAGATTGGGGCTAACGTCTGTCAAAAGAAGATAATGTACTTATGCATACAAGAATTTTTAGTGTCTAGTTTAAGCGTAACTTTGAGTTGTTTTTTTCCCAGTGTCATAGCTTCTAGTGTTGGGTTCTAAAAACGGGAAACCCAGCCTAGTAGTATTTCTTGATCTAGTTGTCCAAAACATGATCGGATGGCCGACGGGTGCTATGCTCCCCCAGGTCCATTAACGTAATATACAAATTTGTTTTTTCGAGGAATTTATCACTGTTTTGTTTGACATTTGTTCTGGCTAGTTTAGCATTTTATATCCTCAATTTTGGTTATTCCAGTTTGCTGGATGCTTTATGTGGGTTTACCCTTGTTTAATGGCGTCCATTTTCAATCGTCTTAAATTTCAGGGCAATTATGTGGAAACTCTACCAAAGAAAGTTCGGTTGCTCTCCTCGCTCACTGTTTGCCCTGGGAACTTTGTCCGCTTTGGTAAGATGTATTCGACGAAGAGTTCTGGGATGAAGCAGCTCGTGGGGGAGGAGGAGAAGTATGAAGGCGTGCGTCGGAGAGCGTCCGACAAGTACGCTGCCGAGCTAAGGGAGTCACTTGGAGTATTCAAGACTGCCAAAGAGGCAACCAAAGCTGTCCAAAAAGCTAAGGCTGAGAGAGTTAAACAGAGAAGGAAAGAAGCGGACTCCATATGACATGGAAGGGGGCAAAGGAGCTATTAGAGAAGAGAGTCTCTGGTCAAATTCGAGGGGGTGAGGAGAGTCTCTGGCCAATTCATGGCCGAGATTAGATATTCCCTCGGAGTATTTGGCACTGCCAAGAAGGCAGCCGAAGCCATCCAAAAGGCGAAGGCCGAGCTAGCTGAAAGGAGGAAGGAGGCGAATTCCATCATCACGTTGAAGGAAGCCAAGGGGATATGGGAGAATTTGGTGTATACTTCTGCGGGGATAGCATGGGCTTGGAAAGGGCTTCCCGCTGCCCAAGTCTTTCTGTCAGGTTTGGCAGAAGACGTCGTTAGAGAAGACCTCAAGACTTTTTTTATGCTATATGGTTGTTAAACCAGTAGTGTAGTGGTCCTTAAATATTAAGACTCTTAAGTTTAAGGACCACTACACTACTGGTTTAACAACCATATAGCATAAAAAATGTCTTGAGGTCTTCTCTAACGACGTCTTCTGCCAAACCTGACAGAAAGACTTGGGCAGCGGGAAGCCCTTTCCAAGCCCATGCTATCCCCGCAGAAGTATACACCAAATTCTCCCATATCCCCTTGGCTTCCTTCAACGTGATGATGGAATTCGCCTCCTTCCTCCTTTCAGCTAGCTCGGCCTTCGCCTTTTGGATGGCTTCGGGCTGCCTTCTTGGCAGTGCCAAATACTCCGAGGGAATATCTAATCTCGGCCATGAATTGGCCAGAGACTCTCCTCACCCCCTCGAATTTGGCCAGAGACTCTCTTCTCTAATAGCTCCTTTGCCCCCTTCCATGTCATATGGAATCCGCTTCATTCCTTCTCTGTTTAACTCTCTCAGCCTTAGCTTTTTGGACAGCTTTGGTTGCCTCTTTGGCAGTCTTGAATACTCCAAGTGACTCCTTTAGCTCGGCAGCGTACTTGCTGGACGCTCTCCTACGCACGCCTTCATACTTCTCCTCCTCCCCCACGAGCTGCTTCGTCCCAGAACTCTTCGTCGAATACATCTTACCAAAGCGGACAAAGTTCCCAGGGCAATCAGTGAGCAAGGAGAGCAACCGGGACTTTCCAGCAAGACTTCCATATGCCCAATGAAGCTAATTTCCTCATCTTTGTCAATCAAATTCACAACTTTTTTTTTCTTTTCTTTTCATTTCGCACAAAGAACAGTAATAGAAAGACGAATAACAATTTTCCATTTCCCATTGATGCTTCCTTCCATTAGTGTGGCTTTTTGTCACCGTATTTCAGTCGTCTATTTTGCGAACAACTGAATGAAGCAACTGAATTGTACTTTTCCTATTTAGCTTGATGTGCTTTACCTTCATATTGTGAGTACTTGATTCCGCGACCAGCAAACCGTTGATGTGTCTTGTAAATAATTTGCATATTATTTACAAGCATTAATTGTGTTGCATTTTAGCTTTGGGCGGTCCGGATTTAGAAAGAGAAAAAGGAGAGAGAGAGTTTTAATCTCGGTCATCTAATACACTTTTGGACGGTCCGGATACAATGTTCGGGTACCACATAGACTCGGCCATGTGGTACCTGGTAGGTACCCAAAATGTTTCCGAAGATGAGGCTGTCAAATGTGCTGAAGAAGCCCCTCAAAATATGTTAGATTGGTTTGTTGATTACATAAAGGGAAGGAAAAACAAGGTAATGACTCCAAAATTGATGTTGAAATGCCATTAGGCACTGAATTTGGTTCTCCTTTTTTTTTTTTCAACAGAGAGAAAAGAGGCCCATGCTAAAGGTTCATTTCGTCTTTGTTAATTGTTAGCATAGAAAAGTGCCAACCAATTATTAGAATGTCTTCCCTTCTATCGATATCAATTGTTCTTGTCAACCAAGTTTCACATTAGTGCCTGCAGGCATTGGACATGGGCTTATGTGGGTTCAAAATGGGTTGGACCCAAAATTAAAATGTTATTTTCCGCTTCTCTTTTTCTCAGCAAAATCCGATTGTAAGTCTCCCGGATTCCAGTCATGTCTCTACCATCAGTTTCTCCCTTTTATCTTTTTGAACAAAAATTACCTCATTTTTGAAGGGGTACCTCAAATTATAGGAAACAGGACCTTACTGTCCCAACTCCCAAGGGCCAGCAGTCACTGCCAACCCCAAAACTAACGCAGTTTAGGGGGATTTAAGGGATATAGTTAAAAGTTTTACTTGGTACTCAATTAATTTATTAATTTTAAGGCCCATTTCGTATCCTACAAAAATGATTCAAATTGCTCAATTTTCTTAAAATAAGAGAAACTGAACCGATTTAATCGGCTTTTTACTACTGTGTATCAAATATAACAGCACATACTCTTTTAAGAAAAAAGAAAAAAAAAATTGGGTTGGGTAGGGTAGGGTTGGGTTGGGTTTGGCTTGACCCATATCAAACCCATACACTTTCAATCCATATTCAAATCACCCACATTCAACCCATAACCCGTACTAACCAACACAAACTCAACCCAACCCAACCCACTCATTTGCCACCTCTACATAATATAGATAGAACCGTGATAACTCAAATACAAGTTCTTGGGGAGAAGAGTGCAGCTCTAACTTCCATTTGCTCTGCCAGAAGTGCCATTCTTACAATTTTTGCAAGGTACACTAAAATTGAAAACATCAAGCATGGACAGAAATTAGACGGAAAAACAAAGAGAACAATAAACGAATAGCATTACCCAAAATCTAAAGTCGTTCGTCAACGCCCAAAAATAATGGATAATTCTTTCCCGAAATCCCTTTTCCCAAAAGACTAAACCTTCCTACTGCAATTTTACACACAAAATGCTATTTTATCTCAAGATTTGTTTAGATATATTATAAAAATAATCTTTACTGCAAAATAGAAGATGTAAAAAATGAGAACTCACTTACCCCAAAAAAAAGAGAACTCAAGAAAAGAGAAGATGCAAGATGTGAAAGCATTGTCTCTAAAGCAACTATACGTACTATCAAAGGTTGATGATGTTGTTCGAGAGGGATGGCATTAATTTATTAGCTGTAACTTCAAATACATGTACAGCTTTAGGGGTAATCTAGGGAAGCTTTCGCGCACCTCAAACTAATTCCTAGAGTTTCCAAAGTTGTTTCATATGCTTGAGCGGGGGAAGCCCAAGAGTTGCAGTTGCTGGTGAGGGGAGTTGAAATTGCAAACTTGGGGCAAGTCCCTTGCATGCGGCCAATCTCCCACTTGACCAATCTATGAATTCCACCTGAATTAGTCTATGCGGCCTTTGCCTAAAAGATTGGGTGTCAATTTTAAGATAAAAATACGTTCTACTCAGGGCTAAGTAATGTAATGTGACGATGAGCTTCAAACTAACAATAATAGATAACTATTGCTTCAACTACAAGCAGGATCGCATAATTAGACGAAATAGAAAAGAACAGAAAGTATGGCATACCTTACACCACACCACCTAGCCACCCTGTCAAAAGAATGCGGACCAGATTAGATAATTTACACAAGCATTTAATACGCCACATTTTAAAAGAAGTAAACAATTCAAAACTGAGGAATCAAGGAGTCTTCCGACTCTCCCCCAAGAGTAAACAAACCATCCCGATTGGAAGAAGCCTTTCAAGGTCACTATTGGCCCCTTTAAGGCCTGTTTGTTGGAAGGACATGGGAGGGGGATATTGGATCAAGCTGGATATAGATATCCGAGTTGCTTGGCTATTAACAGAACCTTAATCGATCAGACCAAGAAATATTGCTCAGTTACGAGAAGTGAAAATAAATAGTGACTACACAAAAACAGAAGATAAATCTTAAGGAAAATCTGAATTCTGAAGCTATAACATGGCTTAGTGATTTTCAGCAACGAAGAAATACAGATTAGCAAGACCACTACTTTACACACACACACACACAGGTGTGGGTGGGTGGGTGGGTTAACGTCATTGGAGAGGGCCACCAATAGGATTGGGGAGTTTGAACTTTGAAACCCATTTGACTGTAGTTATACCCCTCGTATCCACTACAAAACAAACCATGGAAATACCCCTTTATATCAAAACAAGATAGACACCACGTAACTTTATTGCATTGAATTCGAAAGATGCCCTCTCTAGGTAGTCTTCTAAATTGCGTAGAAAAAAGTGGGATGCTGGCTTTACAGGATTCGATTTCATATTCGAATGTACCTCGTAATCCTAAGAAAGTAGGTTTTTTAGCTACGGGCCTAGCAACCCCTTCTAAGATCATCCCCCTCCAACCATATCCACCTCTTCATCTCCCTCTTATTATATTCCTCGTCTTCCCTCCTAAACATATCCCGCTAGCAAACAAGCCGCTGTGTTGCTAAGCAACAGTCTTCCTAAGATAGAATAGTTCCTTCCAAACTAGACAAATCCATAATAGTTGTTTGCTAGCCTCTAGCGTTTAGCTCTCAACAATGCAAAAGAATGGACAAAAACGCATAAAGCCATATCTTCAGCTGTGATTAGCACGTTCATGAGGTCTCACTCCCACCCAAAACAAAATGGAGTGATAGAGAGGCGTCTAAGAGCGTCCAGCATCCTCTTTTGGTAGTATTATATATAAATTTTCATTTCATAATACTTTAAGTATAGGCACAAGTATAGTTTTCACTATATTCTACGCATTTGATCCCTTGCATATCCAACAATTGCTCCTAGCCCCAGGGTCCTTCTAAAATTAATTAAAAGTAACATATTTTTGCCTTTTGTAAAAAACATACAACAGGCAATGCCTGAGACAAGAACTTAATTAGTGAAGGCAACTACAAAACACAACTTCAACAATTTTTTTCTGAAGTTCCCAATACAACAATCCCCGACATGTCTTACATTTAAAAAGGTTAGCTATGGCGGTGGTTGAGTTGGTAGTGATCCATCTCTATTGAGTAGGAAATATTTTTTATACTCGTGAAAAGTTTGAAGAAATTTAAAGTTCTAAAAGTCAGCCAACTGGGGTACTAGGGGTCCATTTCCACCCAGCTAGCGCCTAGCGTTTTTTAGAACGTGGAGTGAACCCAACCCCCGCCTCAACCACCTGAAAAATGAAGATATAATACAGGAAAAAAATAGCAAATATATCTAGTGCTCTTCTCATCATTATTACTTGCTTTTGTCACAGCTGAAAAAGTTACCTGAAAAACTAGGGCTGTTCACGGCCCGGATTGGACCGGATTGGCACGAACCCAATCCTAATCCGCGAGTCGCAGTTGTTTAAAAATAAAATCCGTGTCCAATCTAAAAGTCTCACGGTTCTATTCCAATCCAATCCGCGGGTCGTGGATCAATTCCGGATTTGTCCATGAGATGACTTTATAAAAGTGGTAAAATTATTTATCCATACATATATATTTATTTTTTAAAAAAATATTATATATAATAAAAATCTCACGGTCCGGACCATTAATCCACGGTTAAAATTCAAAATGTGCGGAACGGTTTGGTCCGAACTAGATTCATTTAGGGGCGTCCACGGATCGGATCCGGACGGATCGGATGCGGATCCGATCCGCTCAGAGCGGATTATGGTTTTTAAGATCCGGAACCGAACCGAACATTCACGGATCGGTTCCAGATCGGATCGAGCGGATTTGACAGATTAAAGAAGGATTATTGAGCGGATTGAGCGGATCCGATCCGATCCGATCCGGATCCGGAACCGCCAGATAAGAAATTCTCGATCCGGAACCGAACCGAACATTCACGGATGGATCAACGGATGGTTCGGATTGGTTCGGATTGGTCGGATTGGCGGATCGGATGATCCGCTGGACAGCCCTTCATTCATTCACCTGTTCTTTTAACAGTCCTAGAAAACACCTTTCCTTAATGGCTTCTGTCTTTTTTTTATTATATTTCGAATTTTACTTGAAAAAGGAGATGGTAATTACAAAAGGATCTCCACGCATTGACACAGCCAATAGATAACATAACACTTACATTTCGGTAGTAAAATACGCAGCTGTAGCAGAACAGTACCAGCGAAAGATATCACGCGGCGTGATCAGTTCAGCTACAAGAGAGACGAGAAATCTCAATTAGTAAAACCATTTTCATGGCGAATGGAATAATCTATTTATTGCGAATCGCTGCAAGCAAATACCAAACTTCCTCCAGCGTCCGTTCAACATGGTCAACAAATGTTGGAAGACAACTGGAAATAAGAAAAATAACTAAATTAGAAACCGAAATTGATCTCCCAGAAACGCAACCAAGAATTGCACCAGATCTAATGAAGAACGATAGAGGGAGATAAACTTGCAACGACATAGTTTTCCAAAAGATTTTAGCAATCCAGTTGCTAAAAGCAATCAAGATTTTAGCAAATGAGTTCAGCAGGTGTTAAAATCATGATTTTGAAATCAAAAAATGAAGTGGTTTCGTGTATCGTTTTTCGATTTTTTTTGCACCAAATTAAAGTACTCGTCGTCGTGTACTTTAATTCGGTGTGAAAATTTCAAAAAATAATACACAGAAACACTTAATTTTTTGATTTGAAATATTATAATTTTAGCACCTGCTGAACTCATTTGCTAAAATCAGGTTGAAAAACTATGCCAACGTACCCACGATCAATCAGATTCGCAGTCTCTCCTTCACCCTATTTCGTTTGGTGCCCTAAAAAAAACCCTATCTTGCCTTATATACGCGTGATGTAAAGGTAAATGGGTCTATGCACACCACTAGACACCAAAGACTTCTTTGACCTGGTAGAAGATCAACTCCAGGGGTTTTTCACTAAGATTTTTTTTTTTTTTTATTTGAGACAGGTCATTCTTTCATACTATCTCACATAAAAAACTGTGAAAAATCAGTTTATTCAAAAAATCACATTACTAGAAATCCGGAACATCGAAAAAAATGTTTGGATGGTCAAGCTGAAGTGGTGTGCATTTGAGGAGAAAATTTTGTGTACGGGTAGGGTAGATTCATGTGATGCCTAGCACCACATTCGAGCAATCCAAATTAGGAGTGCACGCTGGCCCAGTAGCCTGCCCAACCCGCCCAGTCCAGCTCGATTTTTTTAGGGCTTGGGATAAATATTTAGGCCCATAGGGCTGGGTTGGGTTGAGATTTTAAACTCATTTAGTAAATGGGCTGAGTTTGGGAAATTCCTCTGACGCCCAGCCCGGCTCGGCCCTGCCCGATTTAAATAATATTTTATTTTAATACTATACATATGTTATATATGTTAGTATGTTACCGTTGGAACCTAGCTGCTTAGGTTTAGATTATCTCAGTGAAGAGGTGCACCTCTTCATCTCCTTTTATTTGGTAAAATCTCTTCATCTTTTATTCAACGATCATTTGTTTTTAATATTATTGTAAGAACTTCGAACTTTAAGTATATTACTCCTATCACGGTTGTGAATTGTAATTTGATTGTTATGGTTGATTAATTTATTTTTGTGATACCATGCTTTAGAAAAATAAATGAGCTTGTTGAGCGGGCTTGGGACATTAAATTTTTTATTTGGGTTGGGCTTGGGCATATTAAATGAAGCCCGATTATAAATGGATTGAGCTTAGGAACGCACAAATCTAGTTATTATCTAGTACAAGCCGGCCCGAACCTGGCCCAGCCTGATATATGTGCACCCTTAGTCCAAATATGCTTGGGACAGCCCAGGTTCATGGTGGCATTTTTATAAATTTTAGAACCAAATTTACTCCCATAGATCTGGACAGTTCGAAATATGTTTGGACGGCTCAGATGTGATGCTGGGCACTACGGGGATCTACTCTACCCATACCGAAAAAATTCTCGCATTTGAGGTATACTAGGGGTGATTTGGCAAAAAAAAACCAAAAACTAGTTTTTTCGTCTTGTTCTTATTCAATTTTTTTTTTTGCATTTATTAGTTGTGTCAAGATTTTGTGGTTTCTGAATTTATCTCGACGAGACGAATCTAACAAGTTTAAAATTATGGTCAAAACTCAAAATTCTTTTTTATTGAATAAAGCCAAATTTAATCCAATAATCCAAGTATTTTCGGTTTTATTCAAAAAAATATTTGGTTTGACCATAAATTTATACTTGTTAGATTCGTGACGAGATAAATCCAAAAATTACAAATCTTGACACAAAATTAATAAATGCCAAACAAATTTGAATAAGGATAAAACAAAAAGACAAAAAAACCGAATTAAATTTTTTCGCCAAAGGATCCCCTAGTTTTAGTGTAAAAACGGCGCTGCGAATGCGAAGTGCGAACATAAACCCGTGCCTCGTGCACCGCACGTGCGTCTAATGCCTCTCCGCCTTGTCGGTTCAGCCTCACCGCGCTTTCATCTTCAGCGAGACTCTCTCGACTAGATTTCTCCTCCTCTTTCCTCTTCGGTTCTCCACATCCGCCATGTCTAACCGTCCCAACTTCCAAGGCGGCCGTCGCGGTGGAGGCCCCAACAGTGGACGTGGCGGCCCAACAGTGGACGTGGCGGCGGCGGTGCACGCCGTGGTGGCGGACGCGGAGGCGGCGGGGGTGGAGGACGCGGCGAGCAACGGTGGTGGGACCCCGTCTGGCGAGCCGAGCGTCTGAGGCAACAAGCAGCTGAGGTACAATTGTAGGCTTTATTTCAAGGTTTTCGTAACCTCACATCTACAAGGGCGGACGAGGGGCGGGCGATCACCCTACCCACGTTCGAGTTATTGTTTGAATTTTAGTACTGTATTTTTCTCTAAAAGTTCTAAAAGTTCAATGTAAGCCTGCCCCACTTAGTTTTGAACAATAGAATAGAACACCCGCCCAACAGGATTTTTGACAAAAATAGTTGCCAAAAAAAGAATTTTGACAAAAAAAATACTCCCTCCGTCCGCATTTATTACCCTCTTGAGGATTCCAACGCAATCATTGCACTTGTGAAACATTGTTTTTCTTATTTTACTCGTCAACAACAGTACTATGAAAGGGCAAACGAAGGAATGGATGAACTATTATCCTTTTAGTTTTGAAGTGAAACAATCTTTTTCGGATGGCAAAGAGTGATAATTGGGAAAAAAATTGGGGATGGAGGGAGTACTACCTTTTTTTGTTTGTTTGTAATACTATGCTACATTCAAAATAGATAGGGAAGCACAAGATGGTATATAGGTGCAATTAGATGATGTCTCTCAATTGTAGTTGGAAAGGTTGTTCGAAAATATACCAGATAATCTTTTTGAGAAGATTTTTATAATTTGTATTACTGTAGTTATTGTAGTTATATGCCTTTTTTTTTCTTCTTAATATTGGCCCACCCAAATTTCAAATACTGCGTCCATCCCTGGTGACGTGGAAATCACACGATGCCTTGATTGGTACATATAATGTAAACATGCCTGTATATATGTTTTTTTGGGCCAGATGGAGGTTCTGGACGAGAATGAGTGGTGGGGAAAGATGGAGCAGTTTAAGAGAGGTGGAGAGCAGGAGTTGATAATCAAGCGTAACTTTAGTCGGGAGGACCAGCAAATTTTGTCTGATATGGCTTATCAGTTAGGGGTTTACTTGTAAGTTTTCATGAGGTATTCTTTTGGTTAAACAATGAACTTCTTGTGTTTTGAAACCATATTCTTTTGGATCATTTGTGCTAAAGTTCTACTCTAGTGTGATATATTTTGGGCCATTTCATAATCACCTAAGCATTCAGAACAATTGGTAGCTTAGCATTGAGAACCGTGGCCTCTGCTCTAGCGCATTTTTGTTCTATGCTGACATACTTTTGAGTTTTGACTATTTGTCACGGCCAAGGGTGCATGCATTAAGTAACTGGGATACAATAACGATAGATTAGGAACATCTATATAAAAAGGTGGTACAGGGAAATGTGAAATCTAAAAGTCAATTTACCCAAAAAAATAAAAATCTAAAAGTCCCACGTGGGAGGATCTGGTGGCGGGGATTCTTATCATAGGTTGCCGATGGTTGTTATGCACTAAACATCATTGTTGTGTAACTCTATTTGGGCTTATGGTTTTGTGTCCTCTTTTAAGAATATGCATAGGCTGTGGTGCTAGAGCTGAGATTAATGTTGTGCCCTGATTCAAAGAGTATTCTTTCATGAGAGCAACTGCGTGTAAGTTTTCCTAATTATCTACCTTTCATGTTTCGTATTTGTGGAAAGGAAGTCATGCATATAACAAAGGGAAAGCACTTGTTGTGAGCAAAGTTCCATTGCCGAATTACCGTGCAGATCTTGATGATCGACATGGATCCACACAAAAAGAGGTACAAATGAAAAGTGCCACATATTAGCGTCTTGTTGCTTATGACATGTTTTTGATATACGGTTCCAAACCTGTTCGCAGATACGAATGTCTACAGAAACAGAGAAAAGAGTGGGGAATCTATTGGGTAGCTCGAAAGGCAAGGTTCCCACAGACAATTCCCCTAATGCATCGTCTCAAAGTAGCAAACAGTCGGTGCCTGGTGTAGACATTTCAAAACCTGTCCCTGTTTTGGTGACTGATGCTAGCAAGGAGAGAGTTAGTCTTGAACTTAAAGAAAGACAAGAGAAAATGAAGGTAAGATACAGGATCCTCTCCCCAAAAGGTTCCTGTAGCCTTATCCCATGTATTCACAGCCACCGAAATTGAAAGTATCCCAAAACACAGGGTTGCAAGTGATGAGACAGGGATTGGTACCTTTTTGGGGACACAAGATCCCATTACATGAAGTTTGCATTTCATGAGATGTACTGCTATTTTTGTGGCAAAACCTGGATTTTTGGGATTACTGCCAGAGTTCGTATGATATATCTAAGTTGTTTATCACTTGCAGACCTGTGATAGTGTGAAGGCATTGCAGTCATTCAGAGAGAAGCTGCCTGCATTCAAAGTGAGATCCGAGTTTTTGAAGGCTGTTGCAGAAAATCAGGTCGAATTTTACAAGCTGCTTGTATTGTTTAACGTAATTGTTTGTACTCTTTCATTGAGAGTCTTGAAGCTCAAGTTTGCCAAATTGTTGTCAAGTCAAACTTCGGCTTTTGTTATTTCTGACTTACGTGCTACACTTCTACTAAGGCTGCTTTTGGATTTATGCGGATGAAGGGACTTAAAGCATTCAGGGAGAGTGGCTTAAAATTAGGTTTTGCTGGTTCATGTATGAGTTAGACATTTAGGGTGAGAGCTTAATTGTGGTGGGTTTGAAGTGACCATCTAATTGGGGTGACTTGGAGTCCTTTATGCCGGGAATTGTAACTATACAAGTATCGCAATGCAGTTAATGCATTCTACCTCTAATTCATCCTCCACTCTAGTTTGACAAGCCACCTATTTTATTGGTGAAACTGAACACTAAAGCCCTCCGTTTGAAATCCAAATCTATTCAATTAGAGACTTAGACTTCTTGATTCACTTTCTACTGAAATTAACTTCTATTGCATTAAGATATCTAAGACCAAGTAAACTAATAACGAGCTTGAATTTCCTACAGCAACTCAGGTTATGCTTTTCCAACGAATGGCTGTGAGATTTTCTTCTCATGTTCTTCCCTGCTTTTCAGAGGGACAAATGTCCTTGAAAATTTAACGATGCTTCCAATTGAGAGAGAGACCTTGGGAAGTGATGTACTTCTCAAAATTGAATGGGCTTTTCTTAATAACTTCTTCTATGGATTGAAGTTTATCTTCATAAGCTTTTGTAACTGCCGAGTGTCACAGTGATTAATGAAACTTTTTGGTTGCTCAGAAGTAAACGATAAATAAATTAGAATCTTAGTAGAGATTAAATGCCGATTTCTATAGTGAGTGATCACTATTAAGAAGTTAACAAGAGTTCACTTTGTTTATGCAAATCTGGCCAGGAGGGAATGATGCTTTGATTTCTCCAAGTGGAAGAAGTAATTGTTCTTGATGTGTTGTGCTATCATGGCCAAAGTGGACTTGGGATCCAATGCTTGTTGTATAGTATGGGAAGTAGCAACATGAGGAAGTAATCTTTCCCATTCTTGTTTTATTTCTTTTATTCTTCTTCTGGAAGAGAAGCTGGGGCGTGGGATGGAGTGGTGGGGTGGTTTGGAGATATTATCTAATTTGGATCAAGAAGGTCTTGTAGTATCAATCGCTATGGCTTTGAAAGTTAATGGACATTGTAGAAGTATGGGTAAATTTGAAATCTCAAGGAATGTGCTTGATGAGACTTGGAATTGCTTGGCTTGCAGTGTAAGTAAAGTTTTCAAGATATTCCTCCAAGGGATGCAAACATAGGTTGGGAAACTTGGTTTATGGATCAATACTTATCCTTAGAATTGGGGTCCTGGGGATCTATGTAGCATGGACACGGACACGGACACGGCAGGGGGCACGACATAAATAAATAAAATCAATACCAATGGAAAATATAGTTGTATGTATAAGCATGAAGCTTTAACATATTAAAACAAGCATCATATATACATTATATTACACTTTTAACCTAAATATTTGAAGAAATGCACGTTTGCCCCTCAAAAAATTAAAAAATTTCATATTTAACCCCTGTTGTGTCCCCATACGTGTCCCTGCCGTGTCCCCCCCCCCCCCCCCCCCCCCCCCCCCCCCCAAAAAAAAAAAAAAAAAAAAAAAAAACTTAAATTTATTGCGCACGCCACATGGCATGTCCCATAATTTTTCCGTGTCCCCCACATATCCTTGTGTGTCCTTGTCGGTGCTTCGTAGCTGGGGATGGTGTTGTGGGATTGCAAGCAGGGCAATGTAAATGCTGGTATTGAAGGTGGTGTAGGGCGGCTGGAGTACAGGTGCCAGTGTGTGGACATGGGTTTGAGGTTTTGTAGGATTCATGAGTGTGGTAGTGTGGTGGCTGTGCTTACTGTGGTTGTCCCATTGTTGTGGCCTTGGTGATAGTAGTTGAAGAATCGAGATGTACAGACAGTATGTCACTTCCCATTAAGTAGTGGATCGAGATATAGAGCTGCTGAATCACTTTCCACCAAAATATTGTACTGACCTTCCTGTTTAAAATATTTTTGCTTCATATTGCTTTCACTTTTGCTTGTTGCTCTTGATTCTTGCACTCATTTTGAATTGTTAATATAAAATCTGCATGCGTAAAGTTTATTTCTGAAACTCTCTATTCTCTTGCCTTGTTCCTTATATTTATATTGAGAAGTACCTCAAAAGTTTTAGCTCATCTGAATGGGAAAAGTGTTTACGGTTGGCAATTTGTCCATACAGGCAGGTGGTTTTATTGCTTGGTATTGGGGTTGGTCTTAGGCTATACTAGTTAGTTCTATTGCTTTCTAAATTGATCCAATTTTTATAGTTGTGTTCCCCGTAATATGTACTCCATGAGTTGTCATACATTATCCCAGATTCCCAATGCATTACATGAATGGTCAACTAATCGCCTAGTTCATTGAACTTTTTGCACAGTTCCTCTTCTTCTGGTTCGTTATTGTGGTCACTGTTCTTAAAAGTATTCAGCTGCCATTTGTTCTTACTTGTTTTGGTTGACAATGCAGGTATTGGTAGTTTCTGGAGAGACGGGCTGTGGGAAAACTACGCTGCTTCCTCAGTTCATTTTAGAGGACGAGATATCAGCCCTCCGTGGTGCCAATTGCAACATAATATGCACTCAACCTCGTCGTATTTCTGCGATATCTGTTGCTGCCCGAATATCTTCTGAAAGGGGAGAGAGTCTTGGGGAAAGTGTTGGTTACCAGATCCGTCTGGAATCAAAACGTTCAGCTCAAACACAGTTACTATTTTGCACCACTGGAGTGTTGATTCGGCGGCTGGTAATGTGATTTTGGTCATGCTTGTTATTTTTCTGTCAGAAGCCCCTTTTGTCCTTAGGATTATATCGTGCAGTTTCATCTATGCATGATGCTTTGTTTTTAATGATCTGAAATGGCTTGTTGAGGTGCTTGGTTTTCATGATATTCTCATTTCAAGTCCTGGAACTTGTAACTTAGCAAATCGTATAGTTCGTATTCCTTCGTAATTCATTGTTCAAATTTCTAAACTACAACTGCAACTAGAGTGATGGGAAAATTTGAACTACGCTGTTCTCCACAACCATCGAGTCTTTTGTGCTCGTCTATGAAGCACCGACATGGCTCCTGACTGTCGTTTTGCCGTATGGGACACGGGGACACACCTGGGAAACATACGGGACACGCCTGGAGCCGTGTCTCTCTCTTTTTTTTTGAATTTTTCAAGGGAGACACCGATCGGGACACGGCTGTTGCTCGAGAGAGAGAGTACTCACCGAGTCACCGTCTGCTCCAGATTTGTTCAGAACAGGGAGAAGAGGAAGGAGGAGGTCGACGACGATGACAGCTAAGAGGAAGGAGGAGGTCGACGACGATGACAGCTAAGAGGAAGGAGGAGGTCGACGACGACGACGACGACAGCTGCTGCTGTCTTTTGCGGGTCGACGACGACAACAGCTATTGCTGTCTTTTGCGAGAACCCAAAAGACATTTGGTAAAGTTATGCTGCTGCTTTTAACTTTAACTTTTACAGCTGTCCCCACTTTTCTATGAATGAAAGCATGCGTCTGGGCTACAGCTGTCCCCACTCCCCACCTATAATTACATCACAAACCCAACTATTTGAAGTTATAACATATTTACCCCACAAATTAAAAAGTCTTACAGATATGCTCTTACATTATAAAAGTCTTTCAACCAAAATATTTGAAGTTATAATATATAAATGAATATATATATATATATATATATATATATATATATATATATATATATATATATATATATATATATTTCTTTGCCACGTGGCGTGTCCCCCGCTGTGTCCGTGTCCCCATTTTTTTAGAATTCCCGTGTCCATGTCCGTGTTTGTACCCGTATTCGTGTATCATAGGTGCTCGTCATCTTGCAAATCCATGGATTATGAACATTGGTTCTTTAATTTGTCAAGTATCACGATGATATTTACTGTTTTGTAACCTTTGTCTATATGAAAGTGATAATGATGTTCTTATGCTTATTTTGGCATTAGACTTGTGCACAGTTTTTTTTTTTTTTTCTTGTGCACTTAATTGCTCTGAAGTCTGGGTTGATTATTTGCCTCTTTAAGATGAGGTAAGCTAGTAACCCTATTAAGAAAACATTTTAGAGAATCACTAGAGTGGTAGTCTTCAAATAAGGTGCACTGGGAGGGCTATATTCTAGGAAGCACGTGTACTAGTATGGGATACAGGTACGGTACGAGTACTGGTACGGGATACGGCAATAACCCAAACTACGGGTATGGCGATTTTTTCATGTATATCTTTTGACACTTTTGGTATGATTCATTAGATATAATAAGTATAACGTATTTTATATATAGAAGCAAGATAACAAAAACTAATAGCACTTGAACTTGAACCCATACCGCTTGATGGACTCATCTTCCTATGAAATAAAGTGCAATAACCTAATTTTTGTGCATGCAACTATCATCGGTTTCAAGTTGGTGAGCAAAATCAAGCTCTATATCTAAGTTGTGGTTTCGAGTTTATGACTTGATCGCATTGAGTTATTGCATATTAAACCTAGCAGTTAAAAGTACCCAAGAAAGTACCCAACGAAGTACCCATAAACTCAAAAGTACCCGGTACGTTTTTGGAGTACCCGGTACGTATTTTGAAGTACCCATGAATTACCGGTACCCGGTACGGGTACGGGTACTTTGGGGTTTTAGAAGTACCCATGCTTCATAGGCTATATTGAATACAGACCTTTCGTTTGGCCTCCTATGCACAAAGAGGTAACTCTCAGTCGCTCAGATTAGAACCGATTTAGCAATGCACCAAGCAGTGGCTGGTTATAGTATTACTTTAGAATATAGATTAGAATTGCAGATTCTTGGTAAGCTTGATAGGTTAGCAATGTTTTTTATTCTCTGTCCTCATATGTATCATATGCCAGTCTAGAGCTTCAATATTGATGGTTACTGTCATGTTCCAAATTTAGTCTCCTTTGGGAAGAATGTTCACTCATAAAGACACTTGTAAATGTGATTATTTGGTGGAGCCAAAATATTCCATTGAGAGTACTATAGAGAAACCCTCAAAATGAGATACAAAGGGATATGTTTTTGATAACTCTATTTCAAAATGACAAAAGCTACATAATGAGAACTCTAGACACCTATACGTGACAAAATGAAATACATAACCTAAATACTACTGCATCAGGACTCTCCCTCCAAAGAAAACTTTTCCTCAAGTTGGATAACAAGACACAAAACAACTAAATAAAGAAAACATAAGAATTTGCAGCTTCGGATTAGGCATTTAGCTGCATTATATTGATCAACATCACCCTCATGCAATAACCCATTTCAATATGTGCTTCTATTTGTGTAGATTCACCGCGTCCAGGCTTATATGCCAAGAAATCACCCATTTTTCCATGCCTCACGCGGATCAACACTTTCTTAACATAGGTGACTACACTTGCTTCCAAAACATCACAAGAATGATCAACCATAACATAGAGAAATTTCAACTTCACATCATGCCCAAGACTTTCTCAAGTGAACACCATTCCCCAAGTATATTCAAGTCGTTCAAAATAATTGTTGCCCACTTTTGGTACCTCCATATGGTAAGGTTTAAGAGCAAGAGTTGTTTCGGATAACAATGCCACGTAAACTTGCACATCTTGCATCCCTTGCTCCATGGACAACTTGGAAGACAAGTGTTGAGAGCAATCATCAATCTCAAAGTCATACTTTCCTCTACCTCACGGTGAGAGCAATCATCAATCTCAAAGTCACAGCTTTCCTCTACCTCACGTTTTGCCTCCAAAAATTGCCAACTACTTCCCAAGGTGTCAGGGAAGACTCATTGATTGATAGGCTATGTCCTTCTTCTTCATCACCCAGCACGTCTTTAAACTCTTCATACATAGGAACACCTTTTAAATCACCACTAGTATCAGAGAGGGGATCATTTTCAAACTCGTCATGTGGGAACTCATCAAAGATATGAAGAACATCATCATCAATATCTTCATTAGTAAACTCATCAAACACGGGAACATCTTCAAAGTCATTCCCAAGCAGTTCAAACTTCAAACTCAGTCTCTAATCTCAAAGACACGTTCTACTTCAAGAACACCTTCAAGTTCTTCATTTGGATATTTATCAAAGGTGGTAACATCGTCAAAATAATCGTGTTTCATCTCATCATCAAATGCATCCGATTGAGGTTCATTTTCTCCTTAACAAAGAGGCTTTACTTTGATTCTGATGTGCATCTTCACAAAGTTCTAAATTGAAGCTAGATTTTCCACACTTGAAGCATTCATACTTCTTATTTGTAGATGAATTTCTAGCCATTAAAGTGTCAAATAAAGGATGATTTTGCATAGGGACAGGAAGTATATCCACTGTGCTTTGTATTCCAACCCCAAAAGACTTCCCACAAGTCCTATACTTACCAACATTAGTCAAAGAACCAGCATTGGCAAAGTGAGGGTAAGATAAGAATCATTCCTTGAACGTTTTCTTCATCTTCTCCCACTCTCTAATCTTTCCATTGTCTCTCCTTTTCCTAGTTCCTACTATCTTGTAATTGTTCCCTCAAATCGGTTGCTCTTCCCTGAAGATGTTGAGAGACTAACTTACTTTCTTCTCCCATTCGTATCCAGACTCGATCGGATTCGCTCTACATTGATGTGGAGCTAATAAAGAATCCTCAAATCGTTTTCGTGTGTTCTTAAGAAAATCACTACCTTTGATTAGAGGTTCTAAGTGTCACACTTCCTCAATCAAAGTAGTAGCTTGTTTACTCAACTCTTCATTCTCAAGTTTTTGGTTGCCAAACTCAACCTCTTCACCATTACTCACCATAAATCCTCTACCTCTGCCTTTAACTCGTCTATGAGCCATTAGTCCATTACAACACCAAAATCAACTCCAAACAAGCAAATCAATCCAAATAACGAACACGCAGTCAACTCAGGACTCCAACAACTACGAAAAGCAAACAATCAATCATAGACAATCCCCAAATAGTAACAAGCCATAGTAACAACATCAAATCGCAACTAACTGAGCAAAATTGCAACAACGTTGGTGAACATCGAACCTGAAATTGCAGTACAAGCGTCTGAACTCACTGTGTTGAACTCGAAATTGGTGATTGGAACTCTTAACAGGCAGATCGTGGCTCCAACACCCGATTCAATTGCCGAAATAGGGTTTCGAATGCATGAAATACATTTTTGAGCGCCAAGAAGATCTAATCAAGTGCTGAAACAGTGATTCGAGTGCCGAAATGGCAAGTCGTCTTGGTCTCCGTTTCAAGCTCCCAATTGGCTGGTTTGAGTGCGAAACAGGTACTAAATGGTGTGAAAAGGCCATATCAAGTGCGAAATGGCTTGAAAAGTGGAGACCGAGCTTGGAAAATGGGTTTTGGTCGTCTGAAATGGGAAAATCAGATTCGAAAATGGCCGATTGTGAGTTTTGAGCTTAGTAGCACGAAGCGCGAGCGCGAGCGGGGGAGCGGATGATCATAGAAGTGTGGGAGCGCCGTTGGGAGCGTGTAGGAAAAATTATTAAAATTATAATTTTGTCAATGTTTTTTATATAATTTTTTAATGTAAAGTTGGAAAAATTAGGTGAAGAATGAAGAGTCTTTTTCCAACTTTACAGATGTACAAAAGAGAAGCTAAAAAAAGAGAGTAAGTACGCTATTTCCATCTGGCCCTACACGTGTAGGATGAGATGCAACATCTCATATGGTACAGTAGCTACAGCCTATCATAAAACATCACATACGGATACAGCGCTACAGCGTATTATATCCCCCTCTGTCTTTCTCTTCTCTTTCAAGAGAATCACAACCCAGCACCACAGTAAATCAGAGATGAAGCCGACGACTGCAATCGGAACCAAAAACAGTCCAATCGGAGACATGAACGGTGGCAGAGACGCTTATTGAAGGGAGCCGATGACTGTGATTGGATGTAATCGACGACGGCGACAGCAAGGAACGACGATGGCGACCGGAAATAAACCGTAAGCTCCTATATTCCTTTGGAGCGCGATCCCGTCTCATGGGAATGTGCTCCCATCGCGTTTCCGAGTAAGAAACGCCGAATCGCGTTTCTCGGGGAGGAGCGCCTTCAATATTGGCGTTTCCTGCAACTAAGGTTTTGAGGGTTGAAATCAAGGTTTAGGGTCTTGGGTTGAGTAGATCTGGAGAAAACAAGTGGTTGGGGCTCCAACGAGATTTCCTGGCCCCATTTTAGGGTTCCGGCGAGCTTTAGGTTTCTTACAAAGTTTTCGGTGAGATGAATGATTAGGATTTGAGTTAGGAGCTTTGATACCAAATGGTGCAACCAAAATATTCCTTGAGAGTACTAGAGAGAGAAACTCTCAAAATGGGATACAAAGAGACATACTATTGATAATTCTATTTCAAAATGACAAAAGCTATCTATGAGAACTCTAGACACCTATTTATAGAACCACATGACACTATGTGACAAAATGAAATACATAACCTAAATACTGCTGCATCATTATTTGATGTTGTTAATTAACCTAAATACTGCTGCATCATTATTTGATGTTGTTAATTAGATGTCGCCAACATTTTTAGTATTGAAAGCATAGAAAGAGATGTATTTGGCTTTTGGATGACATTCTAAAGATAGCTCTTGATGATAATTTTTTGCATGTATTGATGGAGAGACTATTTTGTTGTGTGTATGACGCTATATTGGTTCTCTCTGTTAAAAAACAGTGGTAATTTTGGGTTGATTAATAGTGTGAGAAGAAAGCGTGAGGCTATTAGGCAATTGCGATTGATTAAATTATATGTTGATTAGATTGGAGGGGTAATTTTTGGAAAGGACAATTTAAAAATTAGCTTGTAGGGGAGCTTCTTCTTCTTCTTTTTTAATCGGTATGTGGGAGCTCATAAGTTTTTATTGTGGTCGTAAAAAATGCCCATTGACATGTGGTTCCTTATAATTTTTTTTGGTAAAATACAGGTTCAGGACCCAGATTTGACTGGAGTTAGCCATTTGTTAGTGGATGAAATCCATGAAAGGGGAATGAATGAGGACTTTCTATTAATAATTTTGCATGATCTTCTTCCGCGTCGTCCAGATCTTCGTCTTGTTCTGATGAGTGCCACCATTAATGCTGATTTATTTTCCAAATACTTTGGGAATGCCCCAACTATCCATATCCCGGTACTGTATTTTGGATTACACAATGGCTGGTGACATTTATTCTTCACGTTTGTTCAATTGCTTGTTATGATCACATTCTGATATTTTACAGTTTAATTTTGGCAGGGGCTGACGTTTCCTGTGGCAGAGTTTTTCCTAGAAGACGTGTTGGAGAAAACTCGTTACAGTATCAAATCAGAAGTTAAAAACTACCAAGGGAGTTCAAGGAGAAGGGGGAGACAACAAGAGTCTGAAAAAGATCCTTTAACTGAGTTGTTTGAGGCATGGTTTCGGCATCATTTTCCAAGATGTTATATGTAATTTTGTTTTGTGCTAATCTAACCATCTTGATGAATATGTGCTTAAAAGTTATGACCCTTGGGTGAATATCACCACTACATGAGAATTTCTAGTCTGTAAAATAGCCAATATGTTGTTGCATGCCTGCATCTAATTGATTCAGATAACATCCTATCCTGCTTTGCTCTGTCATATTTAGAGTTTAATTGGTTGCACATGATGTGAATATGCAAACATCCCTTTCTGTTTTCTTTATTGTCCCCATTTTGAGTCAAGCTCTGACATGGTCCTCACGTGCAACCCCCGCATGTACAAAGTAAGGAGGCAGACTAAAACACAAGCTGAACTACAGAAAATGCACTTATTCAGATGGTTTATGGTGCACATATGATGAAAGTAACTGGGATAAGCCTGTAGGAGAAGACTTGAGCCGAGTCCATTGGTGTAGCCAAAGTTTGATACTGGGTTAGATAACTATTGCCCCAGAAGTTTTAGTTGTTGGGGTATCTGTGCCTTGATGTATATTTTTCATCAGGCTGTTTCGTGCGATCAATCACGGGACTCCTTTGAGGGGCCATCTATTCCGCAAATTGCATTTTGTAGAATGGGTTCAGGGTATGTTTTTTTGTGTTGCCTTTCCACTGATTGTTCACTAACTTTGGTGGGAAACTCAACGCCGAAAAAACCCTATGTTGGAGCTTTTCCCTCATCGATCTAATAGTACCCCAGAACTTGCCCGTTTGTATCGAAGATCTAAATCTAGGAAGTCAACTGGTTGTCCCCTGTTACCTTGTTGTGCATGGCATTCTACGTGTGTTTTTGTGCACCATGTTTAATTCAGTTTGTTCATCTCTCCACGCGCTAGACTTGTGTCACATAGAACCAGAAGGGTTAACTTCACCCCACGTAGACGTGGCTGAGTCACTGAACCTGCTAGGTGTGGATTGAGGGGATTAGTAGGTTCTGGAAATTAAACATAATGCACTCTATTCCTTTAGGGTGATAAAAAAATCTACCTTTAACAAGCATTGAAATCTTCTCCAGTCAATTTTGGACTTACTCTGATATTATGTGCTTGCAGTGCCATACAGTTTCCAATGGCTCATTTCTTCAAATTTATACCGCATTGGTCATATGTCATGCTTGTAGAAATTGACTGAATATCGCGTGATTAACTTTTTATTCCCTGGGGGATACATCATGCTTTGATAATTTATTCTTCTTACTATTTTCTGTGTGTGTGTGTGTGTGTGTGTGTGTGTGTGTGTGTGCAGGACGTTGATATTGATTCTCACTACAAAAGCTTCAGCATGACAACAAGACAATCTCTTGAAGCTTGGTCTGGTTCACAGCTCGATTTAGGTCTTGTATGTATATTCATGACTCTCAACTCTAAAGAAATGAATCTGCATAATTCTTTCAACCATTTTGAGCACCTGTTTTGCTGTTGGCATGGAACTTTTTTCCTCATAATCCTAGGAAGGACTTGTGGTGCCTAAATACTAGTACCTTCTTTTGGTTGGTTAGTGTCACTAAATTTTGTCTTTGTTTCTCTAATAATGAGGATATTTATTACACAATTGCAAATTAAACTAGTAATTCATCAATTGTAGTACTCCCTCTGTCCCAAAAATTTGTCCACTATGCAAATAACTGCGAATCAAAAAAAGAAAAGTCATCAAAAAAAAAAAAAAAAAGGCTGAGATAATCGATTAGATAATCAATTAGGTTTTATATGGATTTCTGTTTTTCTTTTATGATCTTGAATATTCCAGGAAGAGTGATTAGGGTACTTATGTGGTGTGCATGCATTTCTTTATTTTATCCAAGTTGGTTCAATCTTATGACAGTTTATTATTGTAGCGCCTCGACTTGTGGTTATGAGGGAATGCTCTCATTTGACGGATCAAACTACTCTTAAGTTGTAGGTTGGGTTCGAGGTTTTGGCTTTACTTTACGATGTGGACGAGAAAGACCCTGAAATAACTGCGAGGAAGCTGAAGAACTTGATGTGGGAGAGACTTCTAAAGAACTAGATAGAACTCAGAAATAAGGGTCACACTCCAACTCAGGGGATAACTCCAGAGACCTAATAAGAAAATACCTGACAGCGAGGAGACTCAGAGCGTGAAATACTGGACTGAGGGTAAACTACGGATTTAACTACTTAGATAATACTCCTTGACTCAACAAACTGAGGCAACTAGCTGCCCTGAGCCTTGAAATAACTATCCTATGCGGACGGTTGCGACTACTATTTTTCTACAAATTAATCAGTGATATATAGAAACTTGCAGAAAAAATGCGAGTGTTTTGCAACAAAAATGCTTCTTTTTTTTTTTTGAAGTTCTCGTGTTGTTGTGGAGAATCTTTTTGGAATAGAGGGTGTATGTATAGTTTCACCGAAGGCACTAGAAAAATCAAATTTGTATGGCAGTTGCAAAGCCCATGCAATTGAAAGTAGAATGGGAAATGAGTAATTTGGTCATAGGTTAGAAGGAAGTGAGGAAATCAGTGTTCTAAAATCAGTCAAGTTGGCAGACTAGTCGGCCTCAAGTCGCTAGTCAGAGGTCCCCCGACTTGATTGAAACCCGACTAGTCGGGCAAAAGTTGGTGATTAGTTGGCGATTAGTCGGTTAGAAATCGCTAGTTGGCATGTAATACCCCAGGTTTGGGGGTAGAGATTGTTTAGTGTTTAGTCCCACATTGGAAGTCTACATGGGGTGATCTTGGGCATATAACAAACCATGTAAGAGACTACTAGTACCTTGGGCTTAAGCATTTTGGGCCATGTGATGTGGTGTGGCTAGTGGATTAATCAGGGTACTGGGCCAGTGGTCTACATGGGGCGTTACACGGCAGCCGACTGACCTGGGACCGACTAGCGTCTTTTAGAATCTTGAAGGAAATGTTCTGCTTCTTCCTCCCATTTTCATGTGGTAAGGATTAACCTTATTTATCCAAAACAAAATGCACGCAATGTACTATTGCTTGTATAAATGTCAATCTTGTCTGTTTAGACACATAAACATGTATCTAGTGTTGTGTCTTGGAGTTAATCCCGATGTTATGCTTCTAGACCTGTAAAAACAAGAACTTGGTCATTTGTCTGACATCTTTCCTAGGTTGGGCTTGCTTCAGGAACGAGCATACTTCACTGCCTGAATGTGGAAGGCCAAAACGAATTTTATTTGGCGTTATGCAGTTAAAATGGAAAATGCATGACTTTACGTGGTACGAGGGCCTTCCAGGAAACCTAAGTTTGGGTTTAAGGGTTACTCCAGTAGGCAAAAGAGGACAATGCTCAAAAGAGGCAACAACGTGGTATGGCGCACCCTCCAGCTACCTTGAGAGAGGACAATGCTCACATAATTGCCATCTTATTCATCAAGATAAAGGATCACTTATGATACCCCAAAAAGATAAGAAAGATATGGAAAGCAAGAGAGCTGTTTGTAATATCAATATATGCAAAGTATACTGATACTCGTAGAACAGTAGAAGTTTGTGGGTTATTGTGGAGCTTGAATATTAAATTTCAATGCCTACTCTGTCTACTCTTTCACTGGAAATAACAGGGATGGACGTCTTAGGATTCCCTGCTTGAATTTGATCTTGTTTGCTTAAGGTGACATGTAGTAGGCACTTTCTTCTCGATGGGTAGCGAGGGAAGAAGTCTGCCTTCCCATTTGCTGATGTTGGACACTCATTATAGTTTCTAGGAATTGTTAATAGTTATACATCTGTGAGGATCAATTTAAGTTTGCTCTGTATTTTTTGATGCTATAGTTGCGCATGCAAGATTTTTTATATACTTTTGCAATGGGAACAAGGGGAATTAAGATGTTAAATGTATGGTTCTGTATTTGACTTTCTATTCTTTTGAAAGGCAGAGATAAAAATTACCGCTACTGAGTCAAGAGCGATTAACTGATCATGAGATGAGGTTGTCGTACAAATTTAGTTTTGCTAAATTCACTTGATTGTACAATGTTTAAATTACAGCATTGAGCAATTTTAAACAATTACTAGTCATTTTCTTTTATCCATAGCATACTTGTAAATTACCTTGACATATTAGAGGGGTCCTGTGTACCTTTGCGGTAATGGTTTTATTTCTTGCTTTGGAAATGTGTCTTTTCAAAGTATAGGATTATTTCTTGCTTCGGAAATATGTCTTTTCTTAAAGTGTAGGATTATGTCTTGCAGGTGGAATCAACAGTAGAATACATCTGTCGTTGTGAAGGTGATGGAGCCATTCTAATATTCCTCACTGGTTGGGATGACATATCTAAGCTGCTTGACAAAGTTAAAGCAAATAGTTTTCTTGGAGATCCCAGAAAGTTTCTTGTCCTTCCTCTTCATGGTTCAATGCCTACCATCAATCAACGTGAAATATTTGATCGCCCACCTGCCAACATGAGGTAGCCATCGTTCCAGTCAAGGTTTTATCTTTCATTATAACATTCAAGGAAAAGTATCACTTTATCCTTAATTAACGAATTTGTTTATCTCAGGAATTTTGGATCTTTCCAGGGTCATGTCTCTTCATTACTTTCTTCAATTAATTTGCTTTGTACTCAATAGTTTTGGTGAATTGTTGTTTCCGGTGGACTAATTTTGATAGCCAAATTAGTGGGCATGGTTACCATTAAAAAATTATTCAAACTCTAAGTCACAAGTGGCAGCATGGCATATTTTCGAAGTTTGGTATCTGAAACTTATTTTCCCTTCATTTTGATCCCTCGCGGTGGTTATAAATTTGAATGCGGTCTAATGACAGAAATCGACATGTTTTGACTAGTTCTATGGCATTCAGTCATGAGTCGTGACTTGACTCGACTTCCAGCCCTACCACGAAATTTAGCTTCTGCATGTTCTTCATTTAGTTATATAACATCCAATGCAGGCTTGTTAAGTCAAAGCATGCTGTTCTTATAATCTTACCTGCCATTCCCCTGGACTTGTCTCCTAATTTGGCGGTGTTGGGAGGGCAGACTAGATGCAAGCTTGACCTTTTATGTAGTATGGTGTGTGTCTCTGCTCTCTGGCTCGAACTCATGTTCTGATACTAACTACTGGAGCTTTTACAACTGCACCAAGCAATGGAACCTATGCTGTTGCCTGCTGTTAGATATTTTCAATGTGTACATTTTTGCGGATTCTGCTCCTTGTTATTTTGGTGGATAAAATTATTGTAAGGAGTAAGAATCTAATTGATTTCAAATGTTCACTATTCTTGTATATTGTCTGCGTTAGAAGTCATGGACAAAAAACTCTGTAGGATCTGCTTTAGATTTTTTACAGAGGATTTCTAACATCGCACCTTTTCCAGGAACTGGATATTTCTTCATTGTTCTGAGAATGTCTTAGATTTGGAATACATAGGGAAGTGAGGGACCATCCTAGATTGATATATTGGAATTCAGATGTTTTCCTTGAATATTTTTCATGACAACAGAGTAACTATGTTTGTAAATCATGGAACACAATTACGGATTTCAAAAGAGCCTAGGCCTAGCTATCCATGGAGAAAATATGTATAATTGGGATTCTGTTTTCATGTGGATCTGGGATTTGTTAGAATTATATGGACCTTGATAGTGGTTTGTAGATTTTCAATCAAAGGATGGTTTCTAGTATGGTCCTTTCATCATGATTTGTGTGGCGGTGGATTGTTAAAGCATCCAAGTCAAAACCAATTGGCAATGAGTGGGGAGGCCGTCCAGGCTCATATACTAGCTTTGGAGGTTATAATTAACCAATGTGGGACAAACTCTAACATGGAGTCTCCCTTGATTGGTGAGGGTCGCTGAGATGTAGGGCTCCTCCTAAGGTTTTTAAAGCTGTATGGACTATTAATGACGTTGGAAAGAGATGCAAATTATTCAGTGAGAGAACTTCTTGCATGCTGGAGTTCTTCTGCCCGAAGGAGTCATAGTACAGGATTTGAAGTTTTGTGACAGTCTGCAGGGAGCAAAATAGGAGTACTTTTGAGTGTTGACAACCCTGAACTTCCTTTCTGTAGCTTGAAGTGATCTTTAGTATTGGCTTAGATTTTTTGCTTGAGAATTCATCCTTTTTGTGATGTTCACTGGGGATGTGACATGCTAGTGGATGCACAGCATTTAGGGTGTCCTTCGAGTGAGTTTAGGTTTGTCCTGAAATACACTTTTACTGATGGACTAAATAATGACGTGAATTAAAGTCATTATGTTGGCCTGTTGGGTGACTACATGAACACCTACACCCTGCAAAACAAGGCTATGGAAAAAGGAATTAAAGAATTTATTTTTAAATACATATGGGACATGGTTCTCCTAGTGGGTAATAAGCTGAGAAGTATGGTCACTTCTAAGAAGGTCTTATGTCCGTGTCGGCCACGTACAAAACTCACTTAACACATACACTTTTTTGACATATTCCTGACGAGTCGGATTTCAGTCCAAAGTTATTTTCATCTTACTTTGAGAGCTTGAAACACTTGGGACACTGGTGGGACATGCTTTTGCTGACATTATAGCTTGCAAGTTTGAAGAAAATGACTTGGGAGTCAATGATTAAAATCATGCTTTTAACATCTTCTTTAATGGCTTTTGCTTTAAGAAAATGACTTGTGATAATGACCAGAGTCTTTTTAAAGCGTGTAGTAGAATTTTAGATCCTTTGTACACACATTTCCTATATGATACAGTGTTCTTACTATGTGATCAATATTTGTAGAAAATAAAAAACTTAAAATTAACTACTGTTTCGTGTGCCTATTAGTATATGTTTTTGCAGTGTCTCTTCTGTGTCACGTCTTATTATTTTGAACATCTTTTAATCATCTGTCTGTCACCTGAATTTGGCAGAGCCAGTTTCGAGGTTTATCTGGTCGATGTACAGTTTTACTAATCCTCTCAAAGTTCATCCGAATTTTATAAGTCACTCTTATGTGGTTTGCAGAAAAATTGTGCTAGCAACAAACATTGCTGAGAGTAGTATAACAATTGATGATGTCGTATATGTCATCGACTGTGGAAAGGCTAAGGAAACCAGTTATGATGCTCTTAACAAACTGGCCTGTCTGCTGCCATCATGGATTTCAAAGGCTTCAGCGCATCAGGTAGCTAATACCAACAAATCCTGTCTCTTTTCTAAAAATATTCCCCAGCATACCCTTTGGCAATGTTGTTTCACTAGAATGAGGCTGGAATGGAACGGTCATCCCCTTGGAATCTCCTTCCGATTTAGGTTAGCTGAAAAAAGAGACAACATATTCCGGATGCATTCGTCATTCCCCAACTAGGTGGATGGTCATTCCATTGGGAGGCCTAGGAAAGACCATTCAGATGCTTCCTAGTTTTATTCCAGCAAACCAAACACTATTTAGAGTAGTTGCAGATAAATTTCTTGGGAATTGATTTTATTTGTACTTTTTGTGAGACTTGCAGAGACGTGGACGTGCTGGCCGTGTGCAACCTGGAGTTTGTTATAGATTGTATCCGAAATTGATCCATGATGCAATGCCTCAATATCAACTGCCTGAAATTCTTCGAACTCCATTGCAAGAGCTATGCATGACTATTAAAAGTTTGGAGCTTGGAAACATTGGAACATTTTTGGCAAAAGCGCTTCAGCCACCAGATTCCCTCTCTGTTCAAAATGCAATTGAACTTCTTAAAACAATCGGGGCTTTAGATGATAGTGAAGAGCTCACTCCACTTGGTGTGATTTTGGACATCTGCAGAGTTGCTGTAGATTTCCAATTTTGAATTTTTCTCTAACCTCAGTTTATTTGCTTGACAGGGCGCCACCTGTGCACTCTACCTTTGGACCCAAATATTGGAAAGATGCTTCTCATGGGTTCAATCTTTCAATGCCTTAATCCTGCATTAACAATTGCTTCTGCTCTTGCACATCGCGACCCATTCGTCCTTCCAATAAATAGGAAAGAGGAAGCTGATGCAGCAAAGAGATCTTTTGCTGGTGATTCTTGCAGGTTGGTGTTTATGCTAAAACCTTACTGCTCTTTTTTGTCCTCCTGGAATGGAATTCTTGTTTGCTTACAATGATTGGAAGTCGGGAAAGTAAAACATGAAGCTATCTTTTCCATTCTGTGCAGCGATCACATTGCGCTGCTCAAAGCATTTGAAGCTTGGAAGGACGCAAAACGCAGTGGAAATGATAGGTCCCTCTGTTGGGAAAATTTCCTCTCTCCAGTAACATTGCAAATGATGGATGATATGAGGAGCCAGTTTCTGGATCTACTATCAGACATTGGCTTTGTTGATAAATCCAGAGGCGCTAATGTAAGATCTTAAGGAAAATTGCATCTCTTCTAATGATTTGCATCTGCCTACAATTTGTTGACCCCTCTAATTGCTTACGTAGGGGCAAGGACCAAAATATCAGTTTGTTTCCATCAAGAAATGTTTGAAACGTTTATGTTACCCAAGATACTGTGGGGAAACACAAGTGGAAAAATGAATTTCACAGCAGAATCTAATAAAAAATCATTAAAATCGTAGCAAATCAGAAGTTGTGTTGGCTTATTGGACAATACTCAACTTTGTGGTGAAGTTACAATTTTTCTCATACTTTTGTTTCTTTTTACATAGTGAAGCAACCTATAAATCTAAGCATATTTGATCGTCAATAATTAGGCTTTTATGCACTTGGATGGGTATTAGATACATGTTTCTAAACATTTCTTGTATTTTGTATTTTCTGTACTCTCTTTGGAGATGATTCTGAAGCATTTCCCAGATGTTCTGTTTCAATTCTTGCTGAAACAACACACTGAAAATAATTTTGATAATTTCTCAGGAGAAAGTATCATGAGGTGTGTTCTGATCTGCATCCTCATTTTGAATGAGATAGTTGACATATATAATGATTTTTTGAAACTACCAATATAGTAGAGACTTGGAGATGGTCAACATATGATATTCCGCATATGATTTTTCTCATGAGCAGTTCATTTACGTGATTAATAGACGTGTCCTTTTTACAGGCTTATAATCAATATAGTAAAGACTTGGAGATGGTATCTGCAATCCTTTGTGCTGGGCTCTATCCTAATGTTGTGCAGTGTAAAAGGAGAGGAAAACGTACAGCGTTCTACACCAAGGAAGCTGGAAAAGTCGACATCCATCCTGCATCTGTAAATGCCGGTGTCCATCTTTTCCCGCTTCCGTACATGGTTTATAGTGAAAAGGTGAAGACAACCAGCATATTCATAAGGGATTCAACAAACATATCAGACTATGCTCTACTTATGTTTGGTGGTAATCTCATTCCAAGCAAAACTGGAGAAGGTATTGAAATGCTTGGAGGGTACCTTCATTTCTCTGCTTCCAAGAGTGTGCTGGAGTTGATCAGGGTGATGTCCCATTTTAATTCGACTCTCTCTCTCTCTCTCTCTCTCTCAAGATTCTCACAGATTTAAAGTTCATTAATATGTTGAATTGTTTGTTGGATGTTTGCAGAAACTGCGAGGGGAGCTTGACAAGCTTCTAAACAGGAAGATTGAAGAACCGGGCCTGGACATTTCTGTGGAGGGAAAGGGCGTGGTTGCTGCTGTGATTGAGTTACTGCATCATACTTAGAATGATCGTTACTAGGACTATAGATCTGACACTACCGCCCCTCCTGTTTCAGCTGATATTTTTTTCTCCAAAAATACTGCTGAGAAAAACTTGCGGAAAACGTATTTTTGTGTTTGGTTGCATCTCTCATAATGATGGTGCTAGTGGTTGTGGTAGTGATGGTGGTTGGGGCGGTGGCAGGTTGGTGGTAGTGGTCCTGGTGGAGGAGGTGTGATAGTAGTGCTGAAGGAATAGGATCTTTTCTGCCTGTATCAGTTCATTTGCCGTTGAGTTCCATTAACCCTAGCCCAAAACCAGAAAATGCTGAATTTTTTTTCTAAAAACGTTTTCTGGCTAAACAAACAGAACTTTAGATGCTTGTGTTTATTATTGTAGAATGTAGATTCGAGGTTACCAGAGAAATTTGTTGTTTAAAGGAGATGGAGGAAAATACTTTTACGTGATAAATCATCTCTCTATATCTATTTTGGTTGGCGTCAATGCCACGATAGTTTTTGTTTGTGCCACGACTGTTAACATTGCCTTGACATGTTTACCCCGTCTTTGAAACAAAATAGATTCTCTCTCCCTCTCGTTGTCCACTATAAATGAACCCTCGCGACTGAGTCTATGTGGAAGGCAGATCCACCACCACTGTGTACGTACTTCATAAAAAAAACTGCCATTGTCCATGTTTTCAGATAAGGTGCCATTTCAATTTGTAGTCCTTCATATTTCAATCCCTGAGCTCTACGAATTGAAACAACCCAATTTCAATTGCTTCCATCGTTATAAAACCCGACTAGGAAGACGATTTGAAAGAGGGGAGAACGGGAACCTGTGAATCTGATTTGGAAGATTTGGAAGAAAGAAGACAGGAGAGAGAATTTTGTCTTGTGATTGAGAGGGAGAGAGATTGAAGTGTTGCGACGCGGTGATGGAAGGGTAAAATAGCCAACTACTAAAACAAATCGCGGCACTAAGAATACGTATTGTGGCATTAGATTTCCAAATTCAGCTGAAGAAGTTCTCAATCTCGTGCCCATCTAGTTGCTCTCGAGTTCATGTATTTTCTGCTAAGCAAAGAGGAGGGGTGTGGCTGTGTGAAAATGTGAATAGGCCTGTCAGATAGATTGGATTTAATTAGGGATGGCAACGGATAGGGTTTGGATCGGAGGTACTCTTTTTATACCCGATCCCCAAAATTCATACTCATTTCTATACCCGTACCCATATCTAATGGGGTATACTTCAAAGTCACCAAACCCATACCCATATGGATAACGGGTGTTATGGGTATTACCCAATATCCAATTTCGCATTGAAGAAAGAGGCAAATTTATGGAAGAATATTAAAATTTTAAGAGATAAAACGTTATCAAGTATGTATATTTTGAAATATAATACAAAACTAAGACAAAAATTAACGTAGTATATTAGTTGTAATGCATTAGTACAACCAAGACAGAAAGTCATAACAAAAAACATTATAGAGCAATTTAAATATATAAGTTACAAAGCTAAGAAAGATGCAATTTAGAGCAACAAAGATACAATAAAGTTACTTGTACAACTAAGCGGCTAATGCAAAATTCCCAAATAATTACTCGTCACTGACTAGGTTGAAAAAATTATACTTGTCCGATAGAAACATTATATAAAGGGGTATATATAATGTAGAACAAATACAATGGGGCTGGTATGGGTATTCAGGTATGGGGGTGGCAAAATCATACCCTCCCCATACCCAACTGGGTATTATACAATTACTCTCATATCCACTCCAATTGGGTAGAAAAATCGGATAATATCCACATCCAAATGTCCAGATCGGATCGGGTATCCATGGGTATGGGTATAATTGCCATCTCTAGATTTAATCTGAATTCGATAGGATTTGAATCCGGTCCAATTACAAAGTAATGCAAATCTGTCTTCTAGAAATCTGCGTAAAGCAATTTGAATCCGAAGAATTGGATATCCGATCTGGTCAGGGGCGGAGGCACATAGGGGCTGGGGGTGGCTCCGCCCTCCCCCCCAAATTCCTATTTTGGAGTATATTTTGCAAAAACATTTATAGATATTTTTTTTAAAAATAAGTATAAATTCTTGACAATAATTCAAATGTAAGAACAATTTTCATTCCAAGAACACTAAGTTATGGTGAATTAAATCCCGTGATAATGATATTGTATTCGTCGAATGATATAATAACAACAATACTCGAGATTAATTTTTCCATTTATCAAAATCATCCCATAAAAACTCGAATGAGTGTATTTAGTCATGAAAAAATCTTCGAACCAAAATTTTCTTCATAATTCGGCCCCCTCCGATTTAGATTTCTGGAACCTGGCTCCACCACTAGATCTGGTCCGGTTCTTTTTAACTTGTTTACATATATATATATATATATATATATATATATATATATATATATATATATATAGTGAGCTTCCGGTCCAAACCACTATTTACGGACCTAACGTCCGGACCTCCACCTTCCCAATTTTTTTTTGAAAATCCGAACCGTTAGATGTGTTTAAAACGTGATTTTAAGGTCCAACGCGAAGATTTGGCAAAAAAAAATACCCGGAAGGACTTGATCGGGGCAGTTTTTCACAAAAACGCTAATACATCTAACGGTTCGGATTTTCAAAAAAAAAATGGGAAGGTGGAGGTCCGGACGTTTTAAAATCCGGGAGTTTGGATTGGAAGTTTTTTGTATATATATATATATATATATATATTTGCGTCCTATTTGATGATAGATTTTTTTTTATAATCAAAGTTAAGCCCAACCGGGCTACAAAAAATGCATCTTAAAAATCAGAACTATTCTGCTAATAAGACACCCAAAAAAGAGAAACAGCCCTCTTTTAAAGACCTTCGGCGGCACCCCGTGAACTAAAACAAACTTCCCTCGATATGAAATTTCCGGAACGTTCACGATCCGGAGCCTAAACCGGGAAAAGAGGTCCATAGGTTTTGGAGTTAGCTATATGGAAGGTACAGAGAAGATTTGTTTTTATTTTTTGATCACACGATTACAGTATTATTAAATAAATCAAAAAGCTAGTGAATGGTTGCGGATGGGGTTCTCATTTATATCCTTTGACAATTTACATAGTCTGTTTTGTAATATTGAATAGATCAACTTATATTGTTTGCTTGTTGCAGCAACTTTTTATTTTATTTCATCACATTTTAGAACAGTTTTATGCTAATCTAGAATATATTTATATCCTTTGGCAATGTTTTGTGATATTGAATAGATCAACTTATGTTGTTGGTTTGTTGCAGCAACCTCCTTTTTAATTTTTTTTTTAATCACATTTTAGAATAGTTTGATGCTACTCTATAATGTAATAATGATTTTCACTTAGTGATGGTGTATTCTAAGAAAATAAAAAAGACGAGTGCCAAATTATGGCACTATCAGTGAATTTGTGTTGACAATGATTGTGGCCAAAATGAATGTTAGGTTCGTGTTGGTGGTCGTGCCATGACATGCAACTACTAGTTACCAGATCGTCGTGCCATGATTGAATTGGGTCGTGTAGAGAGGTGGAATGGGAAAAAAAGGGAAGGACGTGAATTATTAGTTGAGGGTACTTTTGTAACTTCCTGGAGGTAAGTAAACGAAGAGCCGGCCAAGACGTTTGGGCTACCTAAGCCTCACTCCAATTTTGGTTGCCCACTAACCATTAGGTGAAAAAAAAAAAAAAAACAAGGTTTTTTTAGCTTGAACATAAAAAAAAATCACAATCAAAATGTAACCCCAGTTATAATGCTTTATGACGAGCACGATCCGATTAAAAAGAACTTATTGTATTGTTTTAAGCAAATTCTTCAATTGAGTCATCGCACTAACTTATGCAAGAACTCATTTTTAATTGAGATCATAGGCGACTCATATAATCTCATGTAATACACAAGTTTGATTTTTTTTTTTTTTATAAACTTCAACTTTGAAAAACTTATCTGCATTGAAGCAACTATAACTTGCAGTACCGAACTCATAATATTGAGTCTCTTACATCTTCAAGCGTTATTTTTTAAAAATATACAATACAAAAATTCAAACTAAAAATATGATACATAGATAAACGTAAAAAGATTGTAGGAGTTTTTTTTTTGTTGAAAATAATAAGAAAGTTTGATTCATATTTTAAATATGATTTGTGTGAAAATAAAAAATAAAAAACCATGTTAGCTCGCTCATTTATTTATTTAAATTTTCCACCCATGGGAGTTTGTTAATCCAATATAAGGAAATTATCACTTCTACAATTGTACATTATTGTTTTGTTTGTTACATGCAAATTTTTCTTGCAAAGTAATTGAGTGGTGTGATTTCATAAAATTATGGATTGGGAGGGGACAAAGGTGTCATAAATAACAAAGAAAAGAAAAAGGGCAAAAAAGAGGGAAAGAAAGACCTAAAAGGCCCGAAGTACCAAAAACAAGTACTTTCTGTGGTTCGCACTTGGGTCAAGCGTAAAGGAGGGGCAACCCCTTGCCACGAAACCAAACTGGCGCTTCATAACCATTTGTGGGAGCTTTAACATATTTACGTATAAGTTAAGTAAATTTTTTTTTTCCTAGGTTGCCCCAGCGGGGTTTCCCAAGCCTGGAGGCTTGCTGGGCTTACCCCTGGGGCGGCACTGGTTATAAACGAAGTTATATGGAGGGCTTGTTCTCCTATAGATTTTAGGTGTATTTTATGAAAATCTCATAAAATGAACATTTTATGGAATATGGAGGGGTGATAAAATGAAGTTATTTTCCCAAATGATAAAATGTAGTGGTTTTCCTATAGATTTTAGGAGGATTTTATGAAAATCTCATAAAATTACTTTTACATTTTATGTGTTGAGATTGGAGTGTGATAAAATGTAAGATTTTATTGGAAAAAAATTGTGTAATAAAATGAAGTTGTTTTCCCAAATGATAAAATGTAGTGGTTTTCCTATAGATTTTAGGAGGATTTTATGAAAATCTTATAAAATCACTTTTACATTTTATGTGTTGAGATTGGAGTGTGATAAAATGTAAGATTTTATTGGAAAAAAATTGTGTAGGAGAACAAGCCCGGAGTTGATAGTTAGGGTGTCAGTAAAATTTTGAAGAATAAAATGGTACAAACTATAATTTCAAGTTAATAGAGGGGCTATAAGCGAAATTTACGCTTTATGAAAATCCAATTTCTATAGGGATTTGGTTCGAACCAGTATTTCTTTGCTCCATTGATCGTCCCTGTATCATGTAAAACCCTAACAACAAAACTTACATACTCTCTCTCTCTCTCTCTCTCGGTGGGGAAGACCAAAATGGGCCGGCCCGAGCCTTGTGTATTGTTCTCTCAGACATTCGTTCATCCCCAACTCGACGAGTACGTTGACGAGGTACCTCTGCTTCTTACTCAATTCGTTCCTTCTTTGATGAGTTTAACTTGTTCACACCCATTGGAAATCGATAAGCAAACAAGGACATAGCAGAAAGAGAGAAATTTTACTGAACCAATTTGAATAACGGGCTCCAAGTACTGCGCAGAATGGATAGATTTCGAATTAGTTCAATTGTTTGTTGAGCATCTATTGCAGAATTTTCCTAGCCAATTAATGAATTTAAGTTCGTTTAATTTTTTCCATTGTCAGTTGTACTCTTGATTCTATGCTTGGTTACTGTAGTATAACGAAAAGAGAATACATGGCAGAAAGAAGTTAAATCTAGAGTACCATTCGTGGCATTTTTATTCATAGAGGTGGTCAGACATTTTGTTAACCAAGACGGTTTGAAAGTGGATGCAAAATGCAAGTACACCCCAAACTTCTCGCTCCCACGGGTCGGTTGATGGAAATAGACTAACTATCGGATTCACTTGGTCTTGTTGATTGCTTTGGAATATACAATATAAAGGTTTGGCTTTATGTAGGTGTAATTGACGTGCTTATTTTGATGCAAAAACCGAAAATACCATCAAATCTACAAATGGATATATTAGAGAGACGATCGCTAAAGGAGCAAAAGCTCTTAAAATATAATTCTTCAAATATCAAAAACTACCTAATGAAGACTCTAGACACCTATTTATAGACTCAAAACCTTGCACGCATTGGAGGACACAAAAAAGACGCAAAGACCCGCAATTTTACTGCATCATATTTTGTTGGGGTAGTTTGTTCATCTAGGGATTACTGGCTACTTATCAAATGGGGTGAAATTTTCCTGATGCTCAGTTTTACATTTGAATTAGGATGCATCGTCAGTTTGTAGATTAGGAGAACTTACGACGGGGTATACTGTTTTTCGGTAGCTCAGAGTGGGCTATGCTGATGCTTAGATATAAACGCTGAAGAAGTTCTATGCATTTGCTTGACTTGCAATTAATCAGTAGACTTGTTCTTATAGTTTTACCAATTCATGCATAATCAATATAACTTGCGATCCATGAAATATTGAGGTCCTACTCCTTTGAATTCATTTTCACTTCTTTGTTTTTTTTTTCCCGTGTGAATGTGAAAAGAACTAATAAATGTGCAATGTGTTTCGATCATTTTGTGTTTAGAAGATTTAATGTGATCAACTGGTTCTTAACCCTTATTTTTTAAGGATATTGAAGGCTAAGATTACTCGTCCCCATTTTGGTTCTCTGTTGATGAAACAAACATAGGCTACTACTTACTAGGTTATGAATTCGAATTTGATGGGCTCAACCTTTCGTTTGGACTTTCGGTGATATGTAACAGTATCGGTAGGTACCAAATCCCTTAATGGCCGATTTTGTGGTATGCGCAAATTGCTTATGAGACCGTGTTAACTAACGGTGTCTGCTGTTACAAAATGGTGGTAACTGACTGTTAAGGTCATTATGACATAATATGCTCATAATCTCCTGTTTGCAATGTAAATTCAAGAGGGGAGGAGTCAATATTTCACCTTGGATTCCACTTTATTGACTAGAATTCAGACACGTTTGCTCAAATAATGGAGCTTTGTCATCAGTGTCTCTGCAAAAACCCCTCCTTTGATGTGTCAACTTCAAGCATACCAATTCAATTTTCTGTTAGTGAGCTTGGCAGGTTTGCACTTGAATTTTCAGCCCCTCTCGGTCTCATGTTAGTGGGCTTGGCAGGTTTGCACTTGAATTTTCAGCCCCTCTCAGTCTCATGTTTGTTTTTCTCTTTCTGCTCTTCTTCTCCTCATTGTTCTGTTTTTTCAGCCCCCTTCTTTCTCACACAAGCATTAAAAAACACAGAGACAGTTGTTTATTCCACACACAAATTTAGTTCCCCTTCTTTTCTCTCCCTGTTTTTTTTGGTCAATTCTTATTCTGTACTCACAAGCAATTAATTGTATTGAATAAAATATTTTAACGTTTCGTTCTTAATTTTTTTAATTATGAGGTGAATTGTATAATTCTCATTTGATATGGTGCTAGTTTATAGATATAATTTGAAAAAACTGCATATTAGTGTTTTGACTTTTTACTACTTGCTAATTTAAGGTCTGTAACTTAATGTAGTGCATTTCACCATAAGCCTTTTGGAAATTGGCGTAAATGAGTTTTGGAATTTTCCTGTTTTGTTCCTTACAACCATTACACCATAATATCAATTCATAACTTGTGATGTCCTTAAAATTATAGAAGTAGAAGTCTGTTATTTAGCATAATAACATGTGCATTTAGGCCTCGTTCCCCTTAACTTATTTGTGCGACTTTTTGCACTTTTTGGGTTGTCTTTAAAAAGTTTCGGTCATAATTTTGTATTTTTTGATTCCTCTCATCGAGATGAATCACAGAACCTAAAAAGTTTGATGCAAAACTAACAAATGCCATTTTTTTTTTGGATAAAGACAAATACCAAAAAGTGCAAAAAGTTAAGGGGAACGAGGCCTTATATTCCTATGTAACATGCAAATTTAAGGTATTAAATAGTTTTCTCATAACTCTACAACATAACACCACATTTTTTTAAAACCATTTAAAGTAACAAGAAATATTAAATATATATGATTAGGTATGAATAATAAAAAAATTAGCCAAATACCCTTTTGAACCAACAAATGTGATTCTCAAAAAAGAATCATTGGTATTCGTCATTTTTCCCTATGTTCAAAATTTTTATAAAAACAACTCATCGCTAACGTCACATGCTATGACTTTTACACCCTGAAGCAGCGTCATTGCAACCGTTACATTTGTGGCATTTGATACCAATATTTCGAATTATGGGCTCAAAGTTCCGCAAATCATTGTTTTCCCTTTTCTCTTTTTTGAGAAGTATGTAAGTTACCTGCAGAAAACATGCAGAACATATGTTCAAGAATCTTTTCTCTTCATTGTTGGGCTTTAAGTTTCTATCCGCATGTTACGGTTTTGCTCCAATTCGCCTCTTTCCTAGGTTTTTCCTCTTCCCCCTTTTAGAAGTACCTTCTGCATGGTTTTGTCTTAATCCTTTAATGGATAACATTGTCCATGGTTTTGTTTTCGGCATTGTTTCCCATTTGCTAAAATGAGTTTTCCCATAAAAATTGAGTTTAGCTTGGTTGCTAAAATCACTTTTGATTACCATTAACTAAAATTTAAGTTGCTAAAAGCCAATTTTCTCTCACATATTCGTTCCACTAAAAGCAAGTTGCTAAAGTCACGTTGGTGGTTTTAGCAAATGAGAGTTGGGGGTGCTAAAGTTTTGCTTTTAGCAAACGGGAAACTAACCCTTCATCCTTTAATGGATAACATTCCTTCGTAACTATCTTCTTTCATTAGTTATTGTTTTCTACTTCATCACTTAGCAAAATTTTGTTTTGTATTTTGAAATAGTGATTTTTGTAATATAACCATTGATTGTTTCTATCTCCATAAGGGTTGGGCCGGTAGGTTAGTGGGTTAGGTATCAAGAGGTGGAAAATTGGCTGTGTCGGTCGGACTTGAACATGGGTTGAATGCAATGTTTTGTGGCTGTGGTTTGCTGGAAACAAACACATGGAGAGGATATCGGAGTTGTCATTATGATTGAAATGATCGTTACTAGTCTTTCAGTGTTATTTTTACTCCCACCCTCATATTTTGTTTGTCTCCAAAATGCATATCCATCTTTCAAAAGTCGAAATATGTAATTGAATTGGGTTCCAAAAGTATCCCTTCCAAATGGTTACTTTTAATACAGGCTATAATGGCAATGGTGAAACTTGAATCTTTTGATTGGAATTTTCGTGTCTTGAAAGTATGTCTCCTTAACAAGTTGAAACTTTTAAAGAGAGTGTAAAACTTTGTTGTTGGTTTGTCGTTTTCGTACCAAAAAAGAATTTATGAAACAAGGAATTAACAATTATCTCGAGGAATAGTGGTTAAGTCCAAAATCGTTCACGGGGAGTAAAAAGCTAAGTTACTATAAATTCAGTCGATTTATAATTTAATTCGGAAATAAAGCAGAAGTTTGAATTTAAAAGTTTGAATTTAAATTAATTAAACTAAAATTAACTAGAAAACGACTAAAGTTTTAAAAACAGGTGGGAGAAGGGACTAGTGTTTCGATTCCACCTTCCCCTTGCAATATAATTAAATAAAATCCAGGTTAATTATTCGACATAGAAAATAGGATTTTTGTTAGGGGTTGCAATCCCTATTGACAATTGTCAAAAGGGTTCATGGGACTCAGACATCGTAAAGGCTATCTCAACATAGCTGATCGTCTCATTGAAATTAACCAACGACACAGCCCATCTAAAGTCGTATAACGTATCTCAGAGACTCTCCTGGAAAAGTGAAAACTATTGTATGACGGTGCTTGATATCCAGAATACAAACACAATAGGTAAATAGAAAAAAACTTGTTCTTTCATAAAAAAATATGAATCATTCGCAAAAGTCATACAATTAATTATTGAATAATAACCCTAGAAATTTAACATTAAATTACTCGAAGAAAGTTTCCTGGTCACCCTAGCCAAAGGATTTTTGCCGCTCATGGAGTTAAATGAATAATCATGAAACGATGTACTCCATTGAAACTGATTAAAAGCTTACAAAGGAATTAATATTAAACCGCAAAGCCTTTTCTTTTCCTTCTGCTTGGCCGTGAACAGGAGTAGCCGTGCTTGTCCCTTCACAAAGCTGTGCTCCTGCCTTGTCCTTTTGTGTTGTGTGGGATCAGCCCCCGTTATGCGTAGCTCTGAGTGCTCTGTTATGCGTGATATGTATGTGTGCTCCATGCTTCAATACCCTCCTTTTCTATTGATCGATGTATATGGGCAGCACAAATCAATTGTAATTGGTGGGCCCCCTTTTCTATGATGTACAGTTCCCATGAAATTTTACTTCTTTGGCAATCCATTGAATCCCCTCCAAGCTAGGGGTGAAACCGGTTCGGTTCTACAATATATATGAGTGAATCGGGAAAACTTGGTTTGAGAAAACCATGGAACCAAAACCAGTTTTTTAGAGGTCGGTTCGGTTTTGGTTGGGTTTGTCCCGGTTTGGTTCGTCGGAGAGAGAGATGACGTTGATAGACGGAGTCGACGACGAGCCGGCGTCGATTGGTAGAGATCTCAGTGAGAGGACGACGTGACGGTGACGACGGACACAGATCGCAGTGAGAGGTGTTGCGACAAACAGATCACGATGGACACAGATCGCGGTGGCATCTCGGTGTGAGAGAGAGTGGTAGAGAGAGAGAGAGAGGGGTGGGAGTCGGTCGGCGTCGCTTGGGTCTCTCTCTCTCTGGGGTGAAGACGTAATGTTAGGTTTGGGTTGGAGGGAAAGGGTTTGGGACGACCTGGGTTAAGTGTGTGTGTGTGTATAAAATCCGGTTCGAACCGGCTTTAAAGTTTGGGAACCGAACCGGTTTTACAACTTTTGGAAGTCACTGAACTGGAACTGAACCGGACAACAAAAAATGTGAAAGAAATACCGGTTCGGTCCAGTTTTCTCGTTTGGTCCGGTTCTCTATTTTTTTTTTTCCACCCCTACTCCATGCAAACCAGACTTCTACTTCATGGGCAAATAAGGCGCAAATCCAATTGTTTGTTGGCTGGCCCTTTTTTCATGATCAGCTTGGTTCCATCTCTTAATTAATTTGATCGGCACCGGCTTTGCTTTGACAGGAAGTAAAATCTGATTTTGCGGTTTAGCTCCAAATAACATCTAATGGCTTTGAAGTCCTAAAACTAGAAAATGGCTTTGGAAGTCCTAAAACTCTGTGTATCAAACTAAGTAATGCTAAACGGAAGTAACAAGAATAAATTAAGGGGCATTAGTGGGCACATTTACGCTCCTATCAGTTGTGATGTTAACTATATATGCATGCTGTGGTGTAAGTTCGACCTTTCTGTTTTTTTTCGTTCTTATTTCTCTTAACATCATCAATTTTGATGCACAGCTTAAGTTTGAATGGCTGGCTAGTTGGTATTGCTGTTCCCTTTTATTTACCTAATTGTTCTCAGAATTGGATCTTTCGTTTCGTTGACATGGCATTTTACCTTATATTTCTTCCAGGTGATATTTGCTGAACCTATTGTCATCACTGCTTGCGAGTTCCTTGAACAAAATGCTACGTCAGCTTCTTTGGCGGTAACACTAATAGGGTAAGATTGCAAGTAACGGTGGCTGTGTTATTAGATATTACTGCATTTTTCCATGGGAACATGGATGATATATATGTTGTATGCTTGGAATTCTCAAATTTTGCTCAAGGACCGCTTTATTGTTTAGTATTGCCTCGGCGGTGTTTTGTTAGAATCTCTGCATATAACATTTGGGCATGTAGAGACTAAATTTGCTCTTTTAACTAAACCGATCTAAACCTCTAAAAATTTTAAGACAAGTTACCGTCTTTGTGAATTTGTAATGTTAATATAGGAGGGTTGTGGATTGAGAAGATTTTGTGAAAGAGAAGGAACAAAGTCAGAGAATTTTAGAGTCTCTCTCTATTTTTTCCAATCGTCCACTGCTCGTACCACCATCTATTGGGGCGTACACGAGTACTGTTATTATTGTTGTTTTTGTCTTGTTTTCCAAATAGAGGAAAACAACTTAATTGTAACACTGACACAATATGACACGTTTTGGACACTTGGGGAAGCGATTCCATTACTTACCTGAGACACAAGTGAAAAATACATTACAAGTTTAAGGAAAATTACTTGGGATCAACTGGTAAGATACAAAGCAACATAGATTTTGGCTATTTAATCCCTTCTCTGTTATATGTTTTTGGTTTTTTATCCTAAATTCTAACCTGTCAATTTATTAATGACAAAAACTTTCTATAGGTACTAGGACTTTTTATTTGCATTTCTTTACCATATAGGCTATGTGAACAATGAATTAATAGAATTTTCAGATGATAATCTATTGATTTATGTTTCAGGTAACTAAAATATTATTTAATGCATATATGTTGTGGAACCCATGCTATGTTGTGCCTACTATTAAAAGATTGATGTATGCCGCTTATTGATGTTGTGTTGTTTCTGTGTCAAGTGTCCTTGGTTGTGCTTCTTAGCAAGCTAGGATAGCTTGCTACGTTCCCTACTCTTATGCTAAGTAAATGTTTTTTACTTCAAAGATTAGGCAGTTCCTTCTATGTAATAGACAATTTAGACTTCACTGTTAAGTTACTTTCAAATATTTATGTGAACCTCACTTCACCCACGAAGTTCACTCCTAAAAATGAGGAACTACAATTTATTTATTTATGTATGGTGGGGAAAAAGTTATTATACCTCCACTTGTTTTATTAAGTTAATTTCCTTATGTTCGGATTGAAATTCATCCGATAAAAAGTACACCATTGGTCCTGTTCTGTACTTGAAATCTATGAACACATTCTGCTTCAATATTTGACGAGATAACACAGTTTTCTCACCAATTTTCCTCCTGATATTTACTTCGATATTTCAGCAAGGATTTGTCTACTAGCTTCCATTGATTTGTACGTAGGGAATTTGTATTTGCAATCATCGCCATCATTGCGTGAGATATTTACTTCTGCCTAAATTTGTTGGCTATATTCCATGTGGATTGTCCTGTGATATTCGACATCTTGCTACTGTAAGATGTGCAGATTGCAGAAATTGCTTTTGCATGCCATAGTCTGTAAATCTTAGTCAGCACTCAGGACTAGGAGATACTATTACCTAGCACATGTTGACCGATTGCCCCTGTATCCTTGAGATCATACAGCCTCGGGTCAGTGTTATGTTCTATAGTTCAGGGTGCAATTACGGTCTTCTGTATCTTCTTTAATTGTTCATGTGTTGATGGTGCAAAGATCATGTTGAGTGCCAGCAACTTCATGTGCCACTACTGCCTGGAGGCATGCACATTTAACTTTTCCTTCCCGTTCGCCAATGACGCGATACTAATGAAGACGTCCGAAAGAGAGAAGAAAAGGAAATAAAAGATAATAAGAAACAACATTACAACTCACCTTAGAAGCGTACACACCTGAGATGGTAGCATCAGGTGTTAGCAATGGGGGTGATACATGCTGACTTCTTTTTCTTCTTCTACTTAAATCTTTGTGTCTCTGTTATAGGGGTGCATTACAAGAAACACTTTCTTTGGTCCTTGCCTAACCATTCTTTTGGCTTCTTTTCAACATGAATTTCATCAAATAATTCTGAAGATAATTTGTGCATCTGTTTTGCTAATGTTTTAATGATGTTCAACCGTTTCCTCCTTTCCCCGACCCCCAACCCCAGAAAAGAGAAATGGTCTTATTTGAGTTTATGTGCTCGAATTGTGGGACTTATTGATGGTCTCTGATTCCATTTGCATTTTTATGTTGTTATTTCCTTTTGCCACTGGCTAACCTAATTTCTTGTATAGGGCCACTTCACCTCCTTCATTTGCTTTGGAGGTTTTTGTGCAGTGTGAAGGGGAAACAAGGTTTAGGCGGCTTTGTCAGCCATTTCTGTATTCTCATTCTTCATCAAATGTGCTTGAAGTTGAGGTACTTACTCCAGGTTTTTGTGGTTTCAGTCTTGCATTTGATGATATGCCTTGCCATTATGACTTGGAATTTATATTGGGAGATTTTTTCAAGTAAATTTCTTATTTCTCTGTTGTTCTTTTTTGTCTGTTATGTGTTTAGTGATAGAATATCTCCACATTTGGTCTAGTCATCATATCTTCAGTTCCTTATGCAGTGTATTCATTCTTCTAGGAAAGGACGATTGTTCCTTATTCGATATGTACTGAAGAATGTAAATTTCTTTTTCTATCCCACCATGTTCCATGTTTGTTCTCTCTGGTGTATCTTGCCTTAGGATATTTATCACTTATTTTTGGAAGTTTGTTGAATGTAAAAAATGCTCTTGTTGCAGGGTGTTGTGACTAATCATCTTGTTGTAAGGGGCAGCTACCGCAGCCTGACCTTAGTCATATATGGGAACACAGCAGAAGATCTGGGGCAGTTCAACATAGAAGTTGATTTGGATAGCTCTTTAACTAATACTGTTTCTTGTATTGAGGGAAATCTTGAAGACCTCCCACCAGCACTACACCCGATTAATGTGACAATTGAGGATTTGATTTTTTTGCCAAAAGCATTGTCTTTAGAAGTTGCTGCGTCTGATATTTCTGTCGAGATCAAGCAGTTGTTAGATTTGACATTTAAGGTTTTGCAGTTGTCAAACAATGGAGACGTGATTGATAAAGTCATTAGTATGATTGTGTCGGCTGCTTCTTTGTTTGCAACTCATAGAGATTGTCCAGCTATCGGTCAGAAACAATCTTTGGCGGGGAAATCCAGATATTATGAAGGACAGTCACATTTTGATTTTACCGAGGCTAGAAAGGACCTTTTTGATATCTTTAACAGCCTTCATCTGGAATCAGGGAGCCTTTCGTCTGAATCCATGGGAGACAGCATGCTTTTTGAATCTGAGGCTGATTTGGCTACTTCAAAACAATTGATGGATATCCTGTGTAAATCCATCCATTTTGATAGGGCTTCCGGAATTTTTGGGCATCCTCAGCTTTCAAAGGTGGTTTTAATACTCCATTCCTTTCTGTATGCTTCAGCAGATTTGGCATGTGTTAAATAACATGAAATTGCGTTCTCTCTCTCTCTCTCTCTCTCTCTCTCTCGTTATATATGTATTTACAAAGTAGATACACACTTGAATTGGGTTATCACTGATTTTGTATCTTGCTTCTCAGAATAAGAGTGTCATTCTGTGGTTGAGTGCTGCTCTTTTGTTGTGCTCTGGCAGTGAGAGCTGCTTCCACTTTGTTAATAGTGGTGGCATGGAGCAGCTTGGATATATTTTTACCCATGACATGCAGAATTCTCATGCCATTACATTGATGGTACTCGGAGTTGTGGAGCAGGCCACTAGGCACTCAATTGGTTGTGAAGGATTCCTTGGGTGGTGGCCTCGTGAAGATGAAAGCATTCCTTCGGGGACCAGTGTAGGTTATAATGAGTTATTGAAGCTACTATTGCAGAAACAGCCCCATGATGTTGCTTCTCTTGCGACTCATATACTTCATCGCTTGCGTTTTTATGAGGTTGTTTCCAGATATGAGGTACATGCTTGGCCTTGGCAGTGCACTATTTAGGTGTATGAAATGTGAATCTTTTACAGCACCGTAGTTGTTTTTTTTTGGCAGTCTTCAGTGTTATCTGTGCTTGCAAGTCTTTCGACTTCTGGAAGGGTTACTAATGCAACTATAGACAAGCTTACCAGTGCTAGGTTCCAACTCAAAACCCTCATGGTCAGTTGAAACCCTTTTGTTCTGTGTCTTCTTATGCTTAAGGCAGCCTACGAATAACTCTTGTGGTTGTTATTGGAAACCATCATGTCATTCTCCAATTGTTGTTTCTTAGTTGATTTTAGTTGATGAGTATTGCTGCAGAAAATGATAAATTCACGTGTGCCACTCGAAGATCCTTCCCCACTAGCCTGCACCAGCAGATCATTGCTTCTTGGTGAAATAGAAGGAGTGTTGTCATACAAATCAACCTGTAGCTTGATTACTTCATCAAATTGTTGGTTTTCTAACTGGGATATTGACTCCCACTTGCTATTCCCTTCTGAAGGTGTGTTTCTGTATCTGCTCTTTTACTTTCAAAGTGGCTATTGGAGTTAATATGTACTTCTTTCTCAAGCAATACACTGTATTAAGCTCATTTGCCTTGCTGACGATCATAAATTCTTTTATTTCTTCCCAACTCCCTGTTCCTTTTTTTTTTTTTTTGTCTTACGTAGTCTATATATCTTTACTTTGTTCTGATTTGAATAATATAGCTTTGTTTTCTTGAGATATTGGAAAAATCCTCTCAGAAAATGGATGCATAGATTTGTTGCAAGGAACACGTGTTTGCAGGTGAGGAACTTGTTTGTCATAGGAGACGACGATTGGACAATAGTAGGTAAAGGGGCGCCTAGAGTTGAGGCCAAATGAGGCCAAAAAGGAACCAAAACATTTTTACCACAATCCAGACTCCATACTACAATCAACAAGCTTGGTTCACGTCTCTAGTAGTCAGAACCAATTGCCGGTTGAAGCACAAGCTTTTGTTTGGTTGAGGGAGTCCTTCTTGATTAAAGTTTCTGCATTTGGGTTTGTCTTCCCCCCCCCCCCCCCCCCGGTCTTTTGGGTCAACTGAGCTAATTTCCTATTTTTGTTTTTTTTTTGGTCTTCTTTGCAAATTGTCGTTTGTATTGGTAATTGAGAGTGGTTTTCTACTTTTGGAGTTGTTATTGTGCATCATGTTCTCTATCAAAAGGCCTAAGTGGCCTTGGACTGTATGCTTGCTTTTCTTTTTGGTGTTCTATAAACAACAGGGAAGTTAATTTCCATATTTGCTATTTTTTTCCCCTATAGATGACTTTGGTTTTCGTGTATGACATTTTTTCTATTGGTGCTCGACTAGATGTGCTTGTCTAAGATAAGGCCTGCTTCTCGCCTTGCGTCCTGTGCTAAACACACCAGTGGCGCCTTGGTGTGCCTATCAACCTTTAATAACTATGGTTTTGACATAGTCATGGCATGGGTCTTCCAAAATGAAAAGGTTGTGCATAAGAGGGAGAGATTTGTCTGGCTTCCAAAATTGTCTTGTCAACAAAGTACCTGCTGAAGGCATTTATGCTTCGTTGAAGGGTTCTTGTATGATATTTTGGTGCGTTTCCAGAATCCAAACTTTGTCATTGAGGGTCTGTGACAGGGGTGGAGGGAGTTTGATACCGTGGGGGTCAACTGATCCCCTACTCACATTGGATGTTGCCTGAGAGTAACGTATTCGTCAAATCAATTCATGTTTTATCATCCCTCAGTCCACTTGGAAGTCCTAAATTGCCCTACATCCGATTGCTGGAGATGTAGAATAATGTTGACTTTGAATCCTGTAGAGTACTTAAATTCCCTTGATATCAAGTCATGTGCACTCTTTAAAGAGGATTTGTTCTTCTTTTGTCATAGCCATAGGAGTCAAAGATGTGCATTTAGAGATCTAGGACATCGTTAAGAATTTTAGTACAACGCTGTCGATAGGGCAGAAAAAGTTTTATAGCTTGGGTTCAATAGGCTAGATGAAAAGTTCTAGGCCTTTTAGGAGTTGGGGAGCTATTTCACTTTGTGCCAGTTAGTTAGCTTTCTTGAAAATAACCACCCATTTTTTTTTTTATTTATTACAATAGGTTTTCTGTCATATGTGTAGTTTCTAAATTTCTTACTTATTTGCTTATTGTTTTAGAAATTGTTTCTTTGTGTCTCTGTAATCAGGAGAGGGGATTCTTTCCTTTGTCAGCTGCACTGTTATCTTCTATCTCATGGTCTCAAATGGGAAATGCTATGGACATATTTGTGGATCTTGCATCATATCTTGAAGCCATAATTCTGTCACTTCTTTTCTGCCGCTCAGGTTTTGTGAAGGCTACCTTTCTCACTTCTAGTGACTTACCTGATCTCTTTTATCTTTTTTTTTTTTCTATTTATAGGTGTCTTTGATTTATGTTTTTCTGTCTTTTTCAGGCTTAATCTTCCTCCTCCATCACTCTGAACTCTCCACTAATGTAATTCTTGCTCTAAGAGGTTCTGATGGGTTGAAGAAGGAAGAGCCGGTCCCGCATCGTTACGCATCTGTCTTGATATCCAAGGGGTTTGTTTGTCACCCAGAGGAAATCGGAATGATTGTTGAAAAACATTTGAGAGTGGTTAGTTTCATTTATCATTTGGATATTAGTATATTTTTTCTTATCAATTTTGGTTTTGCTTCCTGTAGTTTTAACTTTGTTGGTTTGGTTCCTCCCTGCTTCCCTTTTGGTTTTTATTGTCATTGTTGATTGCATCATGTTTTTGCAGGTCAATGCTATAGATCGTCTGTTGACATCAGATGCCCATTCTGAAGAAATTTTATGGGTGCTGTGGGAGCTGTGTGCTCTTTCTAGGTGGAAATCTTGAATTGCTTGTTTTTGAATTCCAATCTTATATGTATGGTTTAGGACTCATTTGACTTACACGGATGAGTTGATTTGTAGGTCTCATTGTGGGCGACAGGCTTTGTTGGCTTTGGGGCATTTTCCAGAGGTATTCTCGTACTTCTTGCTGTGAGCCATATGGGGAAAAAATGGCATGCAGAGGCTTATCTTTGTCTCAATACCAGCAATGCTGTGGCACATGACATTAAATGAAACAAATCATGATTGCTATTATTTCTTTAAATCACTGCCGTCTTCATTAGTGCTGAACAACTGGAATACTATTAGTGCTGAACATTTTACTATCGGTGTAAAAGATATTCTGATTGAGTATACTCTTTTTTGAGCTTGTTTCTTTTGCGGTATAGGCAGAGCCTAATAACTGCTCATTTAATTATTATCATTGTGTTTTCACGATTAGTATTTCATTTTCTCTGCTCTTGTTTGTAGGCTGTTTCAGTTTTGATAGCAGCATTACAATCCATTAAGGAGCTGGATCCAGATACCTCAAATAGTGGTATTCCCCTCACCTTTGTTTTCGAATTCTGTAATTTAGTTGTTCGTTTGTCGTATACTGTGCATGTTAGTTGAGCAAAATTCTTGATTTGCAGGTTTTGTACCACTAAATCTAGCAGTTTTTCACTCAGCTGCGGAGATTTTCGAAGTCATTGTTACCGATCTAACGTCATCATCCCTGGGTTCATGGATTGGGAATGCTACGGAACTCCACAAGGCTTTAAATTCTTCTTCCCCAGGGTCAAACAGAAAGGATGCCCCTACACGGCTTTTGGAGTGGGTAGATGCTAGTATAGTTTACCATAAAAAGGGGGCAACTGGTCTTCTACAGTACATTGCTTTGTTAGCGTCCGGTGGAGACCCACACATGGCTTCAACAAGTATTATGTTATCAGACACGATGGATGCTGAGAATATGGTTGGAGATTCTTCCACAGGTTCTGATAGTAATCTTGTTGAGAATCTGCTTGGGAAGCCAATTTCTGAAAATAATTATCGTGCTGCTGTTCTTCGCGACTCTTCAGTGGCTCAGATGACTACCGCATTTCGAATTTTGGCATTCATTTCAGAGAACTCGGTATGAGATTGATTTTCTGACTTTTTAAAAGATTTGTTATCCAAATTTAATCATTTAGCTGTCTAAATGTTTAATTTTTGAAGGCTGTTGCTACGGCTCTTTACGATGAAGGTGCTGTGATGGTTATCCATGCTGTTCTAATTGACTGTAGGCTCATGCTTGAGAGGTCCTCCAACAACTACGGTCTGTACAAAGTGTAGCTGGTTTCAAATAATTCCCTTTCTTTAATTTTACATGTAGTGGCAATTGGATGCTAGTCTGCTATTTTACTTGAGGTCTAAAAAGCACTGATACATATATTTTTCACGACATGCTGTTGCTTTGTCCCAATTTTTTACTTATATTTTTCCCTTAGGCACACAATGGACACGCCAGCTTCACCTCTCGGACATGTTAGCTAACCTCACTCTTTGTCGTTTTGGGTTTCGAGGTTTTCGTACATCTGGTTATTGCCATCTAATTCTGTTGAAGTGATTATTCTACACTTTTTGCGTTTTTTGCACATGCCGTGGGAAATTAAATTCCGCGTTTCCTGATTTGAGTACAACTGATTAAATCAGTCTATGTTTCTTAGTGGTAATTCTTATTATTTGAAATGCTCTCATCTACAAGGTCTAGACTTGAGATTTCTAGACATCTTTATGACGGTGGGGATACTGAGAAGTCCTCAAGGCATCTAGAGTCTAGACTGTTTTCTGTTTTCTAAGTGGAAGGGTTGGTGGCACAGAGTCATGGACGCTTGCATGAATAGCTGTACATGAGTCCTTATATAGATGATAGACCCAATTGATGTGCACGGTGGAAAGATGCTTTTTGCTTTTACCAATGTACCCCCCCCCCCAAAAAAAAGAAATTGCTTGGAAGAAATGATTTTGTACGGCATCCTGTTATTACTTGCTAATTCTAAAGACATTATAGTATTATTTGTCCCTTGTGCTTAAAGGGGAGCAAAGCGCATGGCGCTGAAGTGAAGAAAGCTCAATAAACACACACAAAAACAATGTAGGACATAGTGAGCTGATCATTTCATAAAACAAATATGCTTGACCTTTCTCGATGCTTTTTTTGGGGCGACTCACCAACTGAACCAGCAGTGTTCGATGACAGAATTAACTGAGCCCCGAGTGAGATAACCATGTGTGAGGGGTGGCTGTGGATTTAGGATAATGTTATCATATTGCACAATGTAGACTTGATGAAGGCAGCTTAGTAATTGTTTTTCTGCTTGCTCTACAGGGCCCTGGGGCAAGTATAATAGGTGTTCATCTTCCCACTTTCTATTTGCATTGGTCTAGCATTTTTCATACAGTATGCGTACTTGGCTTGCAACCACTTTGTGCTTTTTTAGAGATTTGTCTTTCCAATCTACCAAAAACAAATAAAGGTTGTGAATTCTATTTCTGAAGATATTATTGAAGTTTTTAAATTGCTTCATCTGAACATGACTTATTACTGTATTCAGTTTATCTTACTATCTGACTAAGTGATCTTGCTATGAAAATCTATTTATTATTGATATGTATATGTCCTTTCGGAAAGCTATATAGGTTTCTAATATGTGAAAGTTGCAGTTAATGTCGATGGCTTCAGGCTTGTTTGTCCTCGATGACCAAGCAAATTGGTGGTTTAGTGGTTTCCACTCTCTCTTCATGTCCTTTGCCATCTCTCTCTCTCTCAAGCGCAACCAAATCCAATCTATTTTTTCCGGCCATTTTTTTATTTGTGTGGTCTAAGAAGCACAGACATTGGCACCTATCCAGACATTGATAACGGAAAATTTCAGAGAATGGGTTATAGATTTGTTGGGCACAACACGTTCTTTAGTATTATACATATTGTTTGTTAAATTTTTTTTTTGAACAACAAAGAAAAATGAAGGAAGCATGGTAATGAGAACAGAAATTGATTTGGGTCTCTAGGCCTGCCCCCCCTGATGCCTTTCGGCTTTGATTTGGGGGCATGGTTCTGCAGCAAAACATCCCTATAGCTCCTCGATTCTTGGAGGTTTAGGGGGACCACTGTTTCAGTTGTATTCTGAGAGTAGCCATTTGTGCATATTGCCAAAGGTTAGGTCTGGTATGTCTCCAATCATCGGGGACTAGATGGGTTTTGACGTTCTGTTGTTGGTGTTGTAAAGAAAAGTTTCATTAATCCTAAAGGAGCCAAATATGAAATCAGTACAATAGGTAAAGAAATGCGTTGGGAGAGGTTTGCACACACTTCTACTACTGCAACAGTGCAACCCGTGAATACTAGTCCTACCTCCTCGCCATTCGGGGTTTTTTTGCACTGAATATTGTAACCACAAACAAATAGGGAAACTAACACAAATCTTACATAATAACATATGATATTTTGTTTTGCAATGGGCCATAAATATATATGGAGTACATTAATTTACCCTTAGTTTTGAGAATTAGCTTTTGACCATTGAAGAAACTGAATTTGGCATCCCCCGTCCCAAGCTTGTTTCTTTGTGTCGCACGTGTCTCCGTCTTGTCTATTTGGATAAAACTAAGAAGATGAAGTCTTCGTGCCATGTGGCGTGTCCGTATGTGTCCCTCCGCGTTCCCGGCTCATCCTTCTCCCACCTTATGACATGCATAAGGCAACCACATAGGAGTTTTCGGACTTCGTAGATGGGCGTTAGCTTTTTTAAGATTATCACCGAAGTTATTCGTATTGTGATGCCCTTGCTGAAGTTTTGGCAATTTATGCGCTTAGTATTGGTTTGTGATGCATGCTGCTAATTTCTTGATTATCTTTTCATAAGTGGACCTGCTAATCTGGAAGCTTGTTATTTGCTTTGTTTCCATGAACAGATTACCTTGTTGATGATGGTACAGAAGCTAATTCGACTTCTGATTTACTGCTGGAACGCACTCGTGAGCAGGGTCTAGTTGATCTTCTAATTCCTTCTTTGGTGCTGCTGGTTAATCTCTTGCAGAAATTACAGGTCAGTTATTGAATCCATAGTTCTTTTTCTGTTTTTTCATTTGTTGTGAATTCAGATTACGCCCTTCCAACTAGCTTTATAGTTCATGGGAAAGTAGTCATTTCTGGAGAATGATGCAAAGATGCTAGTGTTGGGCAAAAGCTTGAACTTTTACCTATAATTTCACTGACATGATAATGTGTTACTTCACACGAGCATTTTTATTCATGTTTAGGGGCTAGACCTAGATTAATTATCCAGGTGACCTACGCACCGATAGTTTGTGGAATCCAGCCCAAGGTCATTCATATCAATACTTGACAATTTTGATGATTATTTAGGGCTCAGGAATTGTGTGACAGTAGCCATTTAAATGGGTTGCCTACGTATCCGGGTTGAGATAAATCCAGACTGAAATCAAGGTAGTTCTAAAGAGTGTCCTTGGAGTGTTATCTATTTGATGTTAAAGGTTTATGACCTTTAGGAGATAACCTGATTTTGACAATTTTAATTGTCAGAGTTGAGATTGAATATAAATTTGTTTTTTACACCTGTGTTATGGTGGCAGTTTGCGGAGATAGCTGACCGACAGGCTATATAAATTTGCATGGTCAAGCAAACACTAACGTTGAACTCATGAAGGAAAATTTCCACAGCAGTGGAAGTGCCTTTGTAGTTTTATTATTTCCTATTTAATGATCCTGTCTATACACCCCACTTTATGGTTATGCCCAAAACGAGGATTTTTTTTTTTAAGACCTGAAGCATTTAAAAGTACCTTGGAATGCTAGTTTTTCAGAGTCAAACATCTATTCCACAAAGAGGCTAATTAGCAGTTGTGCGGAATCTATTGTAGGATCAACTTGCTAGAACTGAAATGTGGCCCTCAAGATACCAAATTGACGAGCGTAGAAACTTTGTTTCCTTTGTGCCCATGCTGGAAAATGAAGGGCCTCTAATTCAGGAATAGTCTGCTGAATTTATATGAATGTGTGGCTGAGTATGTAGCTATTTCTGGGCAGAGATTTTTAAGCTGTTAACAGCTTAGTTTCCTGGGCCACATGGAATTAATCAGTCACTGAAGAGTGAAGGCAAATAACAAGGTCTAGAGAGGCTCATTTTTAAGGCCATATGGAGCAGTCAATGTCGGCTTTTGTTGCGAAAAAGACTGTTCTTAACGTGGAATGTTAAATGTTTTTTGTCGTGGTTGAATCAGTTTTAACAAGTTAATCCAATAGTATTTAGAACACCACCCAATGCCTTTTGTTTTCATTGTGGTTGGATTGGACTCTTAAAGTTAAAGGAAATAACTAATTTGTTGAAGCCCAACAATACTTCAAACACGCCCCGTGGCTTTTGGTCGCCCTTGTATCGTGTTCTACAAAGAAAAGTTTGATTGAAGCATTCCAACAAGGTTTTGAACATGCCCAACCTTCCATTTTTGTCATGGTTGGATTCAGTACTAATTTCGGAGAAGTAAATATTTGGATTTGGGTTTTTTCAAAATAATTTTTGGAAAATAGTTTTGGAGAGGGAGGGAGGGAGGCAGGGAGGGAGAGATTATTGAATAATATTGATTCTAATCACCATATAATATAATATACAGATTCAATATCTAGAACCTATGGAAGCCTATTATTCTATGTTAGGGGCATACACATGTGGTTCTTTCATGTCGATACTTCTCCCTCCCCTATTTATTTTAGCCCCAATTGCTTTACCATATGCAATGACGATTATTTACTTGAGGCTTTTGCACATCTCCTCAGTTTATGTAGGCATTTTCTTTGACCACAAAGAAGAATATAAAGTTCCAAAATAGTTTAGTTCTTTTGACAAACATATCATTTGGGTCGAGGTAGTATAGCAATAAGTTGGATAGATATATATTAGGGTAGATATCCAGATGTTATTTGTATGAACATTCCATACGGGAATAACCAAAACAAATATTATCTTTACAATTCTTATTTTTTACTTGTTAAATATTACAAGTGAAACAAGGGTTTTATTTGGTCAAAATTAATTTATTCGTACTTTTCCGGTTTTCCCCTTATTTTTTGGAATATCATAACCCCGAAATAAGCTTTTATGAATCAATCCTCGGAAACACTGCATAAAAATGATTAATTTTATTAGATACGCCACGTGGTGTGTCCATACGTGTCTCCGTATGTCCCTTTTGTGGCGTGTCGCGTATCCGACACAGATCCAGCGAGAAGTTAGGAATGTTTGTGCTTCATAGATAACGGCCAACAGCCAGGTCATCAAAATTCAACAACCAGCCAAGTCATGAATTTTATATTTCAACAGCTAGCTTATGCTCTTCTGTAGCAACTCATAAAACATACAGCGTTATATGGAAAAAGAATAGGGGTGCAGTACCTGTTGAATCCCTTCGGCAAATGTGCTAAAAGATAGTTTGATTAAATTGGATTTTGTTAAGATCAACTAGTGAGGCTAAAAGATCAAACTGCCATTATTAAAACTGGAGGCTTAAGCATATCAAGAAGTGTTCTACATTACTCGAACCCTTAGTTTCGTTCATTGTATCTGGCATTATAAAGTTACAGAATTTGGCGGAGTGAAATTGTCTGATTTGATTAGGCAACCAGTATCACAAATTCAACTCTTTAGAGCTCGTCAGGCTCTCATTGTTTACAAAGACTATATGGTTTATTTCCTACAGTACCCTATATGGTCGAGATTCGTCTGCCTTCTGATGCACACTCTTTAAATTCTCTTGGGGACTCCAATAATAAACTACTACTTTTATATTTTGCGTGCTAGCGAGAGCTACATGGAATTTTTTTTTTCCTGTTATGTTTGGTTTTAGAGACCTCTTTGACGCTGTTCATGAAAATTGGTAACAATGTATCTTGAACAGAATCTTAAAACAAACATGTTATTTATCGAAATCTGCTGGGTTAGTTTCTTAAGGAGCGAACCTTTAATTTGTTTGGTTATAATCTTGTTCTCAGACTATGCCTGTCTATATGGCTTTGTATTACCTTATTTGGGGCGCAATATAGTTCTGTGATTGTACTATGATATTGTCGGCACAAATTTTCTGGAATGAATATTTCATTGCTCTGTTTAGGATGCCAAGGAGCAACACAGGAATACAAAACTGATGAAAGCCCTTTTACATTTGCATCGAGAAATGAGGTAATTTGAAATTATTTTGCATATGATTTCAATCTTTCGTTGAAACTAATTTAATGCGTCATGGGTTTGCAGCACGAGGTTAGCTTCCTGTGCAGCAGATTTATCATCTCCTTATCCTGGTTCTGCACTTGGGTTGGAAGCTGCATGCCATCTCCTTGTTTCTGCACTCGCTTGTTGGCCGGTATATGGTTGGACTCCTGGCCTTTTCAGTTGCCTCGTCGACAGTCTTCATGTTACTTCATTGCTGGCTTTGGGCCCAAAAGAGGCCTGCTGTTTACTTTGTCTATTGGTATTCAACATTTTCTTTGACCGTACCTGAATATTTGTCCTTACTGATGATTTATTCCAAATTTTGACACTTCCCTGTTTTTGCTTTGGCACTGCAAGAATGATCTACTTCCTGAAGAAGGTTTTTGGCTTTGGAAGAATGGAATGCCCATGTTGAGTGCTCTTAGAACATTGTCTGTTGGGTCGTTATTGGGGCCACAGAAGGAGAGACAGATTGGTTGGTACTTACAGCCTGAACATCTTGAGAGGGTGCTGAGCCAATTGACACCACAGCTTGGTAAAATTGGACAGATCATTCTACATTGTGCTGTCAGTGTAAGGTTTTGCTCAATATGTATAAAATCAGGCCCCTTCTTAATTTGTGAGCATTGCGGAAGTTAATCGCTGAGGCGCTGATAAATGATCTAACAATTCTTTTTACCGGTTGAAAATAAATTCCGCTTTGAGGAAAACTTAATGTTTTAACTGTGGCTTTCTGCAGTATTTTCTCTCTCTCTCTCTCTCTCTCTGATGATTTGCATGTTTCTAATCAGACGCTGGTAGTCATGCAAGACATGCTGCGGGTATTTATTATTCGCATTGCATGCCTGAATGCTGATCATGCTTGCTTGCTTCTACGCCCCATTATTTCATGGGTTCGTGATCGAATTTCTGTATCATCTTCATTACCGGAAACAGATGCTTACAAGGTGCTAGCTGTTTACTCTGCTACTGTTTTTCATTCTGTTGCTTCAGTTTTTCCCCAATCATTCTTACTTGTTTATCCTTCTCAGGTTTACAGATTGCTTGATTTTCTCAGTGTCTTACTGGAGCATCCACGTGCGAAGGTTTTTAGAAAAAATAAATACCCCTGTTAAATTTTCTTTTCTTTTTTTGGAAAAGGAAGCTGGTGGGCAAAAATCTCATATTTGTGTTCCATTTCTCATCAGCCACTGCTATTGAAGGAGGGTGCTTTTCCGATGCTTACTAAAGTGCTTGAGAGATGCATAGCTGTCGCTGATTCAGAGGAGAAGCAATTCTGCGACAGCAGAAATATAGATAAATGTGGATTTTCTCAGCTAACTTGGTGTATTCCTGTATTCAAATCCCTCTCACTGATAAATGATTCTCGGAAATCTGTGCAATCTCTTGGGATTTATGATAGGTGAGTGTTTGTTCTTTTCCCATTCCATTACTGTTTTCTACTTCTTTTTTTTTTTTCATTTTTCCTTTCGTTTCCGTTTGACCAAAAAACCGTTGGGATTTGAAAGTTGACATGTTTGCTATGTTTATCTGGTGATTCTTAGGCACAATTATGAAATTTTGGCAGCTGAGGATTGTTCCCGGATCATGTCCTATCTCCTTAAGTTTTGCAAGGTATGTTCCTTCTTCCTATAGATATAGGGGGGCATACTGAGAGGGGCAGCAAAACCAATTTTCCATGTTATCAGAGTAGTGCTGTGTACACGTCCTTTTTTGTGTTTATGTTTGTGCTTGCGTGTGTTTGTTCGCATTAATTTCAGGTTCGTGTTTGTCACACCCAAATTTATTTTGGATTTTCTCAATTTCACTTTCATTTTTAGTGGAGTACTTCTTTGTACGCATTCTGCGGTTTCTGTATTTGAATGCTTTCTTTCTGTCTTCTCTCTTTTTCCATATCACGAGTTAGATGTTGAAGTGGGCTGAGTATTTATATTGCCTTGTTGATGGCAATTGTATCTTCCTTACTGCAGGTCCTACCAGTGGGAAGAGAATTACTTGCTTGTTTATCAACTTTTAGGGAGTTATCTTCCAGCAATGAATGGCAAAGTGCTTTGCATTCTCTTCTCTTGCATATCCATTCCTCACGTAATGAGGAATCTGATATAGACGGTAGATACGAAAGGGATGGAAGTGATAATGTACTCAACGCATTTGAAAGGAGGAAATCACCTCCTTTTTTACGTTGCTGGATTACTTTACTCAGATCTCTTGATTCGAAGGATGCTGTGCCAGATTATGCCATTGAAGCTGTTGGCGCGTTGTCTTCTGGCGCATTGCGTTTTTGTATGGATGGGATAAGGTGAGTTTCTTCAATACATTTTGGATACTTTTAACTGTTCTTTTTTTTGTCCTGTATACTTAATTGTTCACCTAGACGGTGCATACAAATCTTGTATTGATCATTTCAATCAGATACATTCATATGGTATTTGCCTGGACTCCAGAAAGAAAAAAATAACCCATTAAAATCTAATGGACAATTCACCAGTTAATTATTTCATTGTGGTATAAGGAAAACAAGTGAGCGAGATAGCTTGATATACATTGTTGGGCCTATTTTTTAACAACTTAAGCTTTTTAGAGAGTTGGTAACTTAACATGATATTAGAGCTCTGGGCTGTGAGAGGTCTTGGGTCAAGTCTCTTTGTTCGCACTTGCTCTCCATTTGCATTTTGTTTCTTTCCTTCATATTTTGTTATGCTCTATGTCTTAAAATTTGCATCTCCACGTGAAAGACGGAGTTGCACGAGAGGGATGGTGTTAGATAGCTTGATATTCATTCTTAGGCCCATTTCCTAACAACTTAAGCTTTTGGGATAGTTGGCAACTTAACAGTGAGAGCCCATTTGCCCCGGTGGGTGAAGTGGAAGTGGAGGTAGTATATATAACGAATCAAGCTATAACTCGAGGGTAACCTTTTGAGCCACGTGGTTAGGCTAAGGTTTAGCAGGTCAGCTAGCACGGGTCGTTCCACGTGGTTTCAGAGCTTACACCAACCAGAAGTGTGGGACTGGTCCCCCTCGGAGACATGCTTGGGTGGGCCCAACGAGGGAGGAGCTTGAGGTGCTTGTCATGGTTGGACAGGTGCCACAAAAGACGAGCTTGATATGCTTAAGCAGGATTGTTCCACATCGCTTGGTGGGTGGACGTTGTTGGACCATGGGGCGCAACTAGAACGTTGCGATCCCAAGTGGGAGAGATTGTGAGAATCCATTTGTCCCACATCGGGGGTAAAGTGGAAGTGGAGGTAGTATATATAACGAATCGAGGAGTTACTATATAGCTCGAGGTTAACCTTTTGAGCCATGTAGTTAGGCTAAGGGTTAGCAGGTCAGTTGGCACGGTTTGTCACAAAACGTGCATTCTCTCACTTTCAAAACTTATCTGGCTCTAGTGAACTGGGGAAATAGCATGCTAAATAGTAGCATCAATTCCCATTACTACCTCTTGGTACACTTAAAGTTTCGTAACGTACTGCAGTAACTAGTAGCTGATAAAAACTTCTTGATACATTCACAGCTTTCATGCAAATGTACAGTACCTTATGGGAAAGGAGGCCTCACGTCATCGTTCCAAGGGTTATTCGTAATTTTCTCTTGCATGACTTGAATACACTCTGAATTGTCTTGTATATGTTCTCCTCATTTTGCCGTATAAGTAATTGCAGGATGAAGCATGTGGTAAGGCGTGTCACTGTTTGCCATGGTCCCACATGGTAGTGGTAGTGGTAGTGGTTACAGCTCTGAGAGATTAATTCCGTAATCACGGAATAATGGGGGACTATAATGTAATTTGGCATCATTGTAACGAAAAGCATGTCATCTTGTTTAATAGTGCATCTATTGTCCTAAATGTTTGTGGGTGTGAAAGGGGACGGTCAGGTTGATAAATTGTACACTTGTTTAATTGTTTTTGTGTGCATTAGATCTATATTTTTTGTGATAATTAATTTTTTGGTATGAGAAAAGCTGTATAATTATGTTTTTCTCTATCTACTTTGTTACTCTGGTTCTTTTTATAAGATCGTGTTACTCTTTATCTGCCATCAATAATGTTCCCTTGGAGATTGTTCAATTTTGGGAATAGAGGCCAAAACCTTGAAATCTTTTGCTGACTGCCAACCTCGAGTGTCTAATACCACATGCCCTCTTATTTGTAGTGTTGTAAGGGAACTTAAATGCTTAACATAATTTGGACAGTGTTCGTTTTAAATCATAAACATAACGAAATCTATGTTGAGATATCTACTTTTAAGAATTCAGAAGTTAAATCTCTTAACACTACCATTAATTCGGCATCAGCGTTGACAAGTATTTAGATTGTCAACTTATCGAAGTGCCCCTTTGTTTATGGCAAGCATTGAACACAAAACCAATTGGCAATGAGTTAGAGAGACCACCCAGGCTCAAATATTAGTTCTGAAGACTGTAATTTACCATGTGGGACAAGCTTTTACACTCCCCCACACGTGCCCCCTGACTGCACGTGGAGAGGTAAACAAAGGATATGTATATTGGAATTGTAACGAAGCACGGTGCACTTATGGAAAAAACAACGGCGAAATCAATTAAGAGAGTCTTGTCCAAAAGCCTAGTTCTGATATCATTTTAAAGCATCAAACTCAAAACTAATTGGTAATGAGAGGAGAGGCCGCCCAGGCTCATTACTAGTTTTGGAGACTTTAAATAACCAGTGTGGGACAAGCTCCAACTGTATTGATAGTTGAATTACTGTAGTTTATTAACTACAGGAAGGTAAAAATTGAAGGACTTGTTTCTCTATTCTGGTTTCTTCCTCTCTATTATCAATTGCACCCGCCTTGGTCATATGATTTTGGCAAGGACGTTCTTCTACAAACACGTCTGCTTCTCAAGTATTTTTTTCCTTTTTCCTTCGTGATTACTTCTTCATATTGTTTTCTATAGAGAACTCTTGACGTACACTGAGTTCTCAAGTTCTCAGATGAAGGCTTTTATTCTGATAATCATCACAATCAAATTATTTATTCTTCTAGAATCCATGTTCGATGCGACAATTTATTTTGATGATTTTTATATCAGCCAACTGATTAACTCTACATTTTGCTCTTTCTTATTTTCAGCTTGAACTTGGATAGGGTTTCTACACTAAAGTATCTTTTTGGGCTCCCTTTGAATATGAGTGGGGCTGATGATTTCCTCGAAGAGAACATAAAGTATATAGAAGATTTGTCAAACTTGCTCAGTTCCAAGATGAGTGATGACAAGTATCCTGTTCATACTGATATGAATTCTTTGTATCAGGTATGATTTATTCTGATATGTTTTCCTTTTCTACCTGCCAGCAATATGCAAATAACCAAACGGAAGAAAGAAAAACATTTTGTGGAGTTCAGGTCACTTTGGTTAACAGTATGAAAATTGGGACATAGGACAATAGACATTGTTTATGTGGCTTGATATTTTACTAAGTTCTAACCAAAAAACGAGAGCAACCAGCTTACAGTCACCTTACTTGATTGTGGGACTAGTTTTCATGTTGATCGTTTTTCCTCAGTTCATTGCCTATTATCCACAGATTTGCCAACGCTTTGGATTTAGATATTTACTGTCCCTTAACTAATTAATACCCACACCATGTGGGAAATATATTCTTATCAAGTAAAAGCTTTTACCTTTGTAAATTGTCCCACTTCTATCTATCCTTGTTACTCTCGAGCACTTTTTGTCTTTCACTCAAAATATGTCATACTTGTTGTCTAAGCCATTGAAGGACGGTCATGGTAAGGTTGCCCCAATGTGAATTTGTGGTCATGGTTTCGAGTTGCGGGAATAGCCTCTACTCTTGTGGGGTAAGGCTGATCCAACTCTTCCCAAGACCCTGCGATAAGGAGAGCCTCGTGCACTTGCTATATATATAGGGAATGGTTCTAATCCGGACTTTTCATTTCCAGACCTCATGATCCAAACATTTTTTTGACGATCCGATCCGTCCAATGTGTTCAGAAGGTGTTTTCAAGGGTCCACGCGAGAAATCTTCAAAAAAAAAAATACCGGGAAGGGCTTGATCCAAGCAGTTTTTGCAAAAAATGTAAATAGGTATTTTTTTTTTGAAGATTTCTTGCGTGGACCCTTGAAAACACCTTCTAAACACATTGGACGGATCGGATTTTCCAAAAATAATTTGCAACACAAAAAAAATCATTTTTTCCTTATTTCCGGGAGGTGTGGATTAGAAATTTTCCGTATATATATATATATATATATATATATATATATATATATATATATATATATATAGGGGGCGGATCCGTGGACACACACTTTGCACACACATTTTGACACTCCATCTCAGCCATTGAGATGGATGGCTGAGATTAGAAGTTATAAATGGCCCACACGCTAAACCCTCTCTCTCTCACTCTCCCCACCAAAAAGGCTGATACACATTAGTCTCTACCTCTCCCTCCTCCCGACGATGAGCCTCCAATCTCCACAACGAGCCGTCGCCGCCGACAACAGCGTTCGTCCTCCGACGAATTCATAGTCGTTTTTTAAGAAAGAAAATAACATTTAACCGTAGCCTTCTATGGGTTTCTTGACATATTCCAAGGAACAACAGACCCAAACCAGCAGCATCAATAGTTTGAGAAACCTGCTCCGGGATCTTAATCATTATCATCATTTGGTGGTTGATCTATGCACAGCAGCCAAGTAATTTGATAAACTTTGATGTTTATGTCTACCCCAATTGATGCTTAGTCCAGTAACCCATTCCAAATTTTCCTTGTAGTTTCTTTTAGAAATTCAATCAAACACTTGTTGGCAATGGCAAAAATCTTCAAACGCCCAATTGATTCCACAAATTAGATGTGAGCGTCAATGGGTGCGACAGAAAGAGTGGGAAGAGGATCGTCGTCCGAGGAGAGGACAGCTTCGTCGGCGTCGGCGTACGGCGACTTGTCGTCGGGAGTGAGGTCAAGCAGAGAGAGAGAGGGATAACGTTGGTTGTCGTCGGTGTCGGCAGCGGGAACAAACCTCTAAGAAATGGGGCTGCCGGTGTGCTACTACTTCCTCATATTAGTATTTATTACTACCAGTGTATAAAATCTCCCAGATCTCGGAGAAGAAGAAGAAAAGGAGAGATTTCTAAGGCTATTTTTTGGCCGCAGCACCTCGTCGTCGGGAGTCTCAGTGGACTGGAGGAGTGAGTGGGGAAAGAGGGTTCATCCGCGTGGGAGAGAGGGTTCAGCGTGCGGGCCATTTGTAACTTCTAATCTTAGCCATCCATCTCAATGACTGAGATGGAGTGTTAAAATGTGTGTGCAAAATGTGTGTCCATGGATCCGCTCCCATATATATATATATATATATATATATATATATATATATATATATATATATATATATATATATTAATTTACCTTGTAGTATTGGCTGTTGGCCAAAGCCCATAAAAGAGGAAAAAGAGAACAAAAATTCAAAAATCCAAAGGTGAAGCTAGGAGAGAGAATGATGAACTTATTAGAACGGGACAAAGTTAGGGGAGGACCATGGCCCCGTTCGAGATTTGAAGCAACTCCAGTAAAATTGTATTGTTCCAGAGGAACTTTTAGTTGTCACATTTTTTGGGAGTACTCGACCAGGTATGGTTTTTGGTCTTTGTCATATGGGATATAACCCTGCAAGGTGGATACCATACCACAAGGTATAGGATTCCTACTTAAAAAGTCAATGTGTATGAAAGATTTTGTCAATAGTCTGTCACCTCGTTCTGATCCTCAAAGGAAATGGGCACTACCATAGTACAAAAAAGAGTAAAATTTTCCCACCTATCTTTTGGTCATCCAGTTTTGATAGTAGATAGGTAGTATGGATCCCACAGAGAGCAGGAAAAGGTCTTCAAAAAAAAAGGCGCGGGAGGTCCCAAATTAATCTGGAGTTGAAAAAAAAAAAAAAAAAAACTCAACTGGAATGTATCAAGAAAACTGCCCGTCGCTTCCTGCCTGCAAGCGAAACCCATTCTGAGGCAGGCCGTTTCTTTACTAATGACTCATTCCCTACCCGAGCAAACCATCTTTCTTTATATCGCTCTTTCTTCATTCGCTTAAGTGCGCTATTCTTAGTTAGCTTCGAAACTTTTGTTATGCCAAATACCTTGAACTGAACTTCAGCTTCTTGGATGATTGGTATGATGGTATACATAAATAGAGGACTGTTTTATTGGAAGCTATCTTCTTGTTTGGTTAGTTTGATTGATGGTTACTTTTATTTTGATTAGACTTTGGTCTTAGATTAAAAGAAAACCACTACGTCTTTTTTTTTTTGAATTTTTCTTAGGTTTTCGGAGATTGTAATTTCTTTACCCTTATCGGCCATATGAGAGGAGAAATTGTGAGTCCTGCCTGTATCTGCTTATTACATGCACTTTCTGATTTGTGTCGAAAATAAATTACATGGGATACTAGGTTTATGTTAAAGCATCCAACTCAAAACCAATTGGCAATGAGTGGAGAGGCCGCCTAGGCTCATATACTAGACTCGGAGGTTATAATTAACCAATGTGGGACAAACTCTAACAGTTTATTTGGTTGCTGTGCATAAACTCTCTACTGTATTTGTCCGAGGGTATAACAGACCACCTTTAACAGTGATGTGCGAATGTTTTGTGGGGAAAATAAATAAGCTATTCTTTGGGCTTGTAGAAATGTGCACCACTTGTGCAGTACTCTTGGTTTAGTTCATTATTGCATTATTAATTGTTTGACGTAGAGTGTTTTATTGTTATCTCCATCACAACTGCCCTTGCCCATGTTGGTCAGTGGCATATGTTTGTATCCTTGTATGGTTGAATGAATGTCATATCCAGATACTAGTTGAAGCGGCACATGCATTTGCTTATTATTTTTGCAACATGTTTTCTTTACCAATTGATAGAAGGTAATATACAAATATGATGAGAACTACGCAGTAACAAGTTATTATGCATTGGTTATTTGCTTTATTTTTTCTTCCTTCCACCCCAACAAGATATGTTTGGATAGCCAACCATATCATTGATGTGCAGGCTAAGAAGTTGGTGGAATCATTATTGTTCATGTTGCAAAAGCCCACCCACTTGCTAAAGGCAGACGACATAATGTCTAGTGCTGGCCATTTATCTACAAGTGATGCTCCAGGTTCTTCAAAGATGCGTATGGTAGCTGATGGAAGTGCTGGAAAGGCTGAAGATTACAGCTTAGGTGGACTCGCAGAAAAATTTGCCTGGGAATGTCCTGAAAACTTACCTGACAGATTATCACAGACAGCTCTACCCCTGAAACGGAAAATCTCCCCTCTTGAAGGCTCAAATAGGCGTCCTAGAGGAGACAATTCACCTAGTGAAACAGTTGCCCAAAACACATTTTCTCGTGGATCAGGCCCATCTACTGCCCCTTCGGGCCCTACTCGTAGAGATACCTTCCGACAGCGGAAGCCCAATACTAGTAGGCCCCCGTCCATGCATGTGGATGACTATGTTGCTAGAGAAAGAAGTGTCGATGTTACTAGTAGTTCTAATGTGATTGCGGTCCCGCGGATTGGATCTAGCAGCGGGAGACCACCTTCTATTCACGTGGATGAATTCATGGCCAGACAAAGGGAGCGGCAAAATCCCGCGGTACTTGCCGTTGGTGATGTGACACAAATGAAGAACGTGCCTCCAGAAAGTGACGCCGATGCAGAGAAGTCCAATAGTAAACCTAGGCAATTGAAACCGGACCTTGACGATGATCTTCAGGGAATAGATATAGTTTTTGATGGTGAGGAATCAGAATCGGATGACAAATTGCCCTTTCCTCAGCCCGATGAAAATCTACCGCAGCCGGAACCCGTCGTTGAACAAAATTCTCCTCGTTCTATTGTTGAAGAGACAGAGAGTGATATAAATGGCAGTGGTCAGTTCTCTCATTTGGGTGATGAAAATATCCAAAGTGAATTTTCCTCAGTAATGTCGGTTTCACGTCCAGAGTTGACTTTGACTCGGGAACCAAGTATTTCTTCAGATAGAAAATATTATGAGCCATCTGATGGGACAAAAAATACTCTGCTGAGTAGTTCTGGGTCTGGGTTTTCTCCCTCAGCGTATAATAGAACTGCTGGCCAATCCGTTCAATCACCAATTAATTCTAGGGTTCCTCCAAACTTGTCTTCGAAGAATAGTCCTCATCGAACTGGTGCTGTTCAGGGAGTTTATGACCTTAAATTTCAACCTCCGTTACCTCCGATGCCGCCTCCACTGACAGTCTCACCTGCACAATCAAAAACTGTTGACCCCGCTCCAGGTCAATCGTCTCCCTTCCCTAATGCTGGGGTAGATGGGCAGGGCCCACCGCCTCCAGGCTTTCATGTAAGAGAACACCCGACTTCTTTTCAAATCTTTTACGTGCTTGATGCTTGTTTTCTCCCACTAGTTTATCTTCATTTTTTGTCCACTAATTTTTGTGTTTTTTTTTTCTTCAAGATGCGAACGGAGTATCTATCAGCTTTGAACAAGAGTTCTACCTCGCTGACAACTTCTAGGCCTCCACCGCCATTACCTCCTACACCGCCCCCATATTCAGCCTCCTCAGTTTCAAAAACTTCTACTTCACAATCTCAACTGTACAATCAAACAAGCATTGGACCAAGCGATCTTGCACAGACATCTGTTTCACCTTTCAAAGACCCTCGCACGGGCACCCTTTCTGTATCTTATCCACCACCTCCACTGATGCAGCCATTGCTTTTCAGTAGGCCCAATTCAATGCTTTATGGAACTAGCCCAACTCCACATCAAGGAGAAAACCAGCCTAGTCTTTCACAAAATCTCCCCATTCCTTTACCTACCTTTCAGTCTTTTCAGTCTCTCGCTCAATTGCAGCCGCTGCAACGGCCGCAAATTCTCCGTCCACCTCAACCACCTCAGCACCTTAGACCGCCAGTCCAGCCTTCACCACAGTCTGAACAAGGGGTGTCTTTGTTACAGAGCCCTGTTCAAATGCAAGTGCAGCAGCAGTTGCAGATTTTGCAACAACCTCATGTTTCTCCTCTTCACGTGTATTATCAATCCCCACAACAAGAGAGTTTTTTGCATCCACTGCAGCAGCAGCAGCAGCAACAACAACAACAGCAGCTGCAAGTTGAGCATTCTCAACTGCAAACTATGCATCAACAAGGCGAGGGTACATCCCAGCAGCAACAAGATCCTATGATGTTGTTCCAGCATTTCTTGAGTTCCCCGGAAGCTATTCAGGTTTTTGAAACTTTGCAACTGGAATTTAATAGGGTTCTTTCACCAAAATTTTTTTTTAATTTTTGGTTGTGCTGACTATTACGTATTTTTTTTCATTGCAGTCCCTCTTGAGTGACCGGGATAAGCTTTGCCAGCTTTTAGAGCAGCATCCACAATTGATGGCCATGCTTCAGGTTCAGTACTATTTGAACATTGCTCTCTCTCTCTCTCACACACACACACACACACACACACGCACGGCGTTACGCCAACACCTGCACTTTTTTTTTGTTGGTGCAGTCTTTTCCCCTTTTGCAAGAGCATTTTCTACTTAGTAACATAATATCATGAGTTAACGTCAAATATGAAATCTGATGTCTTTTTCATGTCATATATCTGATCATAATCACTGCACTACCATGTGAATCAGTTTTTTTGTCTGCTTTGTACATGTTTGAAATTTTTTCTTATGCCAGGATATCAGTACTTAATACATTACCCAACCCATTACCCAACCCAAAGAGTGGGCTGCTTATTTCTTATCCCAATTCTCCACCAACTGGTTGCCACCTTTTTTTTGTTTGATCCCGACCTTGGTCCTTCAACTTTCTATCATGGTTCCATTTGCTTATATATTTCCAATGGTCATGGTTTAAGCAGTCCAGCAGCCCCTTGTCCTATTGCAGTTAGCAGTTTGATGCAATTAAGGACGAACAATAATTCTGTGAGATTCCAATGTTTTTGCATCGTTCGATATCTTCTACACTTGCTGTACTTACGCCCAATATTTATTTTTCTTGTGTTTTTTTCAGGCCAAGTTGGCCAAACCAAGTTCCAGTGATACGTAACCCATAGTATATGCTCTCGATCTGGCTACTCCTTCAGCCTCTGCTGATCATATTCAAAGTGGACATCAAATGGCTATCCCCACTTGGGGTAGAATCTTTTGCTCAAGGAGCCATGACCACGGAAGTGTCAACAATGCTTGCAGGCATCATGTCTTCCACACTATTTTCATGTTACTGCAGTGGGCATCTCGGAGGCTTAGGCAATGAGAAAATCTCTGGATTTGTATCAATATCGAGATCAAACAGATCCATCCTCTGTTATCTTTGTGTATGTTGTACTAAAGTAGTTTTTTGAAGGTCATAGTGCAGCTTTTGCATTTTCTGATGCTGCTGTTTTGCTTGTAATTTATGGATGTAATTTGGATTCATGAGTAAATGGACCGGATAATGATCGTTGGTTTAACATGGTGGTTGCTGGTTATGTAGATTAATGTGGATATTTTGTAATTTAAGGGTCAAAGATCAATAGCTTAAATGTCCATTCTTTACCAGATTGATATTTTGTGAATCTGCCTCCGATTTGTTTTATTATTTACATTTTTGGTGACAATTTGTACTCACTGTAGTCGGCTGGCGATTTCTTGAGCAGAGTCTTACGGGTGACCCAATAAGATGTAGCAATTCATGAGATTTGAACTCATGTCGCGGTCTGTAATTTAGTTTATGGCATGAATAAATTACGTTCATGGATGCTGCAAGACCACTGAATAAACTTGCAAAGGTCTTAAAATGGGCAAAATAGGTCTTGAAATGGAAAAGTTATTGGGTGGTCCTGGGGCACTGTTACTTGATGTCCAACACTCTTTTTCCACCACGGGTTTATGCGGGCCCAAAGATTGTATGAACTACACATGAACTTGTAGTGAAAAAATCACAAGAACTTGTAGTGAAAAAATGGTGTTGGGGACACTGCGTGACGATGTTACAAGACCATTGAATAATTACTACTTGAAATGAGCAGGTAATGTGCCCATGAACTCGACTTGTGGTGCTGAACCAGAACCCGGGGGCTTTAGGGGCGGCAGGCCTTGCCAACATGTTCGAGCTGTCCATCTTGGCAATCAAGGGTTCAGATTTGTAGATGCATTGATAATGCACTTTGATCGGTAAGAACGTATCATCGAATCTGAATCATTAATTGCTGAGATAGACGACTGAGATGGAAAGTTACTAGGCCTGCCATCCGTAAGGGACAACAGAGCCCTTGGGTTCACTAAACCAAGGCTTGTAACTCAATTGGTTGTGTACCGGTACTTGGATGCAAGATTCTAAGTTCAAGCTGATGGAACAACATCGATACCCCTCGTAGTAATTTAACTTGACTAACGTACTAATATCCCATCGTTTAAAAAAAAAAAAAAAAACCTAAACTTAGGGTGAGAATGAATCATGTCCCTACATTTACCCTCTATATTTTTTTTACACACATCGAGCATAAGCATCACCCTCGAGAGAGAGTTCTAATTTCCAAAGCAAGAATAGGAGATTTGATGTTGCAAGATCCAAGAAGCCCATGATCCAAGACGACTTTATAGAATTATTAATCGAGAAAAACACTACTACCTATGGAATTAATTGAATTATCGGCTGACCAAAAGGGGACAGTGTACATCATTAGGAACACTGTCACTGCTCGTGTGCAGAATGTTAACGGCATGTATTAAAAAAGTCCAATAGTTAGTGGACATGCTTCCTTGCATTTTTAGTTCTATTATTATTGACATTGGATCAAAAGAAAATTAATTCATCTTTAATCAACTACGTGGAAAGTCATACCTGAAATAGCCATAATAAATTTATTGTTGCAAATATATCAATGGAGTAACAATTAAATTTATTAAGTTGAATTTAAATAATATTAACTAGCAGTGGCGGACACAAGATTTGTGTCTAACATAGGCTCGAATCAAGTGTATTTTCATGTTCATAATAAAGTAGCATATATTTTATAAGCATATATATAGCTACTTGTGAGGTGCGAAAAACAGATGATATTGTGTGCATGTGTGTAGCCATCGTTTAATTTTATCCATGCAACCTAAAAAATGATTGATAACTTGAAGTTTAGGAATTTTTACCTCACACAAAAGAAATTTTAAGAAATTTTTTCACTCAAAAGACTTACAAGGGCCAATCCCATAGAGTTTCTTTTAATTAACCTGGAAATTTGTACAATATGTGAAGCTCGAAGTTGTGCAGGGGCTCGGGTCCTCCCTTGGAACCGCCCCTGTTTACTGGTTAGGAAGACCCACTTCAACCCAAAAAATTAAAAAAAAAAAACTTTAAAGTATTAATATTATAAACTTTAGAGATATAATATCCAATTTTCAAAATTTGAAGGATAACTTTGTAATTAGAAAAAATTCAGATTGAAACAAATGAGAAACCAGAAGGACGAAATGGAATATTTAATAATATAAAATCCCAAATTAAAACCTACATTAATGACATTTTTTTCAAAACTATATATGAACCAAATTGAAACCTACCTATAAATATAGATACTAAAATAGTAGATATTTCACAGATTGGCTAAAATCTTGCAGCTGCCCAATGGCGGAGGTATACCAGGGCAGGGGTGGACTTGGGCCACACCGCACTATATAAAAGAGAGAGAGAGAGAGAGAGAGAGAGAGAGAGGAACTATCTAGTTCGGGATTCCTGGAGTCCGGGATCCACCTTCCCGATATTTTTTTAATGATCCGAACCGTCTAATGTGTTAAAAACATATTTTTAAGGGTCTTCGTGAGAAATGGTAAAAAAAAAAAATATTGGAAAAGGTTTGATCCGAGCAGTTTTTTATAAAACTGTATATGTACAATTTTTGTGAAAAACTGCTCGGATCAAGCTCTTCCCGGATTTTTTTGACAATATCTCGCGGGGACTCTTGAAAATACGTTTCAAACACATTGGACGGTTCGGATTATGGAAAAATACATTTTAAAACCTTCAAAACACCCAAAAATAAACCTCCAGTCTGGGATCTTGGATTGGATAACTAGTATATATATACACATTTATTATATATTTTGAAAACTTGTATGAAGGTAATTTATAGTATGGTGGTAAGGTGCATGCTCTCTATGTGTGAGGTTGTGTGTATGAGTCTCGTATCTTTATTTCTTTGGTACAAACAGGGGGATTTAGGAATATGTGATCTGGTTCCTATTTCTTTGCGCCAAAAGCTATCAAATAGAGCTGGTGGGATTCGAACCCTTGGCGTTTGGTTCCCAAAAAAGATCCCTTACCTCTTGCCGCTAGACCAACGCTATTAAATGTAGTGCAAATCAATAAAGCTAAGTATTATTCTAAAAGTATTAAGGGAATATGAGGAGATATTTTGATATTGAATTTTTTCTATTATAACTCGGCTTTCCGATTCTCTTAATCTTAGCTCTGCCATTGCAGCTGCCCAACGATGATTCTCTGTGGTACAAAAACTGAGAATGTAATTAGTCACATTTTTTTTTGTGTGTGTAAGAATGGCCAGAAATTATGAATAACTGTAACTGAAAACCCAACCACCCATTAACTTCCCCTTTTCAAAAGTTTCTCACACTTTCCTTGCCAAAAACTCAATCACAAAATACATGGCAAGTTGGTGTTCCACTTTCACTTACAAGTTACAAGAGAGACACAAGGCAGATAGTACCTCTAAATAGGATAGTGAGCAGATCTTATACAATATACCACGAATTTTTTTGGTACCGGCTGGGTACCACGTGGTCGAGTCTAATACCCGAATGTTGTATCCGGATCGTTCAAAAGTGTATTAGATGGCCGAAATTAAAACACTCTCTCCTCTTTCTCTCTCTTTTTTCTCTCTCCAAATTCAGACCGCCCAAAGCCAAAATGGATGATTGAAAATTGCTCATATACCACATTGATATAACACCTTTTTCATTTCAATACGTCTACTCCTCGAAGCAAACCGATTGGGCCTATCGAGGCCTTTTGCCCAATCCTCCACCAATCTTATCACGCCACGTGTGACTAAACACCGACACCCTCTATTAGCCTACGGGACAGGCTTAGTCACAAACTCAAGAAAAAATATTCGGTGCTCTAGGTACCGCCATGTGGGGTTAGAAGCTTAGTCACATAATTCTTCAAAATGTATTGTGCTACCGCTCTCAATTCTAGCAATGCACTTACATTCACAATTCTTGTTTTCACGGATTGTAGTAGTTTGAGGTGTGATTTAAAGACGCTTCCATGCTTGCGCTCATGCTCTCTCTCACGGACATGCACGCACACAAATTATGAGACTTGAGGACTCACGGGCCCTTCCAACACCACCAGTGTGCGAGTTACGTTCCAAATATAAGTCTTCCAACATCTATTTTTAAAAAAAAATTAAAAAAAAAACCTCAAATCACTGTATGGTGAAAAAAAGGTTCAAAAGCAATCATGTGGCGGTGCACCAGAGACACTGAATAATCTCTTTGTGCATGAGTGTACACAAATTCCCATTACCCCAAATAAAAAAGACAAACAATCCCACTTTTTTCTCTCTCTCTCTCTCTCTCTAACTATATATGTATGAGTGAAAAAAGAAAAAAACTTGACACACAGCAACACCTAATTTCTTGATGTTCAGAGAGGGGAAGGTATTGGAGCCCTATGAATTCCCAAGGGATTGGTGATGGAAAGAGGATGGAACCCTAATGCGGAGATTACCCCAAATTGCCCTCGTTGTGGCTCATGCAACACCAAATTTTGTTACTACAACAACTATAGCATGACACAGCCTAGGTACTTTTGCAAGGGCTGCAGGAGGTATTGGACCAAAGGTGGGTCCCTCCGAAATGTACCGGTAGGCGGTGGTTGCCGGAGGAGCAGGAGAGGTAAGTCCATTCGCTTATCCTCTGATCCTGCTCCCCCCTCTAGGGTTTTTCCTTACGGCAATTACAATCGCTTGATTGATCCCGCTAGCTCATCTAACTGTCGTGTTTCAAGAAATGACCATTTTACCCCTGGTGCGTCAAAATCAGAAAACAACAATGGTAATTCTGGTACCATTGACATTGCACAAGTTTATGCCAACTTCTTGAATCATCAGCCTGGACGCGAAGCACGGGTTGAAATGACCAAATTGCCCCTAAGTGGTGGTGGTCATCCATCCTTTCATTTTGCAAGTGTTTCCAATATGCCTATGGAGCTTAATTGTACTGGTGATCATCTTCCCTTAGAAAATGGCATTGTGGATTATTCTTATACCAGTGGGTTTGATTCAATTCACAAGCAACAAGAGAGAATTCCTCAATTTACAATTGATCAGAATTATGGGTTGCCACCATTGCCTTGGGAAGAGGAGTGGCCTAGTTATGAAATGATGGGTCCAACTCCAAACAATATTTTGAATGCACCACAAACATTGCCTGCTGCAGGGGCCACTGGGATTGAACAAGAAGCTCAAAAGTCCGACCATTTTGCTGGGAATAGTTTTAAGAACTCTTTTCACACGTCCATGTCCACGTCCGGTTATGGAACTCTTTTCAGTCCATGGTGAGTTCGATCAATATTTTTTTTTCCGAATTCATCGTGTCGTGCCGTGTCGTGCTGATGTTGTATACATTATATGTTGTATACGTTATATATTTATAGCTACATATGAAATGGAAGATTCGTAACGAATGTAATCCATTAGTATATATGTTTACAAATATTTGGAATAATGAATTTCTGATCATATTTAATGTCTAGTTTCAAAATTGATTGATCATGAATTTTACAGTAATTAAGTTGCAAATTGAAGTCCTGATCAATTGACTGCTAGTTTGTAATATTTGCACTACCATATGCCAAATTCACACGACGTCACATTAGGTTTTAAAGAGTCCAATCTTTTACCTTGTGAAGGTTTAAGGAGTCTTCAGCAAATTAAAAGGCAGCATTATGAAATTATTCAACTTTGATTTTGCTTATCTATCATATTTCTGCAGAAAATGCTACAGTACACCTCATTGGATGTGTACAAATATTGTAGCACCCCTTGAGTGTCTGCGGAGATGGTGCAACGCACCTAATGCATTGCACCGTGCAACGCATACTTGGACCGTCCCAAAATATTTTCAACAGTCCGGATTTAAAACAAGCTCTCCGCGCGAAGAGAAGAACCATTCAGGAGAATAGTTTGTTTTAAATCAGAACTGTTGAAAGCACTTTTGGATGGCAGGGATGCTCCGCTACATGGTGCAGCGCAGCGCTGCAGGATCCCCGGATCCCCCTTGAGTTGCCTTTAATTTATTGCATATAAATTCACATTAGTTTTTGAATTCATAATATTCTTTTATTATGAACTTCATAAACAGATGTTTTGAAATCAATATTATGAATCTTTATACAAATGTTGTGGATTTCATATGAAATGCTATTACTTCCTCCGGGAGGATGCTACTGGTACAAAACAAGATGTCAAAAAAATGTACAGAGGGCTCTCGGGAGCCCACTTTTGGGTCCCACACGAGTGATCCGATCCGTTCATTATTTTTAGAACATTTTTCTGAGGGGCTCCACAAAATTTCAGCTCAATCGGACAGTTAAAAGTGCTTGAAATAAAGTCCCACCGTTTCAAACAAATTTTTTTTGTTTCAAACGGTGGGACTTTAGTTCAAGCACTTCTAACTGTCCAATTGAGCTGAAATTTTGTGGGGTCCCTCGGAAAAATAGTTTAAAAATAATGAACGGTTCGGATCACTCATATAGGTCCCAAAAGTGAGTCCCCGAGAGCCATCTGTACATTTTCTGGACATCTTGTTCTGTACCAGTAGGTTTATCCCTTCCTCCATCCCTTTTTAGTCTCAAGCTTCGTAATTCCAGCTTATTAAGTATACATCATCATTACACCTTTTCCATCAACTTTTAACTTCATTTTCCAATATCATCTTCCACTTCTACCCATTAACACTTTACTTATTAACTTTCCCAAAGAACAAAATAATAATTTTACAACCTTTTATCAATTAATCTTAAAATGGACACCTATTGAGGGACAACCCAAAATAGAATACTGAACTATTATTTGGTGATGGAGAAAGTAATTTCTATGTAGAATCCATATAAATTCAAATGCAATTTTCTTTTTTCAAAATGGTATAATAGCTTCAATGATAGGAAACACATATACACAAGATAATCGCTTAGAAATAGTATCCGTTCTTAATCGATCAAAGGACTAGAAAGCCAAAAAGGAGGGTAGTCTTCCTAGTTATAGCATTGAGACCACTATTACCTCTCGTAGCTAAAGAATGGGCCAGGATCCAATTCGCACTCCTATGCACAAAAATAAAACTCGCACTAATTAAAATTCCAAGCACCTATAGCAGTAAGACCGGCAAGCTAATGATTTGATTAGTCATTGGACCGCCGCCACCATCGCCGTCCTTAATTTGTTAGAGAACCACTGCCACCACTATTGTTGAAATTTGAACTAGCACCTCAGTGATGAAGGGATAGCCGAGAGAAAGGATCGAAGGAGATAACACTAAGAAGCTCTCAGCTTCGAGATTGAGAAAGAGAGAACCCCACTGAAAAATACTCACTCCGTCCCAAAAAGTTCGGCCTACTTACAAATTTCTAAATTTTGTGCACAATACACAATGTTACCCAAAAATTGTAACTTTTCAAGTGTGCCCTTCATTAGTTGACTCTAATAAAATAGGAGTTAATCAAGTTTTGAATTTTAAATTTTTTTCCGTAAAGCGGAAAATCTTGCCACCAATGTTATTAGAGTCCTTTTTCAAAAATTTAAAACACACTTTAAACTTTAAACTTTAAAATTTTCAAATATTTTTCTTTTGGTCTCATTGTTTTGATTGTTAAAAGCATTTCAAGGGTAGAAATGGAATTTACCAACTTTCCTTTGTTGAAATTTTTAAATTGGTCCTATATTTTGGGACAGCCAAAAAAGGAAAGTAGACGAAACTTTTTGGGACGGAGGGAGTATATATTGGTTATTGAAAGTGAGAAAACCCATCACTACAGAGGAAGGAAACACCCATCAAGGTAAAAACCTCCCCTCCTGCAGCCGCAAAAGGGTGGTGAAAACCCGATGGGAGGGAGGGGAAGGAAGAGAAGAGGCTAGGGTTTTTTTTTTTTTCCCTCTCCAGAGGTTTTTGTTGAGGAAGTTATGGTATACCCAAATGAGAAAAAAAATTTGGATGCCGAATGGGTATTGCCACCTGGTACCCAAGCATGATCCAAGCCGTCCAAATGTGTTTTCAGTGGCCCATATTAATTCCTTCTCTCTCTCTTCTCACCCAACCACTCTCTCTCTCTCTCTCTTCTTTTTTCTCTCTCTAAAATTTGGGCCATTGAATTGCGCTATATAATGGACGGCTGAGATTGCCGAGCGAGTACCACATGTACAATACTCACCCAGCACCGAAAAATTTCTCCCAAATGATAATTCAGAAAACAAAATATCCAAATTCAAAGGGATCTGAGGGGGTACATACAGTTTAAACTCAAATAGGGGTGCGTATTAATGGTAGCATTTATCTCATTTCTATGAGGTCGTGAGATTCAAAGTAGTGAACAACCACCTAGAATTCTTTTCAGTGGAAGGTTGTACTTCAAGAATCAATTGTTCAAAAATCTTATAACATCTAAAATAGATTAGCCAAATAAAAAGTCGATCTATTGGCCCATTTTAGCACTAGCATGAGCTCAGTTTTATCATCCAATTAATGTGGCTAATTAACCAAAATTTATCATTTATGATTAAATTGTACATGCACGTACTTCAGTATGATTTGGCAAGAAATTAGGGACTTCTCGAGAAATTATTTATCCATAATTTTTTTCACACTTGAGTAACCCTTAGAAATGCATTCTTGACAAAGAACTTGGAAGGGGCGTTCTTGATTTTATTTATTACTTGTAACATAAAACTCTGTGCTTCCACATGCATTAATATCCCATCAAATCTTCCATGCCCTTGATCCAAGAAAATCAATTAAATACCTCCCATGAGCAAAATCATCATCATCTTTTATTTTATTTTTTCGAAAAAGGAGCTGCTTTAAAAAGTACATCTCTGGGTATTGTTCCTCGATAGCGTCTGCATGGAACAAAATAACAATACAAGATGGAATGTAAAGATTGTAGTAAATATCTCCGCTGATACTGGAGCATCATTTGCTAATGCATCGACGTAAAAGGAGTTGAGTTAAAAACTACATCTCTGGGTATTGTTCCTCGATGGCGTCTGCATGGAACAAAATAACAATACAAGATGGAATTAATGTAAAGATAGTAGTGAATATCCCCCGCTGATACTGGAGCATCATTTGCTAATGCATGATGCATCGACGTATATGTTTGCTTCGGCATAGATATATATGATTGCGAGTGATGTTATTGAAGCGCTGCATTAGAGACATGCTGATGACATTACTTAGTGGATGTTTATCAATGTTATTAGCCGAGAGAAGCTGGAAAGCAGCCAATGCATCTTTATCGACTTCAATCTGCTAATTGCCCATGGTTCTGCCATCGCTCGAGCTTGCTATCATGTTTAGAATAAAAAGGTTTTTGTTACCGTGACACCAAATTAATGTACCAGCAAGTGAAGGGAAAAATGAAACGCCAACCAACTCCTACTGATGGCGTGTCCAATTCCATGCAACACTGTTAACCAAAACTTATAATATGCCACAAGAATCGATGATCCAATTTTCGTGTGTAAGTTGTACTCTACACGCTGAATTATCTACTATATAAAATAAAAGACACACATGCACGACATACAATGGAGGTTTTCAGAAGCGTTTTTGGTATAGGAAAAGATTGAATCTATGTGTTATTAAATCGGCAAATGAAAATTATGAATATTTTAAAGAAGAAAAGATATGGAGAACAATAGGAAAAGATGGATATAGTTAGGGCATCTCTAACCTTGGCTTCAAAATTGGAGGTGTCAATTTTTTTGAAGGGTCCTCGGGAGATCGTTCTTTTTCTAATACAACGGGGGTGAGCCTATACATTTTATCTTGGACTCCACACAAATGTCTGGTGAAAAAGGAGTTTGGGACATGCATCACGTGGTGGCGCCCGGGACACAAAATAAATAATTTTCCTCAAGAGCATGTTTGATTAGGAGTTTGAATTGGATTAGGAGTCCAATTTTGTTATTGATTGTCCACTGGGCTCACCTACCCAAAGGAAATTCAATCCACAGTATTCATGGGCTTGGGCTTGGGCTTGTATTCCTCTCGAAAAAGAAGAGACTTGGACTTGTTAATAGTATTCATCGATTAAAATGGCGTTTCCAATGTAAGGATAAAACTGAAAATAAGCAAGTTTTAATACGATCCTCCTCTAAGCAAGACTATCCTGTTATTAATTAAATTGATATTCTTTTTTTTTTTCCCATCCGATTGGAGGTTATTATGTTAGATTACTATAAGGCGTATGTCGTTCTAATATCCGTTCAAACCCAAAACCTAAGTACTGGCATACGACCAACCGAGCTAGATGCAGGGACATAATCGGGAATTTGGCGGGTTGATAGGATGTTAGTTAAGTTAGATTATTATAAGGGGTATGACGGTCCATCAGTTCAAATCCAAGTATTAATACACGACCAACTGAGCTAGAAGCAAGAATAGAGTTAGGAATCGGTAGAAAACTTTACCTAGTAATACAAATGTGTTGCTTTTAAAGTTTCTCTGTCAAACTTTTTCGTAGTGAAATTACATTGCATCTTCACATTTATGTCGGTCTGTTCATCCGATAAAAACATATTGGTATATTAATTTTTCTATATTTGTATCCTTTTATTTTCAGTATAGGGTGATTTGTTAGACATTATAAAACTCTTAATTTTATTATGCACAACTGTTGATATAAAGAATATGATATATGAACTATAAATGCTTTAAGATATGTCCTACAATTACGGGGAGGTCAATTGCTTATTTTTTTTTGAGATTTCATGAAGAAATTTGTATTCATATGGGTTTTCTGGTGGGATTCCTAGCTCCATCCATGCCTTAATTAGCTCCATCCACTCCACCCCATGCTTTAGCTCAGTCCCCGGCTAGAAGCCCTAGTCAATAACTCGATATTCCAACTCACTGTTCTGGTCAATAACTCTCACCGCAAAATTAACATGAAGGATAGATTCGTCTCCTCAATAGTACTTGATCACTTCATGATCAATTTGAATTCCATATCCATCTAACTTCCAATCACCTCAAAACTAAAAGGTTTCAATCGTGCCCTTAGTCCTCCTTGCTCAAGAAATCAAAGAATTGATGTTGACCATTGAAAAAACGAGTAGTACTATAACACATTTGGTTTTTTTTTTTTTTTGAATATCTTTATATTGCTCAAAACAACAAAAAATAAATTTCTTCTCTTGGATTCCCCCTCCAAGAGATAAAAACCATTCCTCTCCCATTGCAAGGATATTAACTACAACATTGACTACAAATTTTATTTTATTTGTTACGTTAAAGAAAAGAAAATTTTATTGGCAACAATAAAATTTTAGCTAGATTTGTGTTATTTTATTTTTTTATTAATAGTTTGTCTAAGCAGGATCTCAAAAGCGAAAAAATTATGATTAGAGATTTATTTTTATTTTTTTTTGGTTCTTATTTGAATTTTGGTTTTTCAATTTCGGTCCTAATTTTTGACGACAAGCTAAAAAAAAAATCACTAATTGGCAAGGATTGTTGACTTTAGGAATAGTTAATTTGAAGCCCAATTAACCTAGCTAATTAGTTTTCATACGTTTTATGAGTGTAATTGTAACGCCCCGCATTTTGGGAAAAGCGTTATGGATTATTATTACAATTTAAAGTCGGTCTAAACAGTAATAATAATAAGCAAAATACATATAGATGGTCTATCCTTCACAGATTACAAAAAAGGTAGACTGGGTGGATTCTATGGCTCCGCAAATTCCTCCGCCTGGTGGATCTCCATTCCGGCAGCTCCTCCGGCTCCGTGTTCTCCGTAGAGGTCCTCCTGTCCATCGTGACAATCTAGCATAATACGTCAGAGTTGCGAAGCAACATCGTCGTATTATGCCAGGGCAAACCGTGAGCGAGGACGCTCAATAGATACCGTACCCCAACATTAAACTAGCAATTCTAGAACAATATTGTTGGCAGGTAAATAGTTGAAAATCATTTATCAAAACGGTAAGTTCATGCGTGTCAATGCATCAGTATCACATCAAATCAGAGTGCAGCTTAAATAAAATCAGTATCCCATTTCTTTTCATATCAGAGTGCAGCTTTAATAAAATCAGTATCTCGTATTATTTCAGAATCCAGAGTATAGTGTCAGTATCTCGTATCATTTTCTCATAACAGCATTCTTCTTCAAATTTCAACCATGTCAACATCTCACATCTCTCGAAAGTTATTGGCCCGTTCTACAACCCCGTTCTAACGGTCACCAACCTTTCCGTACGAAGGGTCGGCCACCCATAAACTGGCTCCTGCAGTATGAGGTCCGCTAACTCCGCGTCACACACGACATAGTCCCGGCTACCCATATCACTGAATCCCCACCAGTTTGTTTATGAGGTCCGCTTGCTATGTGTTGTACTGAGTAAGTTCTAACCGTCAAATTCACCCGCGGAATTTGAGGAGAAACTTCAAACAGCACTACCGTATAGTTCCTTGGGCTTTGACCACCAGTTCACCCCGGGGAACTGAGGCGGGACTCCAACAGCATCAACATCTCAACTTTCATCACATCAACATTTTCATTCTCATTTCTATCTCTTCCATTTAAAAACATTCGATCACTTTCTCGAAAAATGTGTCGGGTCGTATCGTCTTTGAAAAAGAACGTGCACATGCATTAATTTCATAAAACAAAATCCTCCGTTTAGAATCGTTCATGATAAACCTTCCGCTCGTAACCCATCTTACGAAAACATGTTACTTAACGACAAAAGTTCTTTCTTCCGGGGATTTAAATCAAAACATAAGGATTCATTCTCGTTCTTGGATTTGCTGGCGTGTTTTAAGATTCGTACGTCGAATCGCCACTTGGTTTGTCTAAACCAAGAAAGTACCCTACTAGAAAACTCTAGTAGTTGAATCCGTTTGGCATGTTTTAAGATTCGTTCGTCGAATCGCCACTTGGTTTGGGCTAAACCAAGAAAAAGCCTGACTAGACATGCTAGCCATAGATTCTATTTGTTAGTCTAAATAGATTAAGAATATTTATTCAATAATCCCGGAAAATCTCATTTCATTTGAAAAGCTCTTTTCTCATAAAATTGGTCGGGCATTATAACTGCGTAAATTTGAAAAGTCGATTTTCATTCAGGCATTATAACTGGGTAATTTAGTTTCCCAAAAGTCCATCGAACATTATAACAGTGCATTTTGATAGTCAATTTTAATTCGTGCATAGTAACGACTAAGTGTGTTTTTTTTTTTTTTTTAAAGTCTAATTGTTCATAAAATCACTAATCACCAACATAATCACGTTTAATCATAATTAAGCACGTTTAAGCAAAATAATAACATAATCAATATGAACTAGTAAATACTAATCTAAGGTTAAGATAAAGTATCTACCTTAATTCCGATGATTAGTCGGAAGCCAATAAGCTAGTTGAATTCCGGCGGCGTAACGACTAGTCGACCTTTGCTCGAACGCTTTCTTGCTAACTTATTCTACCTTTCTAAGATCTAGGGGTGGTCGAGGGTGGTGGAGTGTGGTGGTTTAGGATGAGTTTCAAGAAGAACACTCAAGAACTCACTCAAGAACACTAGAAAGCACAAAGTGGAGAAGTTGGGAGGTTTTGGTGTGAAATGAAGCAAGGAGAGTGAGCTATTTATAGGGAAGTAATGAGGTTCACCTCCCCCAAAGATAATCACCAGCCAAAAACCCTCCCCACAAGTGTCCAAACAACCTTTTGCAAAAGCAAAAATTAGGTTTTAAAGACTAGTTTTAGGTTATAAGAAATTCCCCACCAAATTTCCCACCAACTTAAAGATTAGTTTTAGGTTATAAGTAATCTCCCACCTAATCAAGGTTAGCTTTAATAAAATAAAATAAGAGTTGGGGATTTAGTAAGGCTTCCGGACGCAGTGTGGTGAAATACCCGGTGTGTACGCGTTTATTTACGGCGCGAAAAGTATAATTAAACAGGTTAAATCTAATTCGTTTAATCTAACCAAACCAAATTATAAACTATAATTATTTAAAAATAAAACCGCATTAATAAATCGAAATTTTTTATTTACAAAATTTCGGGTTATTACAGTAATTTCTTAAAAAAAGATAAGAATTGACATCTAATCTAAATTGTTTAAGGCTAATATATGACTGAATCTTCCAGCGACTAGTCTCTGGTCCAAAGACAAAGAAATTAAGACCTAAAGTGTAATAATCTATAATATTAACAAGTTACATGACCCGTTAAGGCGTTAACATCGTTAATATTAACCCATAGTTAAAAATTGAATCCCGACCCTATCCAATTACCAATCCTCTAAGAAATACCTGGTAAGTGGTATCAAACGCGTCCTTGCTCAAGAAATCAAAGGAGTGAAATTGAGCATTACAAAAATGAGTGCAATTTTATATATATTTTATATATTATAAGTCCGTGCTCTCTTTTGGGCCTTGGCAGCTGATACTGAGTACAATTTTAATTTTGTTTTATCTTGTAAGAAATGAATTTTTTTTATTGACAGCAATAAAGTATAATGAATTATGCATGGCGTTTGCTGCAGTGGTCTGTCGATAATAAGAATATATATATATATCACTCCCCTTCCTATCCAAACCTTAAGTTACGGACCTACCGTCCGGACTTCACTTTTCGGACCAAATTTCGACGATCCGAACGTTAGATGTGTTTAAAAGGTGCTTTCAAGGTCCAACGCGAAGATTTGGCAAAAACAAATACCCGGAAGGGCTTGATCGGAGCTGTTTTTCACAAAAACGCTAATATAGCGTTTTTGTGAAAAACAGCTCCGATTAAGCCCTTCCGGGGTATTATTTTTTGCCAAATCTTCGCGTTGGACCTTGAAAACACCTTTTAAACACATCTAACGGTTCGGATTTTCAAAACAAAATTTGGGAAGGTGGAGGTCCGGAACTTAACAGGGTCCGGGAGTTTGGAGGTGAAGTTTTGTGTATATATATATATATATATATATATATATATATATATATTTGATCGGTAGTCAATAATAAGATTATATTCAAGTTATAACGAATGTGCATGGCATATGGCCTAAATTTTGACAATTATCGTTAGATTCCCGTTATATTTTTAGATTAATAGTTTGTCTAAGCAGAATTTCAAAAGCATAACAATTACGATCAGAAAAACATTAATTAAATTTTGCTATGTTTATCTGAATTTTTTTTAACTTTGATCCAAGTTTATATTTTTATTTTTTTAGTTTCTAATATTGAGACAAATGTTTAATCGCAAAAACATTGCCGAAAAACTAAGACAATAACGGATGAATTATTCATGGCTAACATGTGACTGATTCTCCCAGCGACCAGTCTGATCTGGTCCAAAGACAGAGAAATTAAGACCTAAACTGTAATAATATATAATATTAACGATCTACATGACCGGGTTAACAACGATAATTTCAATCTCGAATAAAAAAATTGCAATAAAATTGACCGTCAATGATGTTAAAAAACAGACCGTCAATTAATGAAAAGTTCTAGACTAATTTTTTTTTTTGTTTGATAAGTAGAAAAGTTTTTTTTTTTTTTGATCGGCGATAAGTAGAAAAGTTCTAGATTATTCAAATGGAGTAATGAGTTTGGTAAGCTTGATTTCATAGGCCTAACCCAGCCCAATTATATGCTGACATTAATTAATTGTTCTAACTCAAATTAGACCAATTTTAAGGGACTTGGGGTTGCTGTTGTGCACCTTGTGCACAGTAGGTGCTGTGCACATTTGGACTGTCCGTTGCTCGGATGGGCAGTCCAGATTTCATCTTGCACGCACGATAACAAACGGTTCAGATGCAAAGGTGTCGAAGTGAAATCTGAGCCGCCCATAAGAGCAATAGACGGCCTAGATATACACAACACCTGCTGTGCATGGGGCTGCTATCCAATTTTAAGTATACTATAGGAGAATGCAAGGTCTAAGGCAAGTTAATTAATCTACTAATTGCAAAGTAATCCCACCTTCACATATTGTTGGGTCTTTTTATCTTTTTGAACGTCTCAAAGAATTGTTAATATCTTATAATCTATATTGTTTTTTGTCATTCTAACAACTTTGTTTAATAAAACTAATTGAGATCTATCAAACAAGGTCTATATTGAATATAAAAAACTTAATAAATTAAAAATTATAAACAATTCTTTGAAACGTCCAAAAAGGAAATAGGCCCAATAATATCGGACGGATGGAGTATTTGATAACTCGTTAACACTCATACACACGAAAGAAAAACTCAAACTTATCAAACACAAACTTGACGCGTTGGATGTCCTCAATAATCACATCCACGCACTGATGGCAAACCAGTCCAATTGGTTTCATTTGTCATCGTACCCAAGAAACTCTCGGATCTAAGATCGACATAAAAAAACCCTCATTGGAGAGTAGGGGTTATTGAAATTAAGTGAGAAAAACAGCCATAACTTGTAAAGCAAGTGTAAAGCCCTCCCCTTGGCTCCCGCCGCCTCATTAGGGTTATGAAACACTAAGGGGAGGGAGGGAAAGAAAGAGAGAAGGCGATCATATTTATTTATTTATTTTTCTGAATGCATGTCACCTGGTAATACTTCCAAACTACTAGATTATCGATGAAAGTGAGGGTTTGTAGTGAGCTCGGCTCAGCCGTTCGATCGGCAATCGATGGTCTGGATAAACGGGGCTTAAATTATATGTAAACAGGTTGAAGATAGTTACATCACCGGATAATACCACACTACCTAGGCTAGAACAAGCAAATACAGTATAAAAAACAAAGAGGACTGATCCACCGCCGCTTGAAGAATCGAAGCACGAGCTTTGCCCAATCCATCACCCCATTCAGTCAACCCCTCGCACACCTTTGAAAATGTCAGCATTTACAATTTTCTGCAGGCACCAACACACAGTTCCTTTTGCGTGCTACTTTTCCACATAAATCAGCTCCTGTGACCCGGCCTGTGCTTCTATTTGAACATCCCCGGCCTATCATTGTCAGGGCCGGCTTTGAGCTAAGTCGAGTAAGACAGCTAAATTAAGCCCCCGAATTTTGGCTCAAAATAAGTGTCCCGAATAGGTACACTTAGATACATGATGTATATTTAATCTATCGCTTATACTATCAATGAGCTAGCTATAGCCTAGCGGAAAAGCTAAGGAAATTGTGGAGCAAATAATGTAAGGAAATTGATGCCACAATTCAAAAGTTACTAAGGGGGTGTTCCACTAAGAGAGTTTTTAGAATAAATTGGGTTTTCACGATTTTTTATTTGATGTATTGTGAGAGAATGACCTGTTTTGTCTAGCTCGGTTTTTGGAATCGGTCTTTGGAAAAAAAATGTTTTTTGTTAGTAGAACACCCCCTAATATTTCGTTGCTATATACTAGTCCCACATAATCACCACCGGCCGGACCCAATAGTGAGTGCTGAATGGTATATTTAACAATTCACCTCTGAGATTCGAACTCGAGACTTTCCATTTAATAAAAATAATCCTTTTTACGGAATTCACAGTAAGCTTGATGAATCTTGTACTCTTATAATTTCAGAAAACTTTAAGCATCATACGTTAAATATTAGTTCCCATTCCACCAATTTAGGCAGAAATTGTTGACAGCTTTTGGGCTGCTCCCCTTTCTTTATTTAGACAGGTGAGAGATCCATTCAACTTCACAGAAGTACCTAATTCTTTTACTATTTTGTCTGGTGGGTACCTAATTCGTACATTCCGATACATTGAACAAGACATGTTTATATGGGTGGCTGATGAAACACACCGTGCCTGCTTTATTATATGCTGCTATTACAAGTTAAAAACTGCGTTTGTTTTACTTTTGAAAGTTTCAATTTTCCATTAATTATCGTAGCCGCATTCTCTTTTGCTTTTTTTTTTTTTTTGATAACTAAGTATCCGGGCCAGCCCCATTCTATTTTCCTTCCTTCCTCTCTCTGCCCCTAGAGTTTTTTTTTTTTTTTTTTTATCATTTTAATGTAGCGGAGAGAGGGGGAGGGTTCTATTCTTAATGGGTGTTTTCCTTCCTCTCAAGTTACATGGCTGTTTTAATTTTCTTGCTTTAATAACCTCTTCATTCTAAGGAGGTTTTCTCTCTCGATCTTAGATCTGAGAATTTCTTTGCGTTTTTTCCTCTTTTTCCTTTCTATTGACTTCTCCTTCGTCATCTAGGTGTTGTTTCAAGACCTGACAGTGGTGGTTGTACCTTTGTTTTCTATCAATGAAGTTTTTACCATTTGTAAAAAAAGAAATAAAAAATTACAAACTTCTTTAAAAATTTAAGTTGTTAAATAAAGAGATAACTCTATTACTCCCTCTGTCCTGTTAGGATTCCAATTCAATTTTTAACCGTTCATATCTTTCAATCCATAATAATTTTTAGAGGTTTTCAAAACTTTGTGTAATAGAACTAATTGAGATCTATCAAATAAGGTCCATATTTCATATAAAATACATTATAAATTAAAAGATATAAACAGTTAAAGAATTGCATCGGTATCCAACAAAACCAATAATTTAGGACGGAGGGAGTACTTAATCATTGATAACTATCAAATAGAGTTCTTATAGAGAGGAGTAATTTTATTTTTATATCCCAAACACAAAGATGATGTTCTTCATAAACTCCGTACTCCCAATCGGTATCGTTACACCACGACCGCTAACTCTAAGTCTCTTCGATTTCTCTATGTACCTATGCCTTTTTCCCCCATTATATTTCTGTTTGATTTCTAAAGCCAAAAAAAATCTTTTAGAGGAATAAAAAGTACAAATATGTACACAAAAAACTTAAACTGACATTTCCAAGTAAAAGATTTAACCCAGTTACCAAAAAAGGTTTCTACGGGCTAACTCCTTCAATTCCTAATCAGTAATATTGCTCAAACAAATTTAAATCTACGTACATGTAAATCTCGCTCTAATTATATCTCACGATGGATAGGAAGAAGCCAGACTCATTGGTATACAAGAAGAGTTCTTCCAAACCCTAGCATGAAGCTTAAGAATCTCCCTAGCTTTCTCTTTGGCCTTGCTTCCACTGTCCACTTGAAGCACCAAACACAGCTTCGCCACCACACCCAGCTGCAGCATTTCCTGAACAACCATAGCACTCCCAGAATACTTCGCGATCGACAGCAAAATCCTCACGGCCCGTTCGCTCCCAACCTTCGAAACCCTAAGTATTTTTTTTGACACGACTGCCAACCCGGCCCCGTGCTTCAACAGCTCGGCTCTCCCCTCGGCGCACTGGCAAAGCTGTTCCAACGCCGTCAAGATCATCTCGCAAACTCTCTTCTCGTTAGAAGAATCGAGAAGAAGATCTACCAGTATTTTGACTGCACCCGCTTTCACCGCTTTCAACTTATTTCTCCCCCACGGCCCAATGTTGATCAGCAGTTGTAATGCCGCTTTGGAGGCCTTGGGAGAGATTTGATCGTGCAAGATTTGCACTAACTCTACGAAGAATTCCGGTTTCAAGTTCACGAGTTGCAAGGGTTCCTCCACTTCTAGAATCGAGTTCAACATTAACACGGCATAAGCACGAGACTCGTAGCATCCGCCTTGCAACACATCGAGTAACGACTCGATGAATTCGCCGTTTTTCGCAAAAGTGAGGGATTTGAGGGCGGATTCGGATAGTTGGAGAGAGAAGAGTAGGCTTAGGGCTTCATCACTAATTAGTTTTGTAACCTCATCACCATCATCACATGCTCCAACAGAAGTGTTTTGGACAAGAGAAGCTAAGAAGTCGACCGCACCGGCGGACTCAATGCAGCGTTTGTTGGTTTCGTTAATGGAAGCAATGGATCGGAGCCTCTTCAAGCATTCCATTTGCATCTGTGGCGATTTCGCATCGTTGAGAATCTTCACAATTTGGGACTTGTTGACGGGTGGCTTAGGAGTGGGTACCCGTTCGATGCCGCTGGAGGCGTTGAGGGTGCACCAAGATTGGATCAGACGGCGGAGAGTGTGGTTCGGGGTTAGATCAGCTGGCTTGGAGAGGGCTTGTTTTGTTACGGGACAAATGTTGTTGTTCTGGGTGAATATCCATTTCTCGATGCTTTCTCGGTCGTAGGTGATGCCGGTGGCGATTGTCACCGGATCTTTCATCAGTTCTAGAGAGATGGGGCAGATGAAAAACGGAGGGACTTCGATTTCATCCATGGTGAGAATAGTAAAACAGATGATCAATCAATAAAGATGAATTTTGTGGATGGAAATGATGAGAGAAATAAGAGAAGTGTAGAAGGTTGTTGGGGGAGTTGTGTTTGGGTTTGAAGATTGTAGGAGTAGAGAAATGGTTGAAGCCATATTTATATGGAAGAGTGAGAGAGAGAGAGAGAGAGATTCAAAATGAGAAAGTCAAAACACGGAAAAGTAATGTTTTGGAGAGAGAGAGAGAGAGAGAGAGAGATGACTTTCTCAAGGGATTGAAAGGCTCAAGGGCCAGCTTTTGAGGAGGTGATGAAATGGCGTGCGCGTGGGCAAAATTTAAGAAGAGTGTAGAGGTGAAGGTGAGATGCAAGTGGGGTGGCTCACCCTTTTGACTTTCTCTCTCTAGAAATATATACAACACCAAGTTTTTTCTCTGTCTAACTCGTGTTTTTTTTTAATGCGAGGAGATTGATTGGTGGCCGCCGACAGTTGATTGAAATGTATCGTGCATGAAGGTTATTCACGTATCTGTACTTGGCCTTGCTTTGTTGCACCTCCTTTGACCCGTTAATTTTACTATTTTGCTTTGTTATTGGGAATTTAACTCGTTAAAGTTTCATTTTGTTTGCTTTGTTATTGAAAATCTAGCTTCTTAACGAGTTAGTCAAAAGTCGAGATTTTCACAATTAAACTCGAGTGTTTAAGGGGTAAAATTGGAAGTTTTGCTTGGTTATTTTTTGGCTTTTTGACTTTTCACAATTTGTTATGTAATGTATTACGAGAGAATGATCTGCCTCAAAAATTAGGATAAGTTGATTTTTGACTTTTTGAATTAGTGGAATGAGCTAAGAATGAAAGCAAACATTTTTGGATGACTCAAAATAGAAACAATGATTTTTTGTTGGTGTAGAAACTCTATATCCAACCCATGACTTAACGCAATTGGTGAAGTCAGAGAAGTACCGATATTATATTAAGTGATCACTAATTTAAAACCCAGGCATGTGGGATTGTATTTTCTTAAAATCATGTAGGTCATTTTTTTAGGTCTCTCATGTGTTGCCTCTTTTTTAATTTATCAACGCCTAGCTTTTTTGGTGGGTTTGTCGTCTTGGCAATTTATTGTAAATATTAAAATGTGAGGTGAAATGTGTCCCATTATGATATCATGCAAAAACTTTATATCTAACTCAAAAGCTTAAGGTATTAGGTATAGGAGATGTACTTTTTCATGGAGGCTTCTTAAAGGAGCCATTTACAGAAGCCCCCTTTGGGGACCACCAAAGCATCATCGCAATGATCAAGTTTTATTTGCCAAAATTCAATTTTTGACATACTTATCAATGCTAGGACAAGCTGATTTTTTTTGCATAAACACACTATTCTACGGATCCTACAAGATGACCAGTTCAAATAATTGTGATGAGGTGTCCGTGGGCCCATTTTGGCGCTTCTGTAAATGGCTCTTTTAAGGAGCCTCCATGTGAAAAACTTTTACTCTAGGTGTAGAGGTCCAAACATTATATTAAGTGATCCGCCATTTCATACCGAAACAATGTGAGATTGTATTTTTTAACAGTTGGTGAGGGCAAATTATTTCTAAAATCATGAATAAACTTTTTTCGATTTATTAAATAGATTGAATTTCATTTCAAAATGAGAAAAGAAGCATTCATTGGGTTTCGCACATTGAGTGATGTTTTTGGAGAAATAGAAAGAAAGTTCATTGAATCAAACTAATAGTACAACAAAATAAACCAAAAAGATCTAAAAACTACAACAAAAAAGAACAAAAAGCAGAAGGGAACAAGAAAACATAACAGAGAAAGAGATTGCCGGAGCCATCGCCGAAGTTGCCACGCCACCGTCGCCACTGCCGCCGATGTTGGGAGTCCGGATCAGAAAACCCCAGATCCGGCTCCCCCCGTGCCCAAAAATCGGTTCCGGCCGCCCATGCAAGGAGGAGAGGAGGTCGATTTACATGGGAGTCACCGAAAACCAAATGGGGGAAGTAGGAGAGGAGAGGAGAGGAGTGGAGGAGTGGAGGAGGAAGAAGATGGAAGGGGGTGGTGGGGGAGGGGGAGTGGACGGCCGCCGGGCATAAACCCAGGGAACAGCTTCTGCCTCACGCCCCTCTGCACTTATGCCAAAGATTGATAATTATCATAAACCCCATGAGCCCATAAGAAAATAAGATCATTTTATGTTATTTCTACTGCTTTATTAACGATTTTTTTTATTATCTAAATGAACCATTTATTAAATGATTTAAATACGGAGTAATAGATTCCCGAAAATCTGGGCCCAAAAAATGAGGTCTCCATTTTAAAGCTTCAAAATGGAGCTTGGTTGGATCTCATTTGATCTTAATATCTCCAAAATATGGAGTTATAAAGCTTGGATGGAGATGCTCTCAACGACTCAGCCTTACAGGGCCTGTGAAATCTATTGATCCATCTGAGAATGCATTCTACTTAGGCTTCCCAAATACGAACCCAAGCTCTCATTAAAAAAGAAAAAACTCAAAAAAAAGAAAGAAAAAAGAAGAACAAACTCAAAAAGCAAAGAATAAGGTCCGATAAGCCACCCCTTAAATGATTTATGTGGAGCGAAAATGTTATACACATATCTACATTCGATGGGAATGTAAAGCTCAATTATACGTATGTGCATGAGACCGATTTGGGAACGTAAGAGCATTTCCAGTTCTTACCCAAATTTGAGTAAAATTTCTCTTTGATATCATCCATCCACTATAATTGCAAAAGCAATTTTTATCCAAGTTCTACTTCAAAATAAAATTAAAAAACAACTTGACTTATGTTAATTCTAACTGTAACACCACCCGATCACCGTTGTCCGACGTCTGCCGCCACCGCCACCGGAGCACACCTAGAACCTGATGACTCTCGCAAATCTTAGATCGACATTATCCTAGTTGACTTCTAATCTGTAGAATTAAATCGTAGATCTCGAAATCCAAAATGCAGAGCCACCTAACTACGGCTCTTTACTCCACTACGACCTTTGCCGCTGCTCGTTAACCCTCAAACAACCATTGCCGTTCGCTGACGATAGACCTCTTAGACATTGGAAAACTTGCCGACAGACCTCTTAGACCTTCGTTACTGCCAATGCTCATCACCACCAGCAACCACAACCACTGTCACTCATCACCAGCAACCACCACCACCAGTTGCCACGACTGACCACCCAAAACTAGCCGTTAGAATTTGGATAAGGGTTTGGTTCTCCCTTGATTTGGATAAGGATTTGAGCGAAACTACATTTGGTATAGGGTTGATTCAAGGACTGAAGGCGGATTTTGGGTGTTTTTCCCCAAATTTTATACTCCATTTGGCTTTGAGTTTGAGCAAGGGTTGTAGATGCTCTAATTGGTGCCATATATAATCAATGTCACCTCAGATGGTATACATATATTATGTACAACCACAACATGACTCTATAGAATGCATCTTAGTTTCACAGATGCCTTTCTTAGAATTGCATCTTTAAATTTTACCCTTGTAAATTTCATACCTAGTTTATTCTTCAATTGGAGGGGGCAATACCCTTCTAGCTGTCACTTATGGGCACAACAGCCCCTAGCTCGCTCATCGCTGTCTACCAAGAAGTCATATACTATCAAAATACATCAATCTCTCTCAAGTATTCATGTGCATGGAAAATGGTACTCTTAGTTAAGTTTGTTGACCCCTACTTTTATAAGGCTCAAAGTCTAACCAACCTTTAATTTGTCAACTATTTACGACGTGTACAAAATGCAACAATTAGGAGCCCAAGGAACCGAACTAATCTGAACTGTTGATTGCCGAACACAGATAGTTTGGATGGGGACAAGCACGCTCCCTGGGTCTGAGTCAAGACCCAAACCCAAATTGCATTTGCCAATTGAAAGGCCTAGTAAGCATAAAATTAAGGCCCATCTTTTCTTGGCCACATATTAATTAATTTGTAGCTCTTTATCTCCTTCTGGCAATTTCCTGCATCATCATTTCCATAAATGACACAGCTTGTGGCTACTAGTAAGCACACGAGGACAGACTTTTCTTGTACTTTTATGGCCACATATTACTCTGTAGCTAGAGGTGCAAACGAGCTGAGTCGAGACGAGCCGAACTTTGTAGAGTTCGAGCTCGGCCTATTAAGTAAACGAGCCGAAAAATCGAGCTCGAGCTCGGCTCGGTCATAAACGAGCCGAGCCTTTAACGAGCCGAGCCAAAGTAATTTACTTAACGAGCCTCCTTAAACGAGCCGAGCCGAGCCGAGCTTTAGCAAGCTCGTTAATTAAATAAGCCTGAAAATCGAGCTCGAGCTCGGCTCGTTTATTTATCAAACCAAGCAGAGCCAAGCCGAGCCACGAGCTGCTCTCGAGCAGCTCGGTTCGTTCGCAGCCCTATCTGTAGCTAATTACCAACCCCTTTGCTTCTCTTTCGGCTAAAAGGAAAATCATGCATTAAAGAAAAGAAATTACGAGTGCAATATTGTCTGCCGAAAGTTGGAACTTAAATTCAAATAGGAATAGACGTAAGAAAAGGAAAACAGTGCATTTCAGCGACTTGTGCAAGATGGTCGGCACATGCACTTGTTTCTTTCCTGCATAATGTGCGTAATCAGAGGCTTGCCTAGCTGCTGTAGAAAGGAATTGCAAACTCAAATTAGATCATAGAGATAGTGATAACCGTCTGTTGGAAGTCCGATTTGCCTGATGTTCTTTTTGTATGCGCGTAGGCCCAATTCATTGTGGACTATAAATGGAGTTTACCACGTAACATGGACTTAATATCCATTGAATAATCGATATTCATTTAAAATGCTAAGTCTTGTAAGTGATGAGCTACCCAATTTTATACTAATTAATATTTTTCTATTTATCTGATATAACTGAATCTTTCACACATGTTTCTAACAATCTTCCTCTTATGTATGAACCACGCATTGGGCCTAGCTCTCAGCCCCTCTATCTAATCCGTTGTACTCCCCTTAATTCTTAATCTATCTCTCCAACACTGTGTTTGAGTCCGCCTTGGGCCACCGGTCACACGCACAAGGAATTTTTCTTCTCCATTGAGAGTAACCACTCTATCGAGAGCTACCTTGTTGCCAACCATCTACCTCACTCGTTAGGAATTTTCTTGCTCCATTGGGACTTACAAGTTACAATGGATTTTTTCCCGCTCATCCGATAGTATTTGTGCAAGCCCACGACTACTGATGCTTCATGGAGAATCCACCCATAGACCATTAGTCATCCATCGGCTATGATACCATTTGTTGGGAGTCCGATCTGCCAAAAGTTCTTCTCATGTGCACGTAGACTCAATACGTTGGGAAATATCCACGAAGTCTACCATATCACATGGACCCAATCTACATTGAATGATCTATATCAACTTAAAAGACTGAGCCTTGTAAGTGGTGAGCCACCCAGTTGTATATTAAATTTCAACTTTTTTTTTAATTTACTTATCCGATATGAGACTCAATCTTTCACATATATTCCTTACACTATCATCCAAAGTGAGAAGGCGCAATACATTTGACTCATCCGTTTCTATTTCCAACCTTGCAAGTTTTGTTGCTTCACGGAGTTTGAGACCAAGCATGGTGAAGTGCCCACTGTCATCCTTACAGGTTTTCCTGATCATTTTTTTTGGGTAACAATGCATCATTTTCATGTATGGTAGCGGGATTACAGATAATCCAATATATAGGAATATTTTGAATCTTTATTTGCCATTTTTGTGCGATGTTTTATTCCAGCCAACCAATTTTTTATCCAATATTATGAACCCTGTTACAATATCAGAAGTGAGATATCTCAACACAAGACTAATTGAAAACCAAGAGGATTGGCTTGGTCGTTAAGAGCTGGACTTACCAACCCCCAACACCCCCCTGCTTGTTACATGTGTGTTACCAGAGAGTCCAATTTCAAATCATATCACACATTTACTCACTTTCGATCTTCTAAATGTAATTTCATAAAATTTCCCAAGTTAATTCAAATTGTTTTTTTGTAAAATTCTGAATATTTACAGATTAATTGTAAAGCTCTCACCATGTAGCTATATGATACGTACTGCATTGTTTTACCTTTACCGAAAATCCGCGAGTTCTGCTGTGGTAGGATTTGTTTGATGTTTCTGGCATCAACCGTCTCTACTCTGAGGGTATCGACGTCATTGATTTGCTTCGATAATTAGAATGGGACAAAATCCGGTGTCGACAATGTGGTCACTACAGCATCACTACAGAATGCATGTTAGTCTCATAGACAAGGGTAGAGCTATACTTGGACAAGTGCATGTGATATTAGTTTTGAAAAAAGGAGAACATTTTTTACACCGGCGGTATAAATCAAAGATCCGAATGGTTCTAAAAGCATATATATATATATATATTTAATTCCCAACAACATGCCTTCCTTAGAATTGCATCTTTAAAATTTACCCTTAAGAATTTCATATATTTTGTTCTTCACTTGGAGGGCAATACCCTGTTAGCTGTCACTTAAGGGCACAACAACCCCTACCTTATCGTTTAGCTGTTTACCAAGAAGTTAGATATCAAACTGCATCAATCTCTTTCAAGTATTCATGTGCAGGGAAAATATTGAATTCTGTTGACCGTTACTTTTATAAGGCTTAAAGTCTAATTTAAATTTTGTCAACTATTTACAACGTACAAAAGCCGCAGCTGGGAGTCGGAGACCCAAAACCAAATGCCATTTGCCAATTGAAATGAAAAGATGGTCAATTAAAAGAGACAGCTTGTGGCTACTAGTAAGCATGAAAGGCCAAACTTCCTTGCACTTTTCGGGCCCACATATTAATTTGAACCTCTTTATCCTCCTGTGCATGGATGGAGTCTGCGATGGCAAGTAGGGGTTGTAGCCCCTGCTACAATCTGAAATTATTGTACTATTACATTGAAAAATATATATATATCGTCAAATTATATACTCTCGTCTCTCCTCCATTTATACCGCCTGCCCCCACTACGCCATAATTCTAACTCCGTCCCTGCTCCGTGGGTTTCCTGCATCATTTCCATATATAAATGACAATTGACACAGCTTGTGGCTACTAGTAAGCATACGAGGACAGACTTTTCTTGCACTTTTGTGGCCACATATTATTTTTTTTGGGGTAAATGTGCCACATATATATATATATATATATATATATATATATATATATATATATATATATATATATATATATATTAATCTGTAGCTCATTATCCTTTTTCTTTTCTTTTTTTTTTTTGGGTTAAAAGGGAAATCATGCATTAAAGAAATTACGACCTGTTGGCTGTCCGTTGTTGGCTGTCCGTTGTTGCCTTGGATCAAGAAATATTGTTCTATGTTTTTTTTTTTTGAACTGAATATTGTTCTATGTTGACTGTTGCTTTTCTTTTGTAAACATTGCTTTAGTGCCCGAAGACATATAGGATATTCCTTGGTTTATAAATTTCTTACTTTGGTCCTTGTTCTACCGGTTGCCACTGCCACAGTAGAGAGAGCATTTTCTGTTATGAAGATCATGAAGAGTAGGCTTCGAAATCGAATGTGTGATCAATAGATGCATGATAGTTTGGTTGTTTACATTGAGAAAGATTTTTTTTTATAGCATTACAAATGAGGCTATCATTATCGTTTCCAAAATATGAAAAATCGTCGGGGTCAATTGTAAATCGAAGCTACATTTAGTTATTTATATATGTCTACTTTTTGATTAACTTGTTATCTAATTGTTTATTTCTGGCAAATCGGATTATGAGTACATAGTCCGCGGATAAGAAACACCCTTTGTGTATTCCGAAAGTTGGAAATTAATACAACTAGAAATAAACAGTCGTCAAGAAGATCGGCACACTTGTTTCTTTCCTGCATGATGTGCTTAACCAGAAGCTTGCAAGCAGAAGTTAAATTATAGAGATGGTGATAATTACTATGTCCACCCTTGATAAGTTTGGTTGGCTACAATGCACCATTTTCATGTGCGGTAGCTGGTTTACAGATAATCCAATTGGAATATTTTGAATGTTTATTTGCCATTTTTGGTGCGATATTGTATGTATTCCAGCCAACCAACTTTTTATCCAATATTATGAACCCTGTTACAATATCGGAAGTTAGTTATCTCAACACAAGACTAATTGAAAATCTAAGGGGATTAACTTGGTGGTCAAGAGCTGGATTTAGGGGTTTGCTCGTCAGTAAGGTCTCAGGTTCGAAACCTTACATATATGTTCCATCAATTTGTTTTGGGACAATCCATAAAAGTTTTTTCTTTGGCTTTAATTTGGACTCCCGCTAATATATGACATAGTTCTTCAAAGTTAGTAGATGTGCACGGAAGCTCGTCCGAACACTAAAGTTATCCAAAAGAGAGTAATTGAAATATATATTTGCCTCGTCGTGAGTTCAACCTTGTAGTCTGGTGCCGCACCACAACCCTGTAGTGCGGAAAAGGAGCCGTTGATCTTGGTAACCAACGGCTCGGATTTTATCTTTGCAATGAACGGCTCGGATCGTATAAGTGCTAAGATTATATCCGAGCCTTGCATAATCAACAGCTCGGATGTCGCACGGCACAATCCCCAATTCTCCATTCTGTATCCATATGAATCTCATGTGGAACAGAGGAGTTGGTGTGTTAAATTTAACGGACCAAGTTGTCTACTCCCTCCGTCCCAATTTAATTGCTCCCCACAATTATGCGTGTCTTTTTAAAACTCTTGTAGTTTTCATTCTACAATGTATTTATATGCAATATGGATCTTATTTGATAGATCTCAATTATTTTTATTAGACAAAATTTTTAAAAACTTTGAAAACTTTACAAATAAAAAAATATAGACGTTTAAAAATGACACGGATATTCGTAGGGAGTATTTATGGGACAGAGGAAATATTAACGTCGGCTGGCAAATGAGTACGTAAGTGCTTAGGCCATGAGGAATGGTCGGCAGGGGCCACTTGGTGCTGCTGGCTATATACCCATATATACGTGCAGGCATATCTCTATAGTATTTCCCAATAAAACTAGGGGCACAGACTGTATATTTCGTGTATGTATATACATCACATGTTTATATTATAGAAAGGTCAAAACCCTATCTATACATATTTCCGAATTTTCATAACCCCAGGACAACGAGTGTTTCACTGGAGTAGTCGTGGGAGAGTACGTGGACCTGGCGTGGGGGAGTAGACTGCTTATCGGATATTCCCGGAGTACCTTGTGGCATCAGTAAGCGATAATCAACATAAATAAGAGGTCGACACAATATTATGTAGGTCACTCATTGTCTTCAACAAAAGTGAATTATTATGTTCATCGGATGATTTGTTGCTACGTAAATGGTTTGGAGTAACACGTAGGCAATTCCACATGATACTTTGGGAGCACTGAAAAATTGTCGCTCGTGTATGCATTTCTCGAAGTTTATGGTGTAGACGAGCTAAGTCGAGCCAAGCTTCGTAGTGTTTGAGCTTGGCTCATTAAATAAACGAGCCCAAAATCCGAGTTTGAGCTCAATCGGCTCATCTATACGCGAGCCGAACCCAATTCATTTACTAAAGAGTCACTTTAAATGGGCCAAGCCAATACAAACGAGCCGAACTTTAGAGTGTTGAGCTCACCTCAAACTACACAAGCTTAAAACTTGAGTTTCAGCTCAAATCGATTATTAAATGAGTGGAGCCGAGCCCAGCCTCGAGTTGATCAAGAGCAGCTCGGTTCGTTCTCAGCCTATGCGCTCTAAAGGTTTTAGATATAAACCTTCACACAAATTAACAATTTTTATATGAAATTCGTCAAATAATCTAGGAGCTATCCTAACCCTCTTAATTAGATTATAGAACTTAGGGAATCCACAATTGGGCTCTGTAAAAACAGTTCCTAAATTGAATTCTGAGGTGTACAAATAAGCCTAACAAAGGTCAATTTTTCACTTCTAAAGCTTGCGAATTTTAGAGAAGATCGATATGTGCACTCAATGGAACAGCAAGAGCATTATCTATTTTGTAAAAAAATTCAGAAAGTGCGGGACTCAAGCTCCCTAAAAATTCAAAAAGACTCTGGATCCCATTTGAAAGTCTCACCTATGAGCTATTTTGAGAGTCCATAGCTACATAGTTTTCTCCGAGCAGGAGATTAATTTTTCTTGAATGTTCCAGACTAATTTCAAAATTTGTTTTGTCAATGGACCCGTAAATGAAGTTACAAACAACCTTTCAATATTCGTTTTCAAACTTGATATTGACAAATTATGGAATGGAAAAAAATCAGGCAATTTTATTAAATGGAGCTAGCATGTTTCATACTATTTGTCAACTGTTATTAATGTAGTTTCGGACTTTTCTATTATATCGTACAAAACTTTTACAGGACTTGCCAGTTTCGGAAGGAAAATTACAAGTCAACCATATGTCCACTTCTGGCCTTTTCTTTTTTTTTTTTTTCTTCTCTTAATCATATTGAAAAACCAAAACTCTGGGACCGCCCTACATGGATAGACTTAATTACGAAGAATTTATGTTATTAGTATATTTTTGGTATTTTTAGTTTCGAAATTTTCGTTCTTCTTTTTTGAAATTTTGTCAAATTCAAGTTTTATTTTATGTAACATTGTTTTTTTTTTAAAAAAATAGTAGTATCACAAGACAGATGACCTATTCTATCAGTATTTTTTTTAAAGTTAAAATATCCATGATCGTCTATTTTTATAAACCAATATTTAATTTTTGATATATCTATCGGTATCTAATCAAAATGATTTTTTGTTTCCATATATTACTTTGCGAGTCTTACAAGATAAATCCATAACAAGTGGGGTTTCTGCCTCATTATGATAGAAGTTAATAATTACGTTTTTATAATTAATTGATTATCAGACTCATGTGGGGTGGGGTCTTCCAAGTATGTAACCCTGCAACTATATTACCGATATCTGATCAAATTGTAACAATTTGGAACACCCAAAAATAGTACATATGAGATAACCAATTTAGAGCGGAGGAAATACTGTTTTATTATTGGACTTTTCTATTATATCGTAAAAAAACTTCTACAGGACTTGCCAGTTTCGGAAGGAAAATTACAAGTCATATTGAAAAAACCAAAACTATGGGACCTAGATACATAGATAGACGTAGGGGGTGTTCTGCTAAGAGTGTTTGTAAAATAAACTAACTTTTCATGGTTTTTTATACGATGTATTGTGAGATAATGATCTATCTTGATTTTTGAAAAAAATTATTTTTTTGGTCAGTGGAACACCCCACAAAGAATTTATGTTATTTAGTACTGGGGAGAGTTTCCCCTATATTTTTGGTATTTTTAGTTTCAAAATTTTTGTTCTTTTTTGAATTTTTGTCAAATTCACGTTTTATTATATATAACATTTTTAAAAAAAAAACACAAAACAGACGACCTATTCTGTCAATATTTTTTTAAGTTCAAATATTCATGGTCATCTATTTTATAAACCAATATTTAATTTTTGATATATCTATCGATATCAGATCAAATTGATTTTTTGTTTACATATATTATTTTGTGGGCCCTAGCAACAAGATATAAACGGATCAGATTATCACAATCAACACGCGGTGAAACCCATAATGGGGGGGTGGGGTTTCTGCCTCATCCTGACATGAGTTAAACTCTTTTGAAAATGAGAATAATTACGTTTTTGTAACTAATTGATTATCAGACTCATGTAATTTGTAACTATAATTCTTGTGAGTTGTGTGTTTAATTTGCAAGCCTATTATAAGCTTTTTATTATAAAAAATGATAGGTACACTCCTCGGGAGTCACTCCCAGCCACACCCTCTCTCACATGGGATGTGGGGCCCAAATCTGGGGACCACACTCCATGTGAGAGAGAATGTGGCTGGGAGTGGCTCCCAGGGAGTATATGTATCACCGTTCTTTTATTATAGCATGAGATGCACATGGTAAATTCAGTAACGTGTTTGACTTGAACAACTTTATGTTTTGTTTCTGTTGTGGGTTAGCAACGATAATGAGATGAGCCCACTCATCTGTTGTCCAGTAGCCGACGTTGGGCCCATCCCTTTTCTTTCTTTCTTTTTTAACTTTTTTTTTTTTTTTTGGGCTCAAAAATTTCAAAAAGTTCCAAAACAGAAACAACCTTTCTTGCCTAGTTTTCTATTTGATAAAATGAAAATCATAAAATTAATGGGTTGATTTTAGCAAATGAGCAAATCATTTTCTAAAATCAACTCATTTTCATTTGCTAAAATGGGTTGATTTTAGCAAATGATTTCCTCATTTGATAATTAGAGACATGATCCTAAAAAAAAAATATATGCTCAGCTCAGTTTGATAATTAGAGACATGATTTTTATGACATTTGTTGACGATTAAAGTCAACAAATATCTAACAACAAAAATTGGTCTTTCGTGACGAGAAGTTTTTGGTGACAAACATAACGGTCGGTTTAGTATACCGATAAAGACTATTTTAGGCACAGAATAAGTGTTTCAGCAACTGGATTAGTATCAACGGCAAATATCTTTCGGTGACCAGGGTCTGTAGACTTTCGACGACTATAGTATTTTCCAATTAAACTCGCGAAGTATAAGATTCACTTTTTTTTCAAAAACAGACAGCAAGTATGGGAAAGTCTTGTGGTTATGATGATTGAACAATTTCATGCTAATCTTTTTCATCTTTCATTTGTATGAATGAGTCCTTAAAAGAGACCCAATCCAAACTAATATAGTGGTTCTTGGATTGGGCCATAATGTAGATCTGGCCTGTTTTGACCAGCACCCTTATTCTACTAAAGTAAGATGGGCTGGGCTGGGCTGGGCTGGGCTGAGCTGGTTGTTGTGTTCTTGCACTTCAAAGTTCGTAGGAGGCATTAAAAGTCTGCAACCAGGCCCAGCACCCTTGTCCCTCCTCCCCTAAGATGAATAAAATTTGATGTTCTACTAAAATAAAAACAAGGAAAATGAATGAAAGAAAAAAGATTGACTGGCTCAATATCGTTTCAAAGGCTTTCTTTCTTTCTTTCTTTTTCTTTTTTCCTAGTCAGAATGGGAAGTGTAAAAGTAGAATTTTCCTCAGAATTGGAAGCTCAACCGATCCGCTCAACTTTTAGCTTGCTAGCCAGCCCGATTGGGTTAGACCCGTAGGCTGCACTTGAGCTTCATATTTGAGACAAAGCCCAGCCCGCCCAGTCCACCAAAAAAAAAAAAACTGACAGGCCCGGGTTGTGTGTGGGCTTGGTAGTGACTTCGCGGGCTAGACCGACCCAGCTCGCAACCCAATGATGACCCTTACACCTTACCAATGGGCATGGAGGTAAGGGGTTGGCGAGCAGGGGCCAGGGGCCACTCCCATCCTAAACAATGGTGTATTCTCAATTGTGTATCATATTTGTTATGTATATAAAAAGATGTAGCACTTTGTTCCCTAAATATAATAAAATTTGAATATAATCCTTAGTTTAAACGATTTCCGTGCCTTCCTTTAAAATGCTTATATTTTTGTCTTAGACCCCTCCTTTTTGAATTTTTTTTGGCATCCACCGCTACTTATGGGGGACTTTACGCATCTAACTTCAAGACGGGTGAGTATTGTTGTAAAAAACTGATTTAGCAAAGGGTAAGTTCCAACAGGTATTTTGGTACATACCTGGGGTTGTTATCGCAAATGACATGAGACTCACTAAACCACATTTGTTTTTTTTTTTTTTTTCTGAAATTTCATCTATAGCTTCAACACACTAGCCAAGTGGTTAGCAACATTAGCAGTGGTTGCAGTCTCTAGTGTGAGACCCCATCTGGAGGCCAAGTACCACATTGGGAACTTAGGAAAATGGAGAGTAAAATATAAATGAATCCGACTAGCTGTTGTAGAATTCGACGTTAATTTTTTGAACCACATGGTTAGGTTAAGGGTAGCAAGTCAGTTGGGGTGGATTGTTTCAGTTGGTATCAGAGTACAACCCCGGTCTACTTGGTGGGATTTACCTCTAAAATCTGCATGAGCCACCTCTTGAATCCCGAATTTGGAGCAAAGTGTTATGCAAAACTAAGTGCTACACCATAGCCACTGAGGGAAGGTTGTTGGGCCATCGCAACGAGGATGTTGTGATCTTAAATGGTGTTGGGAGTCTAATCCACCAGAGGTTCTGCCCTTGTGCGCGTAGGCCCAAACCGTTGGGGAGTTTGCACAAAGTCTGCCACATCACATGGACCTAATATACATTGAATAACCTATATCCATGAGCCTTGTAAGTGGTGAGTTATCCAATAGTATATTAAGGTCCAACTCTTTTCTGTTTATCCAATGTGGGACTAACTCTTTCACACATGTTCCCAACAATCTCCCCCTCATGTGTGAACCCTGCATTGAGCCTAGCTTCCCCTCGATCTGATCCACTTGACTTTCCCTTAATTCTTGATCTATCTCTCCAACACTGTGTCCGAACTCGAGCTTATTTATCGCATCCACTCCATCAGGAGCCACCATACTCAACAAGAGCCACCTTGTTTGCCAGTCAGGTGCTGCAAGCACTAGGAATTTTTCTTGCTCCATCGAGAGTCTCCACTCCATCGAGAGCTACCTTGCTGCCGGCCACCTTCTGCACGCACTAGGAATTTTCTTGCTCCATCAAGAGTTACAATGGATTTTTCCTGCTCCTCCAAAAGTCTCCATGCAAGCCCACAACCACTGATGCTTCCAGGAGAGTCTGCCCATAGATCGTCAGTCATCGGCTCTGATACCACTTGTTGGGAGTATGACCCGCCAAAGATTCTGCCCTTGTGCATGTAGGCCCAAACCGTTGGGGAGTTTCCACGGAGTCTGCCACATCACATGGACCCAATATACATTGAATAACCCATATCCACTTAAAAGGCTATGCCATGTAAGTGGTGAGTCATCCAATAGTATATTAAGGTCCAACTCTTTTTCTGTTTATCCAATATGGGACTAACTCTTTCACACATGTTCCCAACAAATGGGAGTGATTGTGAGACCCCATTTAGAGGCCAAGTCCCACATCAGGAACATATGAAAATGGAGAGTAAAATATAGACGAATCCGACCAACTGCTCTATAACTCGAGGTTAATTTTTTGAACCATGTTGTTAAGCTAAGGGTTAGCAGGCTAGTTAGAGAAGATCGTTACACCTAGCTAGTCAAATGTATAGAGGCAGTATAATCATTTATTTATTCCTAAATTGTTAATTGATACTATTTTTCTTTTTTTCTCAATCATTTCAAAAGAACATTATTAAGAGAAGATAGCTAATTAAAGTGGATAATCCAGTTGGATAACTATTAACAACTAGACATAAAATTAACAAAAATTGAGATTTTAAATAGTAGCTTTTTAAATATCAATATTGTAGTACACAATCTTGGGTGGCCAGATTGGCTCTAACCATAGTCCCACGACCGGACTCCAATTGAAAATACTAGCCTATTGATTCATTTATTTAGCCCATATGAGCCCGTGAGTGTCTTTTTTTTTTTTAATACCAAAGAAAATTTTCATTTATCAAAAAAAAAAAAGGTAAAATAAGAAAAGAAAAGCAGTGAGAGAGTCTCAGAAAGAGCACAATTCTCTCCTATTACTACCGCTACTTGCAAATTCTTAACGTATTTGGGAACAATATTTTGCCCCTAAAACATGTGATCTATATTCATATAATTAAATATATTTGGACTTCAAAAAATAAAAAAAACAAGTAAATGACAATATGTGTTGTGCAATCCAAGTCCCGCACGCACTCAAACACACACAAGAATTCTGAGAAAAACTCTTTCGTATATATTTACAAATACATACACATGAAAAACCTCTCTGGAGAGCAATAACCGGTTCCCACTCCTGCGGGGGAAGGCCACAACCGGTTCCCCCTCTCACACTCTCAGCCTCTCCCGCTCACATTGTGCTACCAGCCTACCACACTCCAAAAAAGAGAGACAACAAGAGTTATTTATAACCCTAGGGTAATTCTAAGGAAACCCTAGCAAACCTTGGGCCTAAGCCCATCCTGCCCACACCGGGTGGATCCCAACAATATGTCCACCTTTTTTTTTTCTTTTTGATAAACGGATATCCGGGCTAATTTGCACGCACATCGATTAATTTCGAGGCCCTGGAAATAAGTACGATAGGACATAACTCCAGTGGTAATATGTGTACTTGAGTTCACCTCAGCCTTATGGCTAAGATCAACCACATCACACTTTGGCATAGTTGAGGTCCTCCTGGACTTCACCGCTGCCTTTCCAAATTTGACCAATTTTATCCTTTCACATTACCTAAATATATCACGTCCTTTCCAATTCTAAACACCAATACAAAGTGCTACTGGATGCCAGTTGCTTTCCTTTGGTTTGGTGATGGAGTTCCAAATGCTTTGGCTTTGTTCTCAATTACAACCCACCCAATTGGAAACACTCCCGGAAGCTTCATGCTCTCTTACTTTTAATTTTTTTTTTCTTTTCGATTCACCGGTTAGGGATATCCGAATCAGTTTACGCACACCTCAACTAATCCCCTCTCTGGTTCGGTCAAGGCAAGCAATCCACGCCAGGACTAAGATTCACAATAAATTTCTTTCTAGCGTCTGACCTCAAGAATCAAACCATGATCAATTACGTGAAGAGTAAACTCACTGACTAATCGGACTAATTAACGATTGGGGCTTGCTCTTGTACTTTTTAAAAGACCTACTCAAATATTGTTTGGTCGCTTCTAGATCATGATCATGGTATTAGGCAGTACTTGAGTCTAGTTGTCACTTTTTCTTTTCTCTTCCCTTTCGTCCGATTAAGGACCGAAAAGTGCTTTCTAGTGCCTCTTTTTTGCCCTTTTTTTTTGGTTGATAAACAATTTGTTTTCTTACTCTTTAGAAGTTTGGGTTGAGAATGGTGTCACGTTGGAGATTTCCTCCAAATCTCGTAGGTTTTAATACAGAGTTTAGAATGTTTGTAATGGTGGACATGATCTCATCTTGATTCTTGAATAGGTTCAATTATCTTATTCTAGTTGGAAAGAAAAGCAAAAATTGCTATCGTAAAATACTGTTTCATTTTGGCCTTTTTTTTTTTTTTTTTTTTTTTGGGGGGGGATAACTCAAGATATCTGAGCTGGAATAGTCGATTAATTCTTTGAAGGACAAACTCACCGTCCACTTGCGGGAGTCCAGCTTAAGCTATGGTATGATTGGCCCTAGGGGCAGATGAACCTGAACGACTGCCATAATTGTGTTTTAAAGTTCCTTTAGAATTACATTGTTTTTTTTGCCAAAACACTTCAAATTATGCAAGTTCACAACCCAACGCATGTTTCAAAACTCTAATCCATCCAATTCTTTAGTGAAAAAAGATTTTATATATGCACATAGAAATCTACTGTGCTATCAACTCATTTGGAGCTACTGAAGAATTTGTCTGGTCGTTTACTACAGGACGCTAGAATTAGTCAAGGTACATGCTAACTGGCCGAGACACTTGGTTATGAATAAAATTTTATAAATTCAAGGTAACTTTTTCGGTTGCACTGTTTGAATTTGATTTGTATCCGGAGAAATTGATATCACCTTGATCTATATGTCATGATTTTTTTCAATGTCTGTCCACCCAACCAACATTGAGTTCTATGCTCACATTCATACTTTTGATCAGCAAATAACAGTAGCAATTTGGACTTGCAGCTGTCTCTTTCAGCTCTTTGCCGATCGGGAAAAAAAAAACTTTTTTATTTCTCCAATAAATTAATTTTTCACAAACACAAAATCAAATCGACTTCATTCAGTCGACTTTGTACCTAACTATAATACAAACTAGAGAAATTCACTTTGGATAGTGTTATGGTGATTATGAATTACGTATTAGTGGGACAAATTTAACTTGTCCTTCAAAAAAAAAAAAATTTTGAAAGTTAAAACAAAATTATTAATCAAATATCAACGATACAAGATTGAACAGGTAAGATAAAAGCATCAAAAGGAGGAGCGGCATCCCCACGACAACCATATACCTCTCGAGACCCAAAAGATTGGAAAAAGTGACAAGAATATAACCAAACAATCAAACAAAGACAACCTACACTCACGAATCTTTCTATGGTGCCCCAATGTGGTATTGGGGCACCGGTGCCCCACTAATTTTGGACCATTAGATCTACCATAAACGAATCTCAGCCATTGGATCTCAAAAAGTAAGTGGGTTTGACAGAAAACGAGGTGGTTTTGCGGTTTTCCCGCCAAAAAACTCGCACTTTACTTACTACGAATACTGGAAATATATACCACCAAATAGGCTAAATATTACCACAAAATAAGGCAACACTTACCACGCAAGAAGGGAATACTTACCACAAAATAAGGCGACTGGACAATCCGGTAGCAAGTCACCATTTTGAACGGGAAAATCTAACTTTTGGGGTGTTATAACACCACACCACTTTTTACTGTTTCCAGTCCAAATTTTGTCCTTTAGCTAAGGTTTTTTTGTAGTGGGCAACATTAAAAAATGAGGTAAAAAAGGCTTTAGTTAATTTTTTTAATTTGTGTAGAATCTTTCTTAGAACAATTTTTTGAAATAAAAATATTAATTCTAGTATAATAATCTCAAAATTACGTTAAAATAATTTTAAATAATTTACCTTTAAATAATTATTAAATATATGATGACCATGTGATAATTTGCAAAAATATTTTTTGTTTAAACACACGCTACAATAATTGTAATAAAAATGCTGAATGATGAAAGATAAATCAATAAGTAATAAATATTAAATAATTTAGTAGGACCTTCCACTGAATTAAGATAAAGTAATTAATACAATTAGATTTAAATGAAAAACAAGAAATTAAATTTATTTTTTCAATTGATTAACGTGATATTGTAACGATTAATAGTTGCAATTGACATTTGGTAGTGCTCGATTGACGATTAATCACAATTATCGGTTATAGTCAGAGTCATTCGACGAAAAGTTTAAGTGATTGATCAAACAATTTTAAAAATGATCAATATAATATAAGTTGCAAATCTAACAACTAATAATCAATAATAAATGGGGATGATTGAGCGAACATTAATACAATTGACTAATATGAATTGGTTAATATAAGTTGGTATTACCAGTGTTACTACTAAATGTAGTAGTTAACAATAGTGTTGGTTGAGAGTGATCAATGAATGATTGATACAATTGGTTAATGTAGTAGTTAATAAAATTTGACTAAAATGAATTGGTTAATTTAGGTTGATATTATCAACATTATTACTTAGTGTACTACTTCACAGTCGTGTTGAGGATCAATGAGTGATTGGTACAATTGACTAATGTAATACTCCGTAGTAACTACTAACTATTGATCCATAATCCCTCATTCAATATATTATTTAGTTTCATTAATTATTAAAGATAAATATGTTTCAAGTGCAAGATAATACAAATTAAGTACAACTAAAAGACATTAAATATGTTGGTAGTTATGTTCCCAACTACCCTTATTATAGTACATTTATGTTACATAAATGTATACCTACCCATCATTAATGCCATAGTTACCATAGAATAAGGCTATAAATACCACGCCATCTGATCTTTTTTACCACCATAACAAGTCGTATGTTGTGTGAACATACTACGGTTTCTAGTAATACTTACCTTTTGGAAAGGAAAGACTTACTACGTATTCAGACATTTTATAAAAGTGCAACAAGTCTGAATTGTTGCAACAAGTTAGAGGTTGTGGATGGTGATGCGGAAGGTGCCTTAGCTTATTTGTGTGCGAAAGCCATATCTGACCCATTGTTCTATTACAAATATGATGTGAATGAGGAAAATCGATTAAATAATATGTTTTGGAGAGATTCAACAACTCTAACGAATACCACAACATCTGATCATTTTTACTACCATAATAACATTCGTGTGTTACTTCATGATGTGAACATTCCACGGCTTCTGCAAATACTTACTTTTTGGAAAGGATACAGTTACTATGTATTCATACTTTTTTTCTAACTTATAAGGTGCAACATTTGACTATTACTTCTTGATATAAATATACCACAATTTTTGCTAATACTTGCCATTCGAAAAGGAAATACTGATTATATGGTAAGACTTTTTTTCCAACTTCTTAGGTGCAATAAGTCAAATAATTTCACCAAGTAAGTTTCTCCTCAATAAGAAACTTCTTTCAATTGCAGATCTTTTTTTTTCTAAATTCTTGCATTTTAATGTAGGCATTTTTTAAGTTTAGCAAATATGAGATGCATCTTTTACAAATAATACGTTTTCAATTTGTTAAGGTCATACTTACCATAACATATGAAAATTTCTACCATTAGACATGAAGATAGTTACCAGTAATGTTGTCATATTTACCACCAATCATGGTCCTTTTTTATCAGATTCCGAGAGATGAATGATAATTTCTACCATTCTCTTATTTTCATGGCATACGTAGGAAAGTATTTCAGAAGTAGCATTGAATCGTCCTTCAAAACATTTAGAGTAGAATATGTATTTGAGCGTCACTTCTTTTTCCAGTATTTCAAGGCAAGAACATTTAATCTCAAAACATTTGATAAAAAGAAGTATGACTGAGATATTAGTTACTCACCTTAGAGCGTATGACCAGTTATACCGCTAACTATACACCTAGACAAAAATATGCATAAAACTTATTAATTGAGAACATAATAATTAACTTAAAACAGGAACATAAGGTGAGGGACTGAGGGTCCTAGTCTAATAGACATTTTAGGGCTGATTGTTAAGAAATTAGGGACCTAACAATCATGTTCTAAAGGCTTGGGCAGTTCTGTCGTTTTCAGAAGTTAGTTTGGGGTTCAATATGTGACCTCCGAAAGCTATGGGCCAGACTGTATCTTCTCCTAAGGTCCTGGGGTCATAGTGTAATTGCCCATAAACTTCCAAGTTCCATTACAGTAGCTTTTGGGTTTCTTCGACTAATCACCGGCGGCTATTCGGCGGCCGATTCTGCGGTCAATAAGCGGAAGAGGGAAAAGAGAGAGGGAACCAAAGAGGGGGAGAGGGAAACGGGTAAGAGAGAGGGAGAGAGAAGATTCGTGGTGGTCGGCGGTGAAGGTGTCGTCGGCAACCATGGCTGCCGGATTGAATCAATATATGAGAGTTCTTGAATTTTCGACTTTTTTTTTTTTTTTTTTTTTTGCTCTGGGTAGCATTTTAGAATTTTCAACCGGTTGTGGCAGGTTATAGGAGAGAGAGGAGAGTGGCTAATTGATGGCTGAGATTAAATTAGGAGATCTAATGGTCCAAAAAAATTGGGGGCACCGGTGCCCCAATACCACTTTGGGGCACCACAGCCGGATCCTACACTCACAGGCCACAGCCTAAACCCCAACACCTGATTCCTAAACAGCACCAAAAAGGAGGAGAAACCCCAAGAACAGCAAAACTCCTAAAAGAAGCAAAGCCACTCCACCCAAAAAGCAATCCCGAATTCACTTGCCCGCACAAGCCAAAAGCAACAGCAGCAAAGACCTCAAAATTTATTTACATCACAACATAACATGCTTTTAATTTCCACACTAGTGTTCAGTCCTATTACAACCTTTTGTAGTTGCTTCATGGGCCTACTTTGATGATCCGAATGTTGATTTTTTAGAAATTATGCCCATTAGATATTAACTAATATGATCTAAAAAATGAACATTTATATTATAGAAAAGGCATGGAGACACTGAATTAGAACTCATTTGTACATATTTGATCAACATCGTTTTAGACATATTTGAAGTTCTCAATGAATTCTAAAAAATAAACGCTTCTGATCGTTCAAAATATCTGAACTTTTCTTCAACTTATCCAGTCTCACGTATATCTTTTTTCTTTTCTATTCTGTGGAAATCCAATGAACTAATTAATGAAGATCAGATTTGAGACATCATCAGCTTGACCCACCAATCCAAAATGTTGCTATCACTTTCATAACCAAAATCAAAATATAATAAGCCCTAAGGCACACATGTTTCATTTTTCTTAATTAGCAGTCCAGATGAAGTCACTACCTAATTACTAGGAGTAATTAATAGTTGAAGTGTTCGTTATATGAGCTTCAAGTACCTTTCTTTACAAAGTAAAAACATGTCCATGTAAGCAAAACTTAAAAAAAAATCAAAGAACTATAATATTTAGGTATATTGGTTATCTTAATTTTGTAGATTTGTGATTAAACAGCCACTAATGATGGTTAAGACAAGTGGCTCACGGGGATGAATCTAGTACTACTCCCTCCGTCCCATTTTGTTTATCAATTATTATTATTATTATTTTTATCTCTTTTGTATCTTTTGCTTATATCTTTTAATGTGGATCTCTAACAACATGAAATATGAGTCGTATTTAATAAATCTCAATTTGATCTATAATACGAATTTCTCGAAATCATACAAAAAAGTTTCAGGCTCTGGCATGGATTTCGTCTCTTCTTTTCTAGTTCTTCCTTCAAGGTTACAAGGGCATCCTTATCTGACACACCAAAAAAAACACCAAATTTAACCTCAAAAACATCTTTTATAATTTAGCAAGTCACTTTTCAAAAAATTCATAAAATCAAACTCTCTATTCAAACTTTAGCAAGTCACTTTATCAAAAACTCACAGAATGAGACTCTCTATTCAAACTTTTACTCTTCCCTTTCTCCTTCTTTTTTGGTGAGTGAACAGTACGTCACCAAATTTGTTAAGTTACTATAGCAAAGTTAAGAAATCTTCAAATTGGTGAGTTCGTTTGGTGAGGCTAATTTTTGAGGTTTTGGATGAGTTTGCTCTCTATTTTAACTTTAAAGTTAAATTGTTAAGTCACATATTGATAATCTAAGAAGATAGGACAGAAGAGATTAGATGGATCAAGAAGTTCCTCTACTTTCTATATTTACCTAGCTGCCCCCTTCCATGTTTCCAAGGATGGAGATAGGGGACAAGTGGCGCAAGTTGCCACCACAAGGTTTTCAAAAAATGCAATTATTATATAGAAAATAAATTTTTATTCCCAAATTATATAGACTCGCCACCACAAGGTTTTTATGTTATTATATTTTTTCGTAGAGTGGATGAATATATTCATAATGCAATTTGTCTTTTTATTTTTTAAGTACATATTCCCGCCATCACAAAGGTCAAATCCTAGCTCCGTCCTTGCATGTTTCACTTTTGCAAATGGCTCGAGCGCAAAGAAACAAAAAGAATAATTGACAAACAAAATAGGACAGAGGGAGTACTAAAGGATTACCTTAAAAAAATTAAAGAATTAATTTTTAGGTACATTGGTTATCTTAATTTTGAGTCAGCGACTAATGATGGTTAAGACAAGTGGCTCACGTAGTCAGGGGATGAATCTAGTACTACTTAATTGGGACTCTCCACTTCCATTGTTTATGGAGATCAGAAGCACTATATATTATTAGAGGTGTACAAGAAAACCGAAAAAACTGTGAAACCGGACCGAACCGGTCTACTTGGATTGGTTCTATGGTTTAACGGATCGGTTATGGTTTTAAAAAAATGAGAACCAGATATTTTGGTTTGGTCCCTAGTTTCATAATTAGGAACCGTGGTTTGAACCGAACCGGTCCATATATATAAGTAAAATATAATATAATATATACACTCATATATATACCCCACACACTTAATAATTTTGCTAGCTTTAAGTTTTAATGTTACATCTGCCATATGTATCAATAATGATATACGAGAGTATTCTAATAGTTGGTTTAGTTATTGTTGGAGTTCTTAATTTATTTGTGGGTTGGTTTAGTGGTAGTAGTTTTACGAAGAAATTGTAATAATTTTGTGGACAATTTTTTTTTTTGGCAATTTTTGAATGCTAACATGGTTTAGAACCCAAAACCGAACCAAACCGGACCGGTCTAATGGTTTGGTGTGGTTTGGTTCCATATGTGTAACAGTCTGGTTATGGTTCTCAATTTTCTGGAACCATTAGATATAGTTTGGTCCTTGGATTTCTATAAAACCGTTCCAAACCGGACCATGTACACCCCTATATATTATCCATGCATCTCCAATGCTTCACCAAATCTTGAATCGCATTTTAAATTTGGGGCAAAAAATGGGCTCAAACCGTTTCACCTATCAAATTAAAGGAGAACCTAAAAACTAAGTTTTCATCAGATAAAGGGCAAAAAACAATTATTTCACCCAATTTAGTGAAAGAAGCTTTTGGGCATAAGGTTGAATTAAGGGTTTGAATAATTGTTCAAAAGAGTAAGCAATGGTTTAATATGCTTTTGCATAAGTTGCAATTTTTTTAAAAAGATCTAGCTACGAACGATTTACTCTAACTTATAACCAATACTTTACTCGAATTTGACGGCTAAAAAAACATGCTGATAGTATTAGATGGTCAGAAAGGTATAAATTTCTTATTTATATTCTCACTATCACGCGTAGTCAAACTCTATCCCATAAAGGGTTAAGGACATGCAAATTATTTAATTACCTGGTAAAAGGTAAGATTCAAACACGTGATCTATAATCTGCTCTATATCAGATTATAGATTACATTTTCTTGTCTAATAGCTAATTAAATTGTACTAGAAAAGAAAAGAATAACCATACTTGGAAATGGCCTAACAATCGATCTTGACAGGCCTTTCACAAAAAAAAAAAAAAAAATTTCGTTCTTGACAGGAAATTTGCTAATTACTCCTACAAAGTACAAAAAAATAAAGGGTCTTGCTAACGGGTGCAATGTTACACCCGTTAGCATTTCCCAAAAATAAAATCGTTGGAATTTATTTTTCCGTAGTGATTTCACATCTTTATAGCATGAAGAAAGGAGAACAGATATATTCATATCAAGGTGATATAATACTAAAGTTTATGCCTTTTTATTTAAGGTAATGAATCATGATGACTCCTTCAAAAAAATGAAAAGATAAGTGTATGAGAATAATTCCAAAAAAAAAAAAAATCCCTCACTCCCTCTCAATCACAATCAATAAAACAACCAAAAGAACAATATATGTGTGTGTTCCTTTTTTGTGCTAGTCTTAGGCTATTAGGCGTGTGGCTTAGATTGTCTATTCGAAGGTATGAACGGAGCATTATGAGAATATAAAAGAGATTCATACGTCGACAGGCTCAAAAGTTTCAAGTCTCGAAGCGAATTTCTTAAATGAAATCTCTTATATTAGCCGTGTGGCTTAGATTGTCCATTCGAAGGTATGAACGGAGCATTATGAGTATATAAAAGAGATCCATACGTCGGTGCAGGCTCAAAAGTTTCAGGTCTCGAAGCGAATTTCTTAAATGAAATCTCTTATATACTTACAGAGACTTTATAAAAAGTTATTATAAAAGATTTATCATTAATAAAATACCTTATCAATCGGTATTTTCTTTTTTGGCCTTTCTACTCACAAGGTTCTCATGGTCAATATTTTATCAACATCCGTCCATCAACCAAGCACTTAGCTTCAGAAGATGTGGGCAAACTCGGAAAAAGGACAAGGGCAGATGAGGAATTCCACGATAAATGGAAGTAGCTCACAAGCCTTTTTTCGGCTCGGAATTGAATACTCTTTCCGTTCCAAAATGTTAAGGTACCGATCAAAAAATAATAATAAATTAAATGAGGTCCGCAAAAGCTAACTCACGCACCCGGAATTTTGAGAAAGGAAAATTTCTATATATATGCAGTGAGCCCAGTCATCAATTTTCTGACTGTTATCCCACTTGATCAAGTTTGTGAACCCTTTTTTGGACTGACCTAACGAAGATCTGAAACCACAATTCGATATCGGGAATATTTGTTGTACATGTAATTAAAGAATGAAAAAGTATATGACAATATTGTCTTTCTCACTGGGTTGGACTCTGCATTTTCAGCTCTCTCCATTTGTTTTTCTTTCCTTTTCTATTTGTTTTTCTGTCTTTAATCTCCATTGCATAAAAAAAATAAAGCATACCATTGTGTCAGTAACGTTAATAGGAGCATCTAGGTCTTTTGCCTTGACTAGTTATAGGCTAGATACATGTTGGAACTTGTAGCTCATATGGAGATGTATTAAGGAATTTTAATGAAAAGTCAGATGCCGGAGTGGAACAGAACGGAGCGAGGAGAGCGCAGCGCACCGAGTGGAGAAATGCCTAAAGCCACTATATCCTACCCCAAAAAACCCAAATCTCCTAAAATTGAACCTCAAAATTAACTCTCCAAACATGGCCTATTGAAGTGTACCCAGAAAATGAACAAAACTACGTCGTTTTGCCGCACAACACGGCGCACAACATGTATCGCACAACACCTCGCCCAGATTCGTATAATTCACTCTCCCTCACTGATATAAAATTGTGTTTTTTGGGACCTACACCGTCGTATACTGTAGATTTTGGGTGACTCTCAATCCTTGGATCAATTCAATTAAACCATTATTGTGAAAATGTGTTCGTGTGTGTCCCGCACTGTCATGAGATGTAATATATAGATTTTTTTCATTTTATAAATCATATCAAAATGCGTATCGTGAATCGCAGATACGAAAACATAAGCTAATATACAATTACAAGTTAGTTATACCCAATTATAATTTAAAAATTAAATCTATAGAATAGTATTCCCGTTTTAAGAGGTTGTCAAATTGAATTGTTGCTCTCTCTCTCCATCACTGTTCCATAAGGTTGGAACATGGGCTATGAAAGACACACATTGTAGCTTATGCAGTTGGATTTTGTCACGTACCGCACTTTTTAGTACACCGTATCAAACTGGACGAAGTTTCGTACAATGTTGATTCGAGTTTAATGATAGATGTCGTGCTCATTCAAAACATTGGTGTGTCTACCCAGCTCCCTTCCACCACCCCGATCTTCTCTACGGCTATGCTTGTTTGGCGTTCGGAGACTCCATGTAGTGGGCGTTCCTCTCCACTCCGGTATAGGTGACCACGCCCGATTTTTGGACCCAGGAGAGTCAGATCTGGGGTTCCCAGATCTGGGCTTTTGACGACAACGGCGGCGGCGACGGATCGGTGACAGCTCCGGCACATGCACCGGCGTCTCTTTTTTCCCCTGTTCTTTTTTTTATTTTTTTGTTTTTTTGGGTTGTTTTTGTGGCCGGTGTTTTTGGTTTTAATATTATTTTCTATCTCTTCACCAAAAAAAAAACATTGGTGTGTCTCCCGGAGAGGAGACACGTGGAGGGTGGGTGTGACACATGCCAATCCCGATTCAAAAACGATATATTCTCTCCGTTCCAAAAAGTTAGGTCATTTTTTATTTTACAATATCTCAAAATTCTTTTCCATCTTAAATAGTTAATAACAATAAATTCTTTATCCTATTCAAATTCAAATGCAGACGCGAGGGAAAATAAATTTGAGTTTAAAAAGTAGTCATTACACTTTCAAAAATGAGTATAATTCAGAAAATTTATTTATTTAAAAAAAGTAATAATTGAGTTTCCTTAAAAAGTTGGATTCTCAAAGAGAGACCAACATCCAACTTTTTAGGACGGAGGGAATATATTCGATTGGATCGAAGTGATTAAATAACTATCAATACTCGAAGAGCATGATTTTTTACATCACTGATTGAGAAGTAGCAATTTAAAAAATGTACGTTTCGTGTTGGAAAAATAATACTATCTCAATAACTTTAAATCAAAATATAAATGATTGTATTAAGTCATTGTTCTTTTTACCTAAAACATAAGTCCAAGACAAAGGCTAACCTAGCCTTTATCTTTTTATTGTTAACCTTTTTCTTCGTATTTTTACCAATCATTTTCAACCACTACAAGTGGACTCACATCGAATAGCGCCACCCCCTAACCAAATCCTGGCTCGAGTATTACTATGCCAAATTTACGCTAAGTTTGTGCAATTGTGTCATAGCTATTTTCTTGCAAATCATCCTCCTCACACAATCACAAGCATTGGAATTTTAATTAATGGGACTTTCAAGATCAATTGATTCACAAAATCAGTAAATTGGTGCATACAAACAGCACAATCAATTTTTATGCAAACCAGTACATTATTGTCCCCACAATCAAATGTGGCACAATTGACCACAGCCGTTTCGTCAACCAAATTTTTCCTAGGGAATGGCTAAGCCATTTTTTGCTGTTGTTTTGGCCAACCATTAGCAAGGTGAAAAATGCCCATCAGACCGATTTTTGGCTTTGGTTGCAGGTTTGGCAGGGCGTTGAAGATGCTCTCAGGTAGATTTAATTAAAATGATATATGCATAAAAAGTGTTGAATGTGACCTCAATATTCTATTTTTTGCATAAACATTAGTAGTAAGTTTAATTAGGTCGAGTGACCAAGGACAGAGCTAGAAATTTCAATACACAAGGGCGAACATATTTGAGACAAGGGCGAGCCTATATAATTTATAAGAAATTTTCTTTTTTCCATATGACACTAGACTTTTTTTTCCCTCGCAAGAGCGACCGCCCTTACTAGCCCCTCCCTGGCTCCATTCTTGCAAGTGACCTCATAATTTTTGAAACAAGACAATGGAAGCCCTATGTTGATTGGGTGGAATAGGAATCATCACCAGATATAGTGTTGTGAATTGTGATGTCTCCATCTAATAGCTTTAGATTTTGGTGGGATTTCAAGTTCTTAGGTGAGTTCATTCCATTTCTCATCGGAAAAATAGGTCTCAGGGTGATAGATATGCATTTAACTATCATTTAATATAATGTTAATGGCTTCTGCACCTAATAGTTTAAATATTTGAATTTGTTATGAAGTTTGTGATGCAGAACAAGTAGTGGCCCAATTCTATGATCAATTGGACCGGTCGAAGCCCCGGAGGCCCAAACAACTTTTAACTGAAAATTGCCAAATTTGGCAATTCATCGAAGAGTCCAAAATTGGCCCAAACTTGGTGGACTGAAGCAGAATTGCGTTGCAGTCAATACTCACTCTAAGTCGTGACGCATGGTGGATTTCGGCCAAATTCCTTCATTTAGGCTTTCATTTTAGTTATTTAGATTACGAGTTACTCTTAGTGTGTAATTCCATTTTTATTGATTCCAGTTGGGAAAGTCTTAGTTTTGTTTTCAGTTTTCAATTTTGGAGTTTCCCTAATTTCTGAGATATTTTATTTTTTAGTAGTTTTTAGGGTTTCCCTATAAAAGGGCATGTAATCTCTATTATTCGGTAGTTTTTATTCAATAACAATTTCAGAGTTAATCTCTTTCTTCTTGTGAATTCAAGAACTCTCGAGGATTCAAGATCTATTTGATCTTTTTTTTTTAATGAAGAATGTCTCGATGAAACGGACTAATCTCTCCAGTCTCTCCCACAGTCTTTTTCATGCTTTTGAGTGAGGTGAAGTGTCTCCAAAAATAAATCGCCGATGAAGGGAATTGACTCGTTGACAATGGGCTCAGTGGAAAACAGTAATGTCCTAAACTTTACGGTACCCACTTGCCTAAGTACATAAACCCTAGTGGAGAGAGACAGAGAGGACAGTGAGTCATTGGGGTATACTACAAATAAAAACCTAAAAAAGCACCACCATAAGTTGGTGCAATGCTATTTGAATTTTTCTACCGACAGTCTATTGAGCTGTTAGTAAAACTGTGTTCCTAAATGGATTTTATCTCATAAAATTTAATTTTAATAAAATTTAGCATTCTTAACGGATTTTAGTAAAACTAGATTTTATTAACACTAGATTTTATGACACAAAATCATTTATAAAACACCTTTATCAACCCTACATTTAATCCATTGGGAAAACAATGTCATTTTATGATTTTATCACACCTCTAAACAAAATTACATTTTATCAAAATTAGATTTTATCTCATAAAATCCATTCAAGAACAAGGCCCTAAGTCTAGTAAAAGACAAAGACAACACATAGACGATAATGTATTTTTTTTATACTTTTTAATATATTTACACGCACTTTTTTATATTTTTTAAATTTTAAAAAAACAATCCACTAAGTTGTTTTTAGCATTTTCTATACCATTTTGTGCTAGATTTGAAGTAGGAGACCAATGAGGGATTGGTTTAGTTGTTGAAAACTTGAACTTGGTAGGATAAGGCCCCGTTTCAAGTCCCCATAATCCCCCATTGGGGCTAAACATACTCCTAACACTGGACAAGAGGTCCCTGCTACGCACTAGGTGCATGGCATGGTGTCATGCACCCCATCCGGCTGGCCATTGCGAAAATTCACGATTCGGATCAAATTCAAGCAATGACTCTCACATGGGGTTGGATTTAATCTGAGCCGTGCATTTTCGCAACGGACGGCCGGATGGATTCATGGCACGGTGCCATGCACTTAGTGCACGGCAGGATCCCCCAGTCCCCTAACACTACTCACACGTGGTGGAATCTTAACTTCGGTCTCGACATAAGTGTGATAAAACCCCCTACAAATAATCGTGTAGTGTAACGAGACAATATTCCCTAACGGATGTGACGGATGCTAGACGGATACTATATATCTATACTTTCATTTTCTTTGCCAAAAAGATTTGAAGTAGGAGTCCTTTTTAAGTCACACTTCACCGCAAATGCATATCGCACTAATATAAATGTGGTGGATCCCAATTATAGAATTGTATCCATGTCCTTTTCGGAGTAAATTAAATGCGGCCCAGATAGGATTAAAAAATACGGCCCAAACCCAAGCTCAAATTCCCTTTTGACTATCCAAGGAAAATCTTTGTCCTCTCCTTATTTTATTACCAAGGGTCCTTCTATCGAGCGCCCACGAATGAAAATAAGCTAACAAAATGATAAAAGTAGTACACTTTAACAAATTTCAATACATTTTTTTCACTTTATCATCTATTTTTCAAACTTTAACGATGGTCTACAACAAAATGAGTTGTTCGTAGCATTTTCCTGTTACAAAAAAACACGAAAACATATGCACTTCTACCATTAAAAAAAAGAACATACAAACGTAAGATTTTTTAGGATCTCGTTTTCACGGAGGTAGTGGTCTGTCACCACCTTCACTTCTTATAAATTTAGGCTGCTGGTAGCCCTCCACAAGCATTGTCCCATCTCTCTCTCTCTCTCTCTCTAGCCATGGAAACAGAATTGAAAGCACAAGAGATAAAAACAGGGTTCATCAATCATGGGTGTGATTGGATTAAGGTCGTGTTTGGCAAGATTAAGGCCAAGGCATTAGACGTGGCAAAGAAAACAAAGGAGGTAGGACAAGATGACCCAAGAAGAATCACCCACTCCCTTAAAGTTGGCTTGGCTCTCACATTGGTGTCATTATTCTACTATGTTCGCCCTTTGTATAACGGGTTCGGGTCATCGGGCATGTGGGCTATCTTCACTGTCGTGGTTGTTTTCGAATTCACAGTTGGTACGTTTCCCATTTTGCCACTATATCTTGCATGTCTACGTCCACTTTCTCTTGCTAGCTAGAACGTAAAAAAATGTTACGAGTACCAAAAAAAAATTCACATATTGTAATTTTCTAAAATGTCACTGCCACGCGTTATTCTTCGCGAAAAGATTTGAACAGTAAAAATGAGATATTTATCAATCTTTGTTAATTTCTTTTCTCTGCAGGTGCAACACTATCAAAAAGCATGAACAGAGGTTTCGCCACAGTACTAGCTGGTGCTCTAGGGGTTGGAGCCAACAATTTAGCAAGCCTCGTTGGAGACAAAGGACAGCCCATTATTCTTGGCTTTTGCGTCTTCTTATTCGGTACGTATTTCAATAAAATCAATATCGCTTGCAATTACAAATGCGCTACCGGCATATTGTTCGTATGTCAAATTACGGGTAACTAAGTAACAAAAATGCTAGTGACACGTCGATATTGCAGCTGCAGCATCTACGTACGCGAGATTCTTTCCGCACATCAAGGCGCGATACGATTACGGGGTGCTGATATTCATATTGACATTCAGTTTAGTATCGATCTCTGGTTACAGAGTTGATCAAATCGTAGAGGTTGCTCACCAAAGACTGTCCACCATTTTGCTTGGGGGTGCAATTTGTATAATCATCTCCATATTTGTGTGCCCTGTTTGGGCTGGTCAAGATCTTCACAATCTCGTTGCTACCAACCTTGAATTGCTTTCCAACTTTCTTGAAGGTATGTAAACTAACACCTAATGCACATATGCATGTAAGTAGTTAACCATAATTTTATGGGAAATTTGCACTAACTGCCCCTGTACTTTGCACGATTTGCAAAGACACTCACTGAACTTCATTCTTACCCACTCTCGCCTCTCCACAGCAATCTGCCTTTATTCAGGGGGGTTGGGGGGTTTTATATCCTCTGTGTTTTTTTGTTTTTTTTTTTTTTTTTTGAAATGGAGGTCTATAAGCCTTATAAATGGCTTCCAGGACTATTTTAGGCATTATATAAGTCATTTTGGAGCGAAAACTCCCACCCTTCTCTTTTCTATCAATATAAACGGAATTCTTAACAATTGCACTTTACTCGAAAGTACGAAGGTGTAAGAGCCTAAATTGAAGTTTAGGGGCGCATCTACAACTCAGGCAAAGTAAAAGGAGTGTAAGTGAAAATTCCCCTAATGTTTTTTTTATAAAAGTATATTATATAAACTATTCGTCTTGTCTGAACTTTTGTTAGTTCTGCGTTAAATTTGCTTTGAATTGTGACAAAAAAAAAAAAAAAAACTTGAATAAAAATCACGAAATACAAAAATAATCCATCGACACGCATTTTGGATTTTTTTTTTTTTTTTTTTTTTTTAGTCTTATTGCGAACTTTTGTCAAATTCCAGGATTTGGAGGTGTGTACTTCGGAGTTTCTGGGGATGGAGACAGCAGTATGGGACCCAAGGAAGATAAGTCATTCATTCACGGTTACAAAAGTGTCCTCAACACAAGAAACACTGAAGGATCCTTGGTGAGTTGATTCTCTCTCTCTCTCTCTCTCTCTCTCTCTCTCTCTCTCTCTCTCAATAAAGCTCTCCTTGGAGCTTTTTGAGCATGTTTTGATTGGAATTATTCATAATTATGGTAGGCAAACTTTGCATGGTGGGAACCTGGTCATGGGAGTTTTCAGTTTCGTCATCCATGGAAACAATACTTGGAGATCGGAGCCCTTACTCGGCAGTGTGCTTACCATCTTGAGGCTCTCCATGCCTACTTGAATTATGAGATACAGGTATATATCTTATATATTATCGCAAAATGATTTCTTGCGACGAGAGACCAAAGCCCAAGTTCTTACACTTTTTTGAATTTCCATCAACCAAGCATATCTATTTTGATTCGCCCTGCATTGCGTATGCATAGCACGGGTTCATTTCCAGTAGGTAATTAAAGAAGTTTTCTTTCTTTTTGTGAGAGATAACCATGACTTGTAGTGGCATTTGGCAAGCCATTAAACTATGTTGTTTAAGACTTTGAACCATTCATGTTCACTTTTCATGTAAATTGGGGTATGATTCAGCACTCCTCGAAAGAAAACTACTAATTTGTACGACCTAAAAATAGATTATTCCTTTTCCACATCCAAGATTTTCCTAGAAAAATAGAAAATTCCATTCAAATCATTGAAGGATAAAAAAGAAAATTCTTTTTGCTCTTTTTCTTAGAAAATTCCATTCAAATCATTGCTAGATAAAAAAGAAAATTCTTTTTGCTCTTTTGCTTCTCTCTTTTTCTAGGAAAATCTTGGCAGTAGTGCTACATACCCAGAAAATGTACCCAGAATTTGAGCTACTGATTTCAAATTCTGGGTAATTTTTTGGATGTATTTTTTGGGTACGTAGCATTTTCAATACCAAAATGTTGAACTTACAACTCCGGCTACATTATATATGCATGACAAATTTCACAAAATGAATCTATAAATTTATTTCTATTTATATAACTTATCTTATGCAATTAGTTTGTCCCCCATATTCACCTTTCATCTCCCCTTGCAGACTTATTTACGTGTTTTATTATCTTGCAGGCACCACCAGAGTTCCAAAGAAAAATTCAAGAACCATGCATGAAAATGAGCTTGGAATCTGGAAAGGCTTTGAAAGAACTAGCCATGGCAATCAAAACTTTTGCACAACCATCTTGTGTTGATGTACACATAGAGAGCTCCAAAAGAGCCATGAACGAACTCAAAACAGTCCTGAAAGCAGTCTCAAGAAAGGAATATGACCTCCTCAAAATCGTACCGTCCCTTACTGTTTCATCGATATTGACTGATATTGTAAAATGCGTCGAAAAAATCAGCGAGTCCATCCATGAGCTTTCGCGACAAGCACAATTCAAAAATATTGTCGTAGGGACCGAGAAGCCTCAGTTACTTCGTGGGGGAGTTGTAACACCGATAGCCGACGGTGATGGTGATGGGGACCATGTCATTGTTATGGTACATGGAACATCATTGGAGTCGCCTATAATTAACGGGCATTCTCAGGCATCAAAGACTAGCCAAATTGCCGAAGTGTAAATTCTAATTATTTATTTTTTATGGACATATAAAAATATAAGAGTTAGAAGAAGGAAAGTAGAGTCATATGCATTCTCTCTTTTCTTTTTCCATAAGGTAGCACCTAATTAATTTGCTTGTTCTTTCTTCGGTAGCTTTCTTAATAAAAGTTTACTTTATTGCAAAAATAAACTAATCACTTTGCATCTTGAAAGATATAGTAGGGAGATTAAAGTATATTTGGCTCTCTCTTTTTTTTTTTTTGAAGTATATTTGGCTCTCTCTTCTTTTTTTTCGATCGGCAAAAAAATTTTATTAATCTCTAAAAGATATTACAAAGATTAAAATCAAAACAACAAACCAGACAAAATATCGCACCAACCTCTCCAGACCTAGAAATATCAAATAAACAAGCACCAGAGCCAAAAAGAATTAGAATTCAAGAGAAATAGAGGCACCATCGTCCATTTCAGTGAAAGCACTCTCCTCAAAATCTATAAATTCACCCTCTTCCCTTTCAGTTAACCTCCACCTCTTCTATCTCAATAATTTTCTACAAGTTATAATTCAACCCCCCTCTAAAATTAACAACGATCCAACAAAACACCCGTGTCCATCACCTTACGAGCTTGCTCCAATAAAATAGAATTTCTGTTATTGATATCAAAGGATGAGTGAGAAGAAAAAGTACCTCCAAATCTTTATTCTTAAATTTGACTTGGTGCACCTTTTTTTTTATATCGGGAACTTGGTTCTAGGGCTAGGCATCGTGCCGGGTTGAGAATTCGTGTTTGTGTCAATTTGAGTTCAGATCAATACGTGTTAACCCGAAAAAGACCTATTTACCTAAACGTGTCGAAAATCTCAACTCTAACCCAACCTGAAACTACCCTTGTCAACCCGAACACGACACAAATTAACATGATTACACAATACCCGTGTCAGGTTTGAGTTGACACAACATGAATTGAAATGTCCAAGGCAGGTTAACCATGTCATTTTCAGGTTGGATTCAGGTTAATGTGTCAACAAAACTAGATAAAGAGGTTAGCCTTGTCATTTTTGGGTTATGCGGGTTGAACACGAACCTGACCTGTTTAACAATTGTGTTCTCGGGTCATGTCATATATGTTTTTCCTGTCAGAAATAGTCAACCCTAACCTGCTAATTTCGTGCCGTGTTATCATATCGTGTCATTAACTGCCCCCCCCCCCCCCCCCCCAACCAACACTTGATGCACCTTATTACGTACTCTCTATACTTAGAGAGGGCGTGGGATTTATTATTAGAGTGAACCTATTTAATTGATATCCTAATTGTATTGGACTATAGTTGTTTGTGAGGTTAGGACTAGGATGGCAACGGGGACGGGTCGGGGTCGGAGACTACTAATCCTCGTCCCCGATTCCCTAACCCCGATCCCTGAATCCGTCCCAGCAGCCCTGATTCCCAATGGAGTTTATTTTTTCCCCTCCATCCCCGCCCCAAAAGGGGAACGGGGATCCAAAGCAAGGATTCGGGGAAAATTGGAAGACAAAAGAACAATAAAAAAACAAAAAAAAAAAAAAAGAAAGCAAAAACTAGAAAAAAAACAAAAACAACAAAACAAAGGAAGCCACAACAATTGTAAGGGAGCATAAACTCTGGCTATACTACAATACCAGCTAAAAGCTCATAGGCATAAAATAACATATGTTGTACTTCACTAAGTTCACCAACTTCCTAACTAAGAGCATCAATGTCTCACTCATCAAATCCCTTAAAAACTAAATTTGATGAGTGAAATGTAGCAAAATCCTCCAAAATCAGGCTTAACAAATCTTTTGCAAATTTGTTAAACTTGTAGCTTTGCTACAGTGCCGTCTCAACTTTGTTAACTTACTATTCACTAACCTTTCTAGTAAAATTTGGATAGAGAGTCTGATTTTAGAAATTTTGGATAAGTAACTTGATAAATTTGTAAAAGGTGTTTTTGAAGTTAAATTTAGTGAAAAATTTAGTGCTCCTAATAAGGATGCCCTTAGCAGTTTATAAACAGCATACGAGAACAGAGGGAGATGAGAGAGAATCTAGTGTGAATCTGCAGTTTGAGATGAGAGAAGTCATTTATAAGTTATAATAAATACTAACTTCAAACCCTAAACACACACACACACACATTAAAAAAAACTTATGTAAATAAAACCGAGGATTCAAGGATGGATTAGATCGGATTCGGGGCGGGGATACACCTGTCCCCGCCTCTACCCGATCTCCGAAATTTTTCAAAAACAATCCCCATATTCTACCCGATCCCCGAACAAATCTCCAAAACGTCGATCCATTCGGAGCAGGGATCGGATCAGATTCGAATGGGTCGGAGGAAATTGCCTTCCCTACATGTGTGTGAACAAAATGGGTGAGATAAGCCCGGATATATACAACAGTCGGGGCTTATCATTCGTGGTTAACAATCTAAATATGGTATGGAGCATGCAATAGATCATGTATTCAAATATCACCGCAAGCCTGATAATTAAATGTTCGCACGTATTTAGCCCACTCATGGTGGAGAATGTGACTACACATTGGCGGCTCCACTCTTGGTAAAGGGTGGTCACCTAAACACCCTAAAAAAAAACTTTGTTTTGAAATACATATAATTTTTTTAGTTTTAGACAAGTATAGCAATTGTTGAACACCCAACACACAAATATTTGAACACCCTACTCAAAAAATTTGAAACATCCAAGCTCAACAAATCAATCCACCAACCTATGTTATATAAACAATCCAACTAAAGTCTAAAATTTTTCCATAAATGGTCAATTGAACACTCTAAAGCATTTTATATTTTATATTACATGTAAATTATATCGAGTTTTGTTTGAACATTTAATCTTATACTAGAATACTCATCAATCCTGGTAATTCACAATGAAACCCTTATATCAGCTCAAAATAAAGTACACACTCTTAACAACAAAAATTAGAAAATTTGAGAGAAAAAGTTTCTATGGAGTATATTAATATCGTCTTGTGATTTCTCTTTGAACGATAAACAACTCTCTCTCTCTCTCTCTCTCTCTCTCTCTCTCTCTCTCTCTCTCTCTCTCTCTCTATATATATATATATATATATATATATATATATATATATACAATTTCCTTCCAATCCAGACGCCCTGAAATTAAAAAAATCCGGACCTCTAATCTGGGCCGTTGGATCTCATCCAACGGCTGTGGGGAAAAAAAGACCTCGCGGGTCATGTTCCGGGTAAAAATAGTTCTCGCGGGTTGAACCCGGGTTCTACTACACAACCGGGTCATGACCTCCCCAGCCACTTATCGTCTTCGACAGAGAGAAGAGAGAGAAAGAGCGATCGAGGCGATTCGATTCCAATCGCGACGACCAAACTCCACCACCACTTCTGTCGATCTCCAGGTATCGTGTCTCTCTCTCTCTCTCTCTCTCTCTCTCTCTCTCTCTCTCTCGATCCATCCATCTAAAAGCCCTAGTTTTTTATCGAGGGAACAGGATCTAGGTTTTTTTTCCACAAAAATTCAAAATTTAGGAAACAAGATCGAGGTTTTTGAAAAACCTTAGTCTCTGCAAATGGTATGAAGTGCAAACAAGATCTAGAGTTTTGAAAAATTCAAAAATTCAAAATTTTTGCAAAAACTAGGGTTTCGAAAAATTCAAAAAATTCGAAATAGAGAGAGAGAGAGAGAGAGACCTTGTTTTTCGCGATGGAGTTCAAGATGATCGATCGACAGAGCGAGATGCTTCGTTTTGGTTAGCCTACAAACAAAAAACTAGGGCTTTTAGATGGATGGATCGAGAGAGAAAGAGAGAGAGAGAGAGAGAGAGAGAGAGACACGATACCTGGAGATCGACAGAAGTGGTGGTGGAGTTTGGTCGTCGCGATTGGAATCGAATCGCCTCGATCGCTCTTTCTCTCTCTTCTCTCTGTCGAAGACAATAAGTGGCTGGGGAGGTCATGACCCGGTTGTGTAGTAGAACCCGGGTTCAACCCGCGAGAACTATTTTTACTCGGAACATGACCCGCGAGGTCTTTTTTTCCCCACAGCCGTTGGATGAGATCCAACGGCCCAGATTAGAGGTCCGGATTTTTTTAATTTCAGGGCGTCCGGATTGTATATATATATATATATATATATATATATATATTCGATCGCAAAGAAAAATTTTAACATCTTGTGTTTGCGTATCACCTGGTCATATTATTTACACTACTATATGAAAATTTGTGAGTATATATAAGTTAAGAGTTAAAGTAAATCTTGAACACTCTGTTCAAAATTTCTGAAGCCGCCACTGTAACTACTACATGTGAGGGGGTATGTTGAAGAGATAAAATAAAGTTACTTGTCTCTCTAACTTAGTTTTAGATGAGTTAGTATTTAATAATCAAATAACCATCGCCCACAAATCTTCTCAATCACATGCTACATTAGGTACATGTTAATGGGCATATTCTATTTTTTACCGTAGCAGCGTATGGTCACTTTTTATACTGTTTCGTGTGTAGGAGCTACGCCTACAATTTAGTACAGTATTAAAACACAAGCATGCAACAAAAGCTTTGCTTTTGAAGAATGGAAAAGGAGGAGAAGATGAGAGGGAGTTATTGATCATGATGATACAATATTCTGTTTGTTTGTTTGGTCATATAGACAATCAGAATTGATACTCAAATACAACACCACGACCTTAACTTTTGCACTGGGATTAGTTTTTCTCATAATATTACATTTCTCGAAATTATTTTATCTCTGAGGGCGGCCAGAGTTGCAAGCTATCTTAACAATCTTCTTTCATAGAATCAATTCTCCCTCATTTCTCCTATTTAATAGGGGAATTTAGTCCTCCATCTTGTGGGACTAACTTTGTTACCCTTCCCGGTTGTTGGAATTTCTCTCCCATCAGTTAATTATCAATTCAAAAATTAAGTATATGAGCTTGGACGGCATTTTCACTCATTGCTAGCTAATTGGTTTTGATCAGTTAAATGTTTCAACATGGTATCAAAACAGGGTCCATTCCAACCCACACTTTATAAAAAAATTCCCTAACAGCTTAAGTTTTTAGATGAGTTGGGTGAGTGATAATCTAATATAATATCAGAGCAGACAATAGATCATGTGTTTGAACCTAACCGCCTACCTAATGATTCCTAGTTTCCCAAAAGATTTTATTAAAATTTGATAAAATCACCCCTCGATTTTATCAAAAAAAATGAGATTTTATCAACCCTCCTCCTCATTTGATAAAACCAATGATGATTTTAGCAAATCTTGGTTTTATCTTTGATAAAATCGTTTGGAAACTAAAATTTCACGTGTTTAGCCCGTTTATGGAAGAGAGTCTGGCTACAAGTGAGAGGGCGTGTTAAGAATATAAATAATAAAGTTGTCACTCTCTCTAACTGTTGAAGTTTTTAGATGAGTTGGTGATTAGAGTTAGGTTTTCATACGCTTTTCTCCTTTGTTTGTGTCATGCTTGCACTTTGTTTCGTTGTGATCCATATGTTTTGGATTATTTGTTGACCTCTCCATGTGCGAGTCAAGGGTAGCACGTGCGGGGCAGGGGGCGCGGGGGGGTGGGAGTATTGGAATTTTTCCTACATCAGTTAATTATCACTTCGAAAATTAGTATATGATCTTGGACGACCTCTCCACTCACTCACTAACAATTAATTTTGAGTTGGATGCTTTTCGGTCAGCATCCTAGTTTAGACACACAATTAATGGTAACAAACCTTTTATTTTTTTACCAAATTAAGTAAGAATTTTTGGTTAGCTGTTTTAGTGCATTTCACTTTACTTTTGGGAAACAACTGGAACCGTCAGTTCCAGAACTGTCCCCCTATCTTCTTTTGGATGGTCATCGTCCTAGGAGGTAAAGGCTTTTTTAACAACTTGGCTTACAGGCATGTGAATGTGAGCTGCACTAGTGCATATATATTCGAATCAAAGTACTGGCCTTTTAATACGTACGGTGGCCCCTATACAACTTAATTTTAACCAGAACCATCCAGCACAAAAGTGGAAATCGGGTGCCCTATGGATAGTGTCGTCATCAGCCGTCAGGATTTGGTGGAATCAAGTGGGCAGTGGAATTGAGCTTCTAGGATTAATGATGTGCATAAGCTCGCCCGAACTCCTGAATTACCAAAAAAACATGGAAAGAAATTTTTTTCTGTTAATCCTTCTACATTTTATAGAAAGTTCGAAAAAATGCAACCCTTGAATCTTGAATAATTATTGTTGCCATGTATCAGTGATATGCATATCTTGAAGTCAATGGCGGAGCCAGGATTGAGAATCCGGGGGAGCCGAGTTCAAGGGCGGCTCTAGGACTTTCATCTAGCGCTGACAAAAATGCACAACGTATGTATGATGAAAGTTGTATGCAAAGAAGTCGTTTAATTCTCTTCAATTTTTTAGTATTTTCACATTAAACCTAATGTCAGACAACTATTATCCTCATATGTTTATTATATATAAGCTTTCATAAGTGGATCATGCTTGTTTTGTTTTGTTAGGGCTATAACAATTTGGTTCAAATTTTGTTGGAAACATTTATTTTAATTTCAAACGAGTAACCATGCGTCAAAAATAGCAAAAAAATTTAATTTATGTCTAAATTTTAATTTTTTTTTCGGAGCATTTTTTAAACTGCGGGGGGGCAGGGCCCGCCCCAACCCTAGGTTGGCTCCGCCCCTGCTTGAAGTCGCGCGATGAGTTGAATATGTATGCCTTGAACATGTGTTAGTTTTTCAAAAAATAAAAAATAAGAAATAAAAGTACATGCATGGTTTTTTGGCGTTTCACTTGATAATTGGGCATCTTGCTTTAAGTAAGCAGTGAAGGATTTTTGGCTCGGGTGAATAAGTTAGTAGGATTGTAGGAGCGTTCGTCACACCTAGGGCTTAATGAATTGAGGGTCCTCAACTTAAAGCTCCATACAAGGGTAAAGTAAAGAGCTTAAGGGACCGAATGCATTACATGCATATAACAAAAGAATAGTGAAAAGTGTGTGTGTGTGTGTGAGAGAGAGTTGCAGTAAGGTATTTAGTCATGTTACAGCCATATTGATTAGTAATTGTGTGGCATTAGGTTCCTATATTGGTTTGGGATAAGACATTTCTTGGTGTGACAGAGCAATTTGTGATGTATTTCTATCCGGCTGTAAACGGGTTGAACTTGTCTAGTATTGTCTTGGATATGCAATATTTGCTTGTTTTATTCAGTTATTTAGTGAGAATCTTATTTTAATATATTGTTGAACACTCTTACTGGTCATTACTGTTGAATTGTTGCTTAATTCTTTGCTCTTAAATGAGCATTGATAGTCCTAAGGTATGTAGTGACCATGTTTGATATTGAAGGAGAACAATCACTGGAAATCATCACGAGATTTCACTCTTCATACAATAGCCGCCTAACGGCCTAATTAAGGGTTAAAAAGGCTTTTTGCCCTTCAGCATTTATCAGGTCATTCGGGCTATTTGAAAAGCTTTTGGATCAATTCAAAAGGTTTAAAGTCAGTTTCGGGGTCAAAGTAAAAGTTCTCGAAGTCTGTGATTGATTTGTCAACCTTTTGATGTTTTGGGTGCTTACTGTAATTTCTTCCAAAAAAATACATGCATGAACACTTTGATTTTGTAGGGAATTTACCTAAGCATACAAGTAGAAAATCCTTGTGTTGTTATGGAACTCTTTATTAGATATCAACAAGGACAAGTACAGAAATATAAAAAGCTGCAAGATGATCTTACACATGATCTTACACTCCATGACTCGAAGAATTACGGCGTAACTTCAAGGTCTAGAGATGTGACTGATGCTCCTCAAGCAATCTTCGTTTCTCAAGCAATCTCCCCAACTGTAACTCGAGGAAATTTAAGGGCATACGTGAAATTTACTTGAATGACTTTGGCACTACAAATTGTCAATTGGCTAAGTTGAAATATTTAAGCACTTTGTGGGGCAAAAATTTGGCATCATGGATGATGACACCAAGTCCCGCGTCGGTGCTATTTTGTGTTGTCTAAAATTATGTTAAAAAAATTTACAAGATGAGGCAAGGCGATCGATGTCATTGGTTGCTCTCTTCATGTGCCTAACAAAGAAAGAAGAAGAAAAAAAAAAAAAAAAGGGTGCATAGGATGGTAGGATAGGTATAGACTATTCTTCAAAATTTGAACAATGGTAAATGAAACCAAATTGCAGAGAATAGAATAGGCTTAGGGTTTTGTTTATTTATTTATTTATTATCATGAACAGGTTTGGAATATTTTTGAAAAAATTTACTTGAAAATTATTTGAGACCCTAGCCACCCGTGGTTAAATTAATTAATGAAATGAAAAGGAATTAAGGACGTTTTTTGGTATTCAAAGACCCCTTTTTAGACTTTTAAGTTCAACCATTCAAGGTGGAAAAGCTCATGAACACAATAATTATTTTTTGTTAGCTTAATTAGTGACTTGAAATCAAGAACTAAAGCTAAGAAGATTCTGTTGTCTGTACCATCAAAGATGCGAATTTTACAGAAGAATTTTTTTGAGAGATTTTGATTACAAAATCTAGAAAATTATACTATATGAACAACGCTTTCGAAAAAGATTTCGAGGGGATTGATTATTGTTACACCCCGTCCCACATCCCAATTCTACGTGGAATAGGTATTAGAAGTGGTTATTTTATTTATGATTTTAATTTAGAATTCTGATCCTTTCTTCTTCTTTTTTTCTTTTTTTTCTAAATTTTTTGGTGTCTATGAGATACACAACTTGTTTGATGTCTTGATTTTTGGATATTCTTAGACTAGACAGATTTAGGCTAAGATTTTAATTTCCAGATACTCATTTCGAATCAAGGGTTTAGAAAGGCTTGTGCAGCAATGATAGGTAAAATACCCTTCCGTCAAAATGTAGCTTTTTGTGCTTAACCGCTTTTTCGTGTAACAAACCGGCCGCATAGGGGAGTAAATGTAGAGAGAAAAAGAGAGGCAATAAAGAAGGATGAGGGATCGAAATTAATTTTTTACTGAGACACGAGCCCCTCAGGCGGATTCCTCCTTTTTGCTCCTAAGCCTACGGGGTATTAGCAACCGTTTCTAGTTGTTGTTCCCCTCCCAAGGAAGGGTTCTTACGCGTTACTCACCTGCCCGCCAATGAAAACACCACTTCCCGTCCAACTTGCATGTGTCAACCATGCCGTCAGCGTTCGTCCTGAGCCAGAAATTCCAAAGAACTGTAGACAAATTTATAATAGCAACGCGAGTACCAAGACTGCTGCAACTTCTTATCATGTTTCACCTCATTACTTTTGCGAAATTTCGCCTTTACCTATGCTGCTGCTGTTGCTATAAACTTCTGCTACACCAACCATTGGGAGTATTTCTTTCTATCCTTTTGTCAAATTGGAAAATCCTTGTGACAATAATCATGATAACCTTACATAATGATATGCACCTTATAGCGCCATGATCAATTTGAAAACTTTGTAACTAAACTAGGGCAGTTTACTCCATGAGCACAAACACCAAATAGCGAACACCGGGTAAATGCAGGGAGACTCCATACAAAAATTTATTAACAATTTGAATTGTTAATGTAAGATTATTCAGTGCTTTTTTCAAATAGACAACCACCCTCTCCTCCGTCCACCCCTACAAGCACCCTTCTCCACTCTCCAGAGGCCAGCGGGGGTGAGAGAGAGAGAGAGAGAAGAGAGAGAGAGAGAGCGCTTAACTAGGGAACTTCGACATCCAAGATTCTGCATGTATAATTAAAGAATAGATTTTGCTAGCTGTCCAGATAGATGTCAGTGAAGTCAAAAGTAAACTATGTATTGTCAAGCATGACTTGTGCTAGTCGGCGGCCGGCTTACCAGTCACAACTGCTTCTGAATTCTGGAACCACAGAAACTGTGCCAACTTGTTCCTTCCCGACTTGTCGGACACAACTTCTGCTTATGCTTAAAAAACTGCCTGGGAAATGGTTTAGAGAAGCTGCCATTTTGATGCTTTTCATTCTGCTATAAAGAGTCAGCGTTTTCCATAATCTAAAGTTTTGACAAACACCCACATGCTCCTATGTTAGTCTGTAGAGCATCTGAATGTGGCTATACATACAAAAGGATTTACTCATATACCCCTAAACAAAAAGCCTATTTACCAGCCATAAATAGGATTTTCTACCTGCGGAGGCAAGAGATGCAAGTCTTCACTATGCTTCATATCATATTCCCGTGTCCCTGGCATCGCCCCTGTACACCTCCTAAGGAACTCGTTCCCTGTGAGACAATAGTGGGCAAATGCCAACCCTCCATCAACCACTCCCGACAAGTTAGGCATCGACACCGATTTCCTCATGACTTGGCTGTTATTTTGACTCGAAAGTGAATCAAATTCTCTATCATTAATATTCAAGACCCTGTCAAGCTCAGAATACTCCATGAATCTCTTGGTGGCAGCTTCCCAAGAAAGGTTGTACCGTTGTTCTGGAGTGAGTGGCTGAGGCTCATTAGCCATTGCTTCTCTCACCTTCGCAACAAAATCTTCAGGAGTATTGTAAGTCATACAGTTGGGGAAAGACCTGAAGAACTCGTTTGATGGGTGATCTGCACAAACAACAAATTTTCCCATTGCAAGGGCCTCGGCTGTGGCAGTGCACAGCACATCACTGACACTGGGATTTATAAAGACTTTGTATCTACAAACATAAAAAAACATGAAAATTAGAAAGGGAACTTTCGAATCACTCAAGCTTATTGGTTCCTACATAAGGTCCTAGACAACATAGTTGTTGCGCCCACAAAGAAGTCGACTGAGCCTGTGTTTGGATCATGGATTTGTGGAGAGATCTATGGAGGACCAGTAAAAGACCAATGAAAAGATAAGAAGAAAATATATCTTTGGTTTCCTCAGCATTTTTATCTTTGTCGGTGAATCCCTCCAAGAATCCAAAATTCAAGCACAGCCTCCTCACCATATACATTGATAACATTTCATAAACAACTCATTCAATTCAGCAAAACTAGTTCCAAGGTTCTTTACCCATGAAGAGAATCATCGGCGTGGTCTCTGCCTTTCATGAAGTTGAGACTCAGATCTAACTTTCTAGCCGTGCTCTGAACCTCATGAGCATCCTCTCCATTTCCAAACACATCCAAATTGAAGCCATCAAGGTCCCTTTTGTGCTTTGCTAACAAATCAATCAGCTCCCGATATCCTTTCGCCCAAACCATCTTTCCCAAAAAATATGCTCCTTTAGTGAAGGCTTTCTCTCCACGCTCCCTTTCTGCATCAACTTTTTCGCCAATTTGCAGAAACTTCGGATTCACGCCATGAACATTGCAAACTACAGATTTCGGTAAATCCTGGGTTGCTGCAGAAAGGCGAAGAACCTAAGATAGAACAAAATGCAACCCCTTGAGACAAATTCAAGACATAACAAAAATTTAATTTGTCATAGTGGAATACCAAGAGGTTAGGCTTATACCTTGTGGCAGTATGCTCTCATGACCCAATTGTTAATGTGCTTCACAAAGAATTCTTGAATAGCCCCATTCTTCTCCCTCTTGATGTATTCTAAGTAGTTTGTATGAACAATACCCACAACATGGTTAAACTTATCAGTCCAACGTTTACCATGATGGTACCAGTTCAGGTGTTCTGGTTCTTCTAGGATAGCAATGTCAGCATCCTTCGATGGAATGAACTGAGAAGTATCTCCAGCAGGTATTATACTTCGCCTTTCTTTTTGAAACTAAAACAACAGATACAGCATATCAGCATCAGGCATGGTGATGAAAACTATACAATAAAAGAAATATAGTTGAACTTACTTTTGCTGGATAGAACGAGATTTTGAAATCCGTCTTAAAACCCACCCTTTCCTCAAGCCAATTACGTATATAAGCCTCCTGTTCTTTTGGTGAACTGAAAGTGAGATTGTTTGGATAAACAAGTTCTTGGTCTGATTGCAAAAGCCATGGAACCAAAAGTGTGACATCTTGTTTTGCAGACTCAGATAAATAAGCAGCTCGGAAAAGTGGATTTACAGCTGTTCCTGTCATCCATGGAAGACTCGCAGTTGTGACAATAGCAACGTGCCTTTTCCCATTCGTCACTTCATGCTTTGAGGAGTCGGCCCAAAAGCCCCCCTCATGACAATGCCCGGTACTTTGGAGGACACTGGCAATTCTTACATCCAGTTCATCACCAATGTTATCACTTTCAACAATGGAGGATTCTCCTGCAGGTATGGAACGCAATAGCAGTTGATTCTTGCGTTTGCTGCATAAGCTTTCCACAATCTTGTCAGATATATCTGCAAATACAGTTTGAACACTAGAACATGAATTTTCAATGAAGCATTGGATATTGGAAAAAGTGTATGCTGTACGATAACCAGGAGAAACTTAAGACAGCACTTCCGGTATCTTAGATCACTTATCAATAAGGAATGGGAGGTTGAGGATTATGCTAAGCAAGCTAGATAAGCTTGTCATTCAGTCCATGCCAGAGCCTTTCTATACCAAGCTAAGCAAGCTAGATAAGCTTGTCATTCAATCCATGCCAGAGCCTTTCTATACCAACCCAAACAAATGGTACCTATCCACAAATTTAGACTCAAAGCCAATTGCAAAAGAGAAATTCTAACCCAAACTCAACGGGCTCTCCTATTTCTTCCAGCAGTTCACTCAAATACTTTTAAGTTAATCAACGGAAAAATGCCTTGAAATAAGAAAGTCAATTCGATAGTATTCAATCAATGTATCTTGCAAGAACTTTAGAACTGTGAGTTTAAGAAAAAATTAAAGTTTACAGTACAAGAAACTAAGAGTGAACACAGATACAAAAGAATTTACAAAAAAATAATAATTAACACCAAAACAAGCAGATGTGGTCGGGAAAAAAAAAAAGGTAATATGAACGCAAATGTGAGTAATGCTGACCTATCATTGATTACCTTAGACTGTTAGTGTTAGTGGTGGTTAGTTGGATGTAAAAGAAAGCTGGCATCATGGTGGTTCATCTTGATTGATGGAAGGTTATTGCAGATGATTTCAAAAGCAGTCGCTTAATTTGGCTTCCTTGCTGCAATCGACATTGTTTTTTGCCTACATAATGGTTGTTCAACTTGATGGATGGATGGTTATCATGGAGCCTTTCAAAAGCACTCGTACAATTTGGCTTGATTTCAAAAATTGGCATTGTTTTGGGTGGGAGAGAGACAATGAATCGTAATGTTCTTGCAACTTGTTTGCTTTCTTGTAGATTACAAACAGCAACTGGCCAACCTCTTACCATGAGCAAATTAAATTAGGCCAACCTCACTTAACTCACCTTCAGCCTCAACTAAATTCCAGGCCAAAATGTCATCAAATTAGGCCCAATCCCAAACTCACTTAACACTTTAACCCCAACCTCACTTAAATTAGGTACGAACATAGTCCTGAATTTTTGCACTTCTTCGAGGACAGACTCGGGCTACAGGTATGAAGGACAGAAAACGAATTGTAACTTTTTGAGAAGATTATAGCGGGTACATGGGAGAGAGGCAACTAAAAAATTGGTCGCGCTTCCTACTTTGATATTTAGTAAAGATAAGGATAAAGAAACAGCCATTTGGTAATGTCAGGTTTGTAGTAAAATTTTCTTCAAATTAGGGGAAACTCCAACAGTTAGGGATCTTTATTTCCTAAGAACATAGTCCTGAATTTTTGCAGTTCCCTAAGAATCTCAAGCTTGTGAAATTGGTGTGGTAAAGACGGAGGCAAAGGTTGTTCATGCGACAGTCTGACACATGAAAATTGAGTGAGTCGTCACAAACAGAAATATTCATGATGTACACACAGAGAGATACGAGAAGAAAATAGAACTTCGTTTAGCCATATGTACACTCGATTACATAAATACGGAGCATAAATAACATGACCGTTATAATAGCATCATAAGAGGGAAAAAAATAAAATAAAAAGAGTTAATCACCTCTTTTAATGCCAAGTTGATCCAAGAATGGCACAGATTGCCTTACCAAATATGCAAAAAGTTCTGGTACATCTAGTGGTGGGACTTCCTGCATAAGATATATTTAAGGTAAATCAAAAGAAACATAACAGTTGTACTGTTTGAACCTAAAGGTTACCAATATATCCAATTCAAGAAAACTGTCATATCAATGGTAAGGAATGCATTTTTTTATTCTCTTCATCCACAACAAGAATTTTGCTAGATTAAAAATTAAATCTGACATTGGACAACAAGAAGTCCGCCGAAGAAAGATGAAAGTAGAAGAAAAGACAAAACTAAAGAAAGAAGAACTAATATCTCACCATTCTCTACACTCTAGAAACAAAATACTAACGAAGCTCTTTAAAATGTATTCTCATCTTATTCCCAAGATGAAGCTAAAAATGCATATTGTCCAACAAGCCTCCATGTCTTAGGATTTCTCCTCAAAAGATTCTTGAATTCTATTTCTCCCTAAACATGTATCCCAGAGCACTGCCAAAAGCTACATATCTCCAAAGTGTTTGGGCCTTCTCATTTATCCCAAAGGTTCTAGAGGTCAATATCAAACATAAGAAGATTGAACCACTATCTTCTCCAACTAAAAATAATCTCCACCATAGAGCCCAGGCCGTAGGATGCCGTAAAAATAGATAGCGTTCTTTTCCTCTTCCCTACTGCACAAGTAGGCCCCCTATAAATCATCTAACAGAATTTTGTTTCTTCTGAGCCATTAATAAAGCAAAAACTTAACCATCACGTAGCACATTTTTCACTCCAAATTATCTCAAGACAAAAAGTGGTTTCTTTGGATCAATGATTTCATCAAAAAAACTGATGGACAAGAATAAAACACCCTTTTATCAATAACTTTGCTATTCACAGCACTATCATCAAGAATAGAAAACATAGAAACTAATTCATTCAACTCACGATCATTGAAATTCCCAAAAATCAAATTCCTTTAACTGGAATCTAATAAGAAGAAACCATGGGAGCAATGAACGGGTAAATAGAAAAATAATCTGAAAAACTGATTATCAAAAGATTCTTCACACCTCCTGGCATCTCACCCAATCCCCTTTCCCATAGACCACCATTCTTTCTTTCTTTTTGTTTTGATAAGTAATAAAGCTTTATTGAAAAGGCATCAAGGGGTTGCCACCCATGTACAGAAGAAATCGAGGAATAAAAAAGAAAAGATCCCAACCGAACCTCAACAGATTCCCAACCATTGCCCCCAAAAAAATCGTAGCTACTCCTCATAGAATGTCAAAAAGACCAACACAAGAAGGGTCGCATCAGACCCACCTGACAACAAAAAAGCTTCTGAACAAGCATGAGTAATTCAATGAATAAGTAGTTCCTAAGACCCCGTACCTAGGGCAAAACATCAACCACCCATTTTTCCCAAGAGCAGGGTATTTAGGGAAATTTTGGATTGGTTGTATAGTACTTCTAACGAGTTGTTTAATAGTTGGAAGCATGACTCACATTAACCTGATGCAATGAAACATAGTATTGACATAAAAGACAAGAAGAAAAAAAGACAGTAAGAAAGAAAAGTACTTGCTTCAAGCCTATTAAACAACCACAAATACTATGGTATGGATATGTTGGTAAAAGATTGCAATTAACTTCGCCAAATCTTAACATGAACAACAGTTGGGAAAACAACTTCTACCGACAGAGCTTATACACATGACACGGTTAATGAACTCGCACCTGGGGGAAAAACTATCTACAAAATTAAATATTTTATCTTCCCTGTGTGTTGACTTCAGAGAAAAACGATGAAAATGGAGAGAGAGATTACAAACTTAAAAAAGGTATAAAAAAAAAAAAAACAATACGAGAAAAGCTTATATGGGTCAACACAAACCTTTGACTCAGTTGGCTCCTTACAGATTGCTTTCTGCAAAAGTAAATAAACAAAATTAAAGTACGAAAAAAACAGATTAATAATGCACATAAGGATCTAGCTTTCATTCTAACTTGAAATGAAACTGTACGTGACGGCTGCTAACAAAGATGATAAGCAGACATTTAAATATAAAAGAAGTTATGTAAGATTACTGCAAAACATTTGCTTTCTATGGGTAAGGGATCAAAAAACTTGTCGTGCATCACAAAACAACATGGACATTACATCCAAGTGTAAAATGTTTATCCATCGGGACATCAGTAGTTCCTTGCTAGCCTTCAACGACTTAACATGCCACTCAAAGTAGCCAATATAATGAGTCTATGAATGAAAAAGGAAACCCAGGTTATTCCCCTTTAATATGGGGATTGGGAACAGAAGACTGGATCTAGACGTACCCTTTGGCATTATTTGCACAAAGTTCCGAACGCACAACCTCAAGGTTTGTATGTTGATTTTTAACCATTATGCACAAGAGTGATGTACGTAACAATTAAAGCATTTCATTTTTATTATCCTTCCAAAATTCCGAATTCCAATGAAAAGAGAGCTGCAACGTTAGTCTTAGGAAAACAACTAGTGCATTGTCTCTCCATAAGACACTAGCGATTACCTACCGTGAAGAGCCTATACATGGTTCGAACTAGGATATCGAAGCATGGGACATCACCCTGTTGAACCAACCATCTTAGAGATTCATTTCAATATAGATACTTAAGCCTCATATTGACTTTCTTGATCCAAGGACGAAAGAAAAAGCAGTACCGAGTACTGATAACCATCAAGAGGATCCTTGAAGAGTCAGCAAACAAATTCCTGATATCAAGGATGAGAAAATCTTGAAAGAGCTTCGAAAGTGTTTTAACGCAAGTGCAGGCGACATACTTGCAGGACAGAGGAGAGAAAATCCAACTTAAAAAGGACCGAAAAATCTCCTTCAAAGCAACAAAGGAGCTCAATGAATGCAACAAACAAATCAAAGTACAAAAGAGAACAACATATGCTTCACTAGGTCTCTGGCATAGTGGCACCTCAACCCTCCAAATGATGTCTTGTACTTCTACTTCAAGAGACAGCAAAAGGGCCATCCCACAAGTTGACACTAATTTATACTCCATGCCCACTCACTCACACTTGACAATCCCACGAGTTGAACAATTCTAACACAAACTGTGCATGCCATAGCATTAGGCAAACAGGCTGCACCGTAGTCCACGATCACTCTTTCTCACCACTGCATAGTCCCCCATTGTACATGATCAAACCATCTGAGATCGAAGTAGCTAATCTTATTGCAATTGGTGATATACTCCTATGAACTTATTTCATTTTTGAGTCATCTAATCTCACATGCATCTTAGCATTCTTATCTTATACTAATATCTTCTTTAGTCCAAAGCATTGGTATACTCATTAGTTATTTACAAAATTTTCCACTCAATTTTGTGAGTAATTGTCAGCCCATAATATATCAAAAGGTGCATCTACTTCACAAATGGTCATAGCAACTACCCAAAAAAATTGACTTTTTTGGTATCTCCTAGTCCCAAACTTCAATTTTCCACGATTTTCTCATTTCTCAGTCTGCACCAAGTTGCAATTCAAAAATCTAACTTTGGACTACCTTATTCAAATTCTTGACTACATGATACTCGCCAAATTTCTAATGTAGCATTAATTAGAGTATCATTTGCAGACTGCAAGAACCGTGGAACATCATCCTAAATATGTCAAGTCCATTCACCTATAATTAACACGACTAGGTGTAAGGGGTCAAGGGTATGACTCTCTGCAGACAGTTGCCAACAGAACTGTCAGTTATCATCAAGTGAAAACTATGTACTCTGCAAGCGAATAGGTTCTGGAGTTTCGATGTATATAACTTTTCAATGATATTCTTTCTTGATAAGACAGGATACTACCAGTATATAGACTTAAATGCAAAAAGAGCTCGCCAAAAGTTCCATATACAACTCCAAATTAGGGTAATCTCAAAATATAAAACAAGAAGGAAGTACAAGAGGCCAATGCATAAATGCCAAATTAACGCATAGGATTCATGGAAACAAAGAGCTTCCTAGGGATAGTTTCGGATTGATATTATGACGAGATATCGCTAACACGCCGTTCAAAAAGAGAGAGAGAGAGAGAGAGAGAGAGAGAGAGAGAGAGAGAGAGAGAGAGAGAGAGTTGCTGACAATTACAATTCCTAAAGGCCCCACGGGCTTTTATCAAGTATTTTACCCTTGAAGTTGAACACCTCTGCCAGTTCAAATTCGGTGGTATGTTTTTCTTAAATTCCATCACTCAAATCAAATTTCTAGCTCATCGCAAACTGAGTTAAAAGGTTTAAACAAGTGAACATAGACGAAAGGCAATACGCGCGCGCGCGCTCGTGTTGCGCTTGACAAGCACTCAATCAAGGAAACCAACAAGATCAAAACACAAGGGGCCAGCACCAACATAAGAGCAAACAAGCGAACAAACAAACAAATTAACCTACTACCAAACCATCAATGCAATACAACTGAAAAACAACTAATACAGTCACTCCCAGAAACAATACATGGAAAATTCCATTCTTTCTATAAAGAAATGAAAGATTGATTTTTTATTTCCTAACTAATCATCCCGATTACTCTCCCTCTGACATTAAAGGTGGCTTCGTGCAAGGCAGCTTTGGAAAACTTTTTCAAAACAAAAAAAAATTAAACAAAAATATAAAAGAAGAGATTTATTTGTCTAATAGCAAATAGCAATTAAGGAAACAAGAAGTAGAGTTGATAAATGAACCAAACCACTCAAGTTCAGGCTCGTGTTTGTTCATTAAAAGCTCTTTTGAGATCGGTTTGTTAAATAATCCAAGCTTGAACATCTTTTTGAAGATCCTTAAGCTTTCAAAGCTCGAAGAAACTGCTGCTCAACTCGTGACGGCTCGTTTGGAATCGGCTCGTCTCATAAATAAGCTAAGGTTGAACATACTTTTAAAGCTCCTTAAGTTTTCAAACCAAGCTTGAACAATCAATTGTTCAGCCCATTAGGTTTGATTATCAGCCCTAACAACTAGTGCAAAACTTTCAGGGCATGAAGAATGATAAATACACAGACCAAAAACATAACATACCAAGCTTGACTTGACTTTCCCCACGAACTCGCTGTTTTTTAGACTTTCGAGAATGTCGGAAGACGAACTCTTCCGTTCCAACTCCCGCAATCGTGTCTTCAGCGCCCGAACAGGCTCCCAATCCTTAAACTGACTTTCCTCCCACCTGAAGTCCGTAAACCCCACCCTCCTCCCCCTCCGAAACCTTACCTTCTCATCAAAATCAGCGCCTTCCCCATCCTCCGCCTCCGACACAATTGCGTTCCTTATTGCCGACAAGTCTATGCGAATACTCGCCCTAGGGCTCAATTTCTCCAGTACCTGTTAAGAAAATGAACAATAAAGTTCCCCTCTCTCTACCATAGTAAGCTTTTAGATGAGAGTACGTGCCATGGTGGTTAACAATATCTCCAGCCCTTACCCTTTTTTTACTCGAACTCAAAATTTGAATAGAAGCTTCCTAAAATCCACTTCACTCCTTGACTCTAACATATACCATGTTGAATTTACACAGATTTTACTCAAATCAAGGGAGACTCAAAATATTCAATCAAATTGTACAAGACTATTGTTCCCTCACAAATAAATTTACAACGAGGCTTTTTCTCAATTTTGTGCTTGGATTTGAATTGATCATTGGAGTGTTGCATACCAAATGAAGCTTTTACTCAACTTTTTTCTCAAATTCGAGTGACGTATGAGTGAGGGCTGGAGATGCTGCTAAGAATCCAAAATGGTTTTAGAGCAGGCAATAGACCATGAGTTCAAACCTCGAAACTCACTGCCTATAATACAATTACACCGGCGTCGGCGATTAACAATCTAGGAGTAGTACCTTGCGGCTAAAGTCGGGCGACGAGTACGTCCGTCGAAATTCAGATAATTTCGGCTTCAAACGCTTGACGAAATCACTTTCCGACGGAAAAGGATGCGACGAAGACCTGATGGCGGGAACAGCGAAGGTCGATTTGGAGGCGGAATTGAGGAAGTTCTCGAGCTCTCGGTCGAAAGACGAGGCCAAGTCCTTGAACGAATTGGCTCTGTTCTTCATCAACTGGAGATCCGCGTCGGCCGAGTCCCTCACCTCTTTCCATCCCCGCGAGATGATGGAAAGCGCCTTCTCCGCCGTAACAGGCGTCGCCGTCGAGGTCGACGCGCGAGCCTCCGGCGGCTTCAGATTTATCATCGAATTGGCGGGGAAGGGTTTTGAGAAGAAGGGTTGTGCTGTTATGGATTTTATGGCGGTGATGTTATTGGAAGGCTTGGAATCCTCTGGACTGAATTGGTTTGTGAAGGAGGAGATGAAGTCAAGAGAGAGAAAATAAGACTGCCGGCAGAAGGGGGTGGGGATTTAACGGCTAGGATTCTGATTTTACGCATCCACTGTCTTTGTTTACGGAGATTCTGTTTGTACGTGTCCCGGACGCGGCATGTACCTCTCGGTCTCGGGCACGGCACCATCTAGTGCCCCATCATTCGTCTATTTTGATAAGTGTGCACAATTCGGATTTAAATAAAATCGAACCGTGTGTTGTCGAAATAGATGATCGAATGAGAGCTACGGTGTAGTGCACGAGGGGCTTTACGGTGACCCATTGCTAAGTGCCCCATAGGAGAGTATTTTGTTAGAGCAATACTTTTGCCTTCAACATAAACGTATGGGACTCGCACATTGTCAAGTGGACTCGCACATAACACGTTTACGTAAGAGAAGAAGCGTTGCTCCTAGAGCAAAGGATATTTCCCGTTCCAATGGTGGTTTTAGGAAAACATTATTCAATGCACCAAGGCAACCCCGAGCCCGCTTATACACTAAAACATTTAGTGTGAGGCTCAATACAGAATTGTAGCCCCCAATTCGAGGTGAAAAAGTGTGGCATGGGCCAATACGTAGATATGTGCCTCAAGAGAATTAAAAAATCTTTCAATTTCACGACATCCGTGTTTCATAAAATATAGATCTCAGATTGTAAAGCACTAGCTCAATTGCAACTAGTAGATTAAAATAAGTCACATAAAGTAAGGTGTATTTGCTAAGATAAACAGAGAGTTTGTAATTTTCCCCTCAAAAATCATCATTTACCTACCGCAGAAATATACCATTCACAAATTGAAAAGGACCTAAGGAAGAATGTCAGACGTGAAATTAAGGAACAACAGTCCCTAATTCATGAAATTAGACTATTTAATTTCAAGTACTTGAATCATTTGACTCCATAGACATGCGATAGCGACCAAATATCTTTTTTTTATCCCACTCAGAAAATTTTTGATTACTCAAAAACAGCTCAAAGGGCTACAAATGCCAAAACGGAGCCCATCGAAGGGTAGAAACCCCTGATAAACGGGTTATTCATGTGGTTCGGATGAGCATACTCCGAGTACAGAAAAACCACCACCCCCGAAAGGGAGTACCGAACAATCACCCTCGAACGAGGTAAAGGTTCCACGCAGGGAATATAGGAACACCAAAATAAAAAAATAAAAAAAAAATCCGAACAGATCCATCACCGAATAACTATTTGTAGGAGAGTGGGAGTTTAATTTGGTGGATGGATCCATCAATATGACATTGTTTGCAACTAGAACATAATTAATAGTAATGGTTATGATATTTATCAGTGATGATCGATACGATTGGTTAAAGTGGACTATTGATTTGATTAATAAAATAATGAATTAAATCATATGAATTGATTAATATGAAATAATAAACGGATGTGGTAGGTAACAATGCTGATGATTGGCTCAATTGAGTCAACGGCTTAAGTGGACCAATTGTTTTAATTAATTAATTATTTATCTAATTGGTGGAGCCGTTATTAATAAAAAAAAATTATGACATAGTAATTTACAAATAAATAACGGTGGTTTATAGTGAGTAGTGAGATGTAATCGAATGGCTAGCGTAGGAGTAGTGCCACTATTAAAGGTAAAGGAGCATCCCCGGATCCGTGTTTCTTTATGGTCTTAATTATTTTGTTTTATTGTCTCAATTGGAATTAACGGACGCCTTATATTCATTAAATAAACTTAAAATCATACACATTAATATTTATTTGATACAGGTGTTGTATGTTCTTACCTTTGTATTTTATATTAGGAAAATATCTATAAGTGACGTTGGGCTTTTAAAAATAGAAAGATTTCATTTTTATCAAATTAAGAAAAAGAGAGGTTTTAAAGCTAGTCTAAGTAAATGTTAACCAAAGTCGGCTTGAACTTGTATTTCATTTTCTTAAAACCAAAATAAGCAATCAATCTGCGGTGTGGATTGGACCCACTGTGTGAGTCCGGCTTCTTTAGCAATAGTGGAGGCGGCGACGGGAATGGCGATGATCTGTCGGGTTTTTCCAACACAACTTTTCCATGAGAGGAATGATGGGTTTCAACATCGGAACTTCTTTTTCGACGACTTTGGTTCTCTCTTTTTTTACGGTATTTTTGTTTTGTACAAATTATTTGATATTGTTTTCTTTGTGTTTATATTTCAATATATGAAGTTCTTGCTTTCCAACAAAACAAAAACACATTTCAAGATAAAAAGAACATGTATCATCAACAAACTGTGTGTTCGAATTATTCGACAAGTGTATCATACTTAAAAATATGAAGACAAAGCAAAAACAAATAAAACAACAATGTTTACTAAATTCGGGGTGCTTTGCACATCATCAAAGCTGGTCGGATCCAAGAGCCAAAAACCCAGATCTCACCTCTTTGAGTTCAAAAAATGATGGGCCGAGAGAGAGATTTTCTCTCCCCTCATTGACACTTATCTATGGCACCCTATAACGAGTGGTTCGGTAGCTCTCTTGAACTTTAACTGAACCGGATTTTGGTAGATGGATTACGGACTTCGTATCACGTACAAGAACAGCAACAACCTCCTGTGATGGAATAGTACTACGAGGTTCGAGTATCACCCTCGATATCATGACGCAAAAGCTTTGAATCGCCCTCTTCTATCTTATCTCCAGACTCCAAGATAAGTTAGGACTCTATAATAAATGTGTCACCGAATCATGCTCATTTGTGCAACCCAATTTAGCCCCGGCCCCAAATTCCCACACACCCTAACGTACTCTATAAGGAATTTGCAATCAAAGTTAGTTAGGTTACGTAACGAAACACCATATGAAGAAATGAATTTTCTTGCCCAACATTTGAACGGTGGCTATTACTCTTCGTATTGAAACCAAGACACAAGGGGGGATAAAGATACTAGAAGAAGGAAAGGAAAGGAGCTGATTTTCTTATTGTTGGGCAAGTTCGTTCCAGAAAAAAAATCACTCACTATTTTCTACAACGCCTTCTATTTTAGGTAGTTTATATATATAAGGGTTCCTTATATAAAATTTTCATGCAGACCTTGGGATGGTAAGCCCCGCTGAGACAAGTCCATAAACCAGTCTAACAATCCCCTCATGAATTATTTTAGTTTTTTTTTTTTTTTCGGCCATTCATTATTCCTAATCTATTACATGAGTGAGTGGAGAATGAGACTCGATCACGAGATGCATTCATATTCTTTTGAAAAAAAAAAAAAATTCAATCACAGCATTGAGGCACTCGGCCGATGTCGATCAAGCTACATTATTGTGTTTCATATGTTAACTTTTCCTCCTATCACAAAATCAATAATCCTCTGAGAGAGAAGTGCTTATTTATTTTAGGAGTATTCGTTTAGAAAAAGGCAACGGCAAACAACCACAATGTCTCCCTCTCCTAGGATCGTCATCGGTGTCGTGAGGGGCGGATTTTTATCCTTGATAGGTGTTTCATTTCTCTATAATGGTAGTTTTTTGTTTTTTTTTTTGTTTTTTGGTAAAAACCCCTCATTTTAGGTGAGGATTTTCTCTCTCGATCTCAAATCTGCGAGTTTCTCAGTGTCATCCCCTCCGTTCCTTTCTATCGGCTTCCCTTCATCACTGAGGCGGTGACTCAAATTCCAACAGCAGTGGTGGTGATGGTTCTCTGACAAAGGAAAGGCAGTGGTGCCGGTCTAATGACCAATTAGGTCAATTGGCATGCCGGACTTGCTACTATTGTATTTGGGTTTTCAATCTGTGTGAGTTTTCTTTTACACTAGGAGCCGAATGAGACGGCCCATTCTTTGGGTTGAAAAGATAGTACTGTCCTGGTGTCCATACCTTGGAAGGCTACGCTTTTTTTGAGGCTTTCTAGTCCTTTGATTAAAGACAGATGCTACATTATCTTGTGTACAATTTTGTCTCTTGCCCTTTCCATCTGTGTGGTTTGACTCCTTTAAAGGGTGTGCTGTATTATTGCCAGCTCCAACCTCCAAGGAAACAAAAAGCAGACGAAACCAGAAAATTCTCGTCTCCTCTAGCAAACAAACAAATCTACGATCATGACTCTTTGAAAGCTGTGGCATGTTAATCCTGTCCAACCAGTCCCCATGCATGAAAATTTCTGAATTGAGTGAATGAGAATGATGGGTGCTGTTTCTCAATGGCCTGTGTGGGCTGCTGAAAATTTGTGCCCACCACAGTTTGTCCCTTTGTTGACTTCACCATGTATTTCACCCTCCAAGTTCTGAGCTTTCCAATTGTCCTATCAGTGGAAGCCTCTTGGATATGTATACCCTACAGGATAACAGGACCCTTCAACAATTTTTTTTGTAAATGGGTTGTATCTCTTTGTGCCACGGTCTCATGTAACGATCAAAATCGTACATTTTTGTAAGTCTAAATGTGTGTATATCATTCATATAAAAAAAGTAAATTTACTGGGCGTCGATACGAGCTTGATTAGATCATATTGACAATAAGAGAAACGAACCGTAAAACACTCATCAGTCATCATTCATTTCTCTTGTGGCAATCATGCTTTGATTAGGTGAATATCCAATGAATTTTGATTTTTCTACATAGATGGATGAACATGTTAAGGCCTACAAAATATACAGCTGTGGGCTGTTTCCAAATTCTCCCACTTCTCAGCTACCCGTGACCATTTATACTTGAATAGGTTCATTTTCAGATAACTTACAAGAAAAAGGTTAACAGAAAAAGAATAATGCAATCGGTCAACAAAAAGATAAGATGTACAAACAAAATCATGTAACAGCAGGTCATAGCTCTTTATGTTTTTGGTTCGTGAAATGCCAATTTTTTGTACCTATGACCTATCCCAACTCAGCGTGTCCCTTTACCAACTGAACCTAAGAACAATTCGGCAAAAAAAAAGAGAGGCATGATTAGCGGGATCGCGAGACAAAATCAAATTACAGCCCTTCATTCATTATATAGCTCCCCTGTGCACTTGGGTGTGCAAAGCACCGTGCTGTGCACCCCTCAGCCGTCCGATCATGTTTTGGATGGCCCGGATGTGTTTTGATTAAAAAATGACAAGCTTTACTCGTCAATTGCCACTGTATCCCCTGATTTCTCTCAACATTGACAAGGTGGTGCAACGATCTCAGGTACCACCTCGATGTCCACCGGACCGCTAATGAAAAATTGGAAACAAATAATTAGCACATAAGAAAATGCCAGGCGATGTTGCAGCAAACTTGTTTAAAGATGAAGCCGTAGACAGATATACCTGAAACACTTTCAAAAGATGCCATAACAAAAAATCAATGATCATAACGCAAGCAAAAAAGCTTGCCTGCCCAGGTTCCACATGTGAGGTACCTAAGGCCCAGTTTTCTAAAAGATTTTAGCACCCAGATGCTAAAATCATGATTTTTTAAATCAAAAAATGAAGTGGTTCCGTGCATCGTTTTAATTTGGTGCGAAAAAAATTTGGAAAACGATGCACGGAACCACTTCATTTTTTGATTTAAAAAATCATGATTTTAGCACCTGGGTGCTAAATTTTTTTGGAAAACTGGGCCTAAATACAAATCACATTGTCAACAGATCTTGAATTTGTCGTACCATGACTGAAATGTTGAAGACCACTTAAAGATGGTAGATAATGTAAAAACCTGTCAAAAGACTATTTTACCCTTGTTAATGGAGATATTGTATTAGATTATGCATTTAAATAGTTATATAAATACCGAAATTAATTAATTTGATATACTTTTCAATATTTTTTAATTTGTCATACTTTACAAAAATTAAGCTATAATAATTATTTTTAATAAGTTTTCCTCTAAAATAAAATCATTATATATGTGTGTATGTGCGTGTGTATACACATGTATATTTAGGGGAGTGACTGATATGCAAACTTCCCATTTAATTCGGCCTAGCCCAAATTAAATATGAACATGGTAGACCCTGTCCATAATTAGTCCAGACGGATAACTCCTTTTTAATCCGGGCCAATCCACCCCAAAGTCTTTTATTTATCTTTATCCACATTTCAATTATAAAAATAAAAATAAAATACTATTTTATCACCTCATTACTAAAATCTTTCAAACTGGGGGTGTTCCGCTAAGGGTGTTTTTAGAATAAAATGATTTTTCACAGTTTTATATGTTATGTATTATGAGAGAATGACTTGCCTTGATTTTTAGAAAAACTGTTTTTTATTAGTGGAATACCCGGACATCCACAGTGGGCTCCCTAAAAATAGTTCTCAAGTTGACTTCTAAGGTGTACACATAAGCCTAATTGGGACCCATTTTTCACTCTTGGAGCTTGCTAAATTTAAAAAGCATATGTGTACTCAATGGGCTAGCAAAATCATTATCTATTTTGTGGGAAAAAATAATAAAAAGTGTGGGTCCCATAAATTGATAAGTCTAAAAAATTAAAAGTATTTGGGTCCCACTTAAAGCTAGCTACAAATCTACTTAGATTTAGCTAATGAGTTAAGAGCCATGCTCAGGAGTTACCATTGGGAGTTTGTATTGGGAGCCCATTGAAGGCCATTATTGATCAAATGGCTTGCTAAATTTTAGGAGCCTCACTTAGGAGCCATTTTAAGAGCCCACTGTGGATGCCCTAAGTACTATTTAATCCCTTCATAAATGTTACATCTATGTGGCTCCACCCTTTATAAATAATATCCCATATTGTATTATTTTTCCTTACTATTTTGTCTACTTAAAACTAATGAATCCCGCATTCAATCAGCGCCGTAAATGGGATAATAGTGCGATTTCAGAAGTATATAGGAGTGGACCCGACTACATGTACAGATTCATGTGCACAAAAAACATACAGAGTGTGCTTGGGGACCTACTTTTGGGTCCTACACGAGTGATCCAAACCGTTCATTATTCTTAGAACATTTTTACGAAGGACCCACAAAATTTCAGCTCAATCGGATGATTAGAAGTACTTGAACCAAAGTCCCATCGTTTTAATAAAAAAATACGCTTATGTGAGACCTAAAAGTAGGGCTGCACAAAAAAACCGGTGAACCGTGAATCCGGTCCGGACCGAACCGATCCGTGCATTTTGGATTTTAACCGTGGATTAATGGTCCGGACACGGATTGAAAAATTAGTAAACCGTGACTCGCGGTCCGGACACGGATTTTGATTTCGAAACCGTGGATTAACCGATCCGGACCGTGAGATTTTTATTATATATAAATTTTTAAAATATATACACACACACACACATAATTTTACACAAACTTCTACTACACAAACTAGGGGGTAAACTGTGATCTCTTTCAAAACTAGGTTGATAACCGTGTTTGGATGTGTATTTTTATTGATGACCCATGGAAGCAGTCTAATATTGTCCATCTAGAGTAAATAAACTCAGGATTTGTGACAACATATAGTAGATTCAATTAGTAGTTGTGTATTTGTGTTTACACCATTAGTGTGAGATTCCAATGAAGGCCTCTTCTCTAATTAGTTGTGTTTACATCATAATTAGATAAAATTTCAATTATATAACTTTGCTACTTGTTTATACATAACAAGTAATCCGTGGATAAAACCGGAACCGATCCGTGACTCGGGATCGGATTGGAACCGAACTGTGAGACTTTTGGTCCAGACACGGATTGTATTTTCTAAAAACCGTGACTCGCGGATTAGGATTGGATTCATGCCAATCCGATCCGATCCGAACCGTGTACACCCCTACCTAAAAGTGAGTTTCCACTTTCCAAACATGCTCTTTACATTTTCTAGACATACCCATCGGTACCCATAGGTTTTTCGAGATAGGAGTACCAGCGTAATTTACCGATAAATATGTTTTATCAAATCAGAACCAAATCAAAAGGAATTCAAAAGTAGGGTTTATTTTTTTTTGAGCAAAAAAGTAGGGTTTATTAAAACCTTTGGCTGTGTTCGTTCGGGGTTTTCCCCCAGTTTTGCACTATTCCAATTTTGATTACATCATCACTTTTTTTACTTTTCTTTCTATTTTTCTTCACTTATTACACCTGCTTACATCATCAAAACTAAACTAAACTAAACTAAAATGTCTAACCAAACAAGGCCTCTGTGTTTTTCCCCCTTCGAAGAGAAGTAGGGTTTAAGCTGGGGAAATTGAAGATACGGTTTTACTACATGATTGGCTGTCAGCCCTAAATTACTAACCGAATCCTACTCAGAGAACCACCCCAAACCCGTACTCCGGCGACATCCTGCTGTGCAGAGCAGGTTTCTCTATTTCTCTCTGTCCGTCTTCTGTCTGTCTCTCTGTTTTTCTCTCTGTCTGTGTGATCAAAGGGTAACCTTGATTTTGCCATGGTTTTCTCCTTGTTTTGAATACAGCTCATAATGGTGAAGACTAAAGGTCCGTCAAAGAAGAAGCAACAGCGCGGTGTAGACTTCAAAGTAAATTTCTTTATTCGTCTGTGAAATATGTTGGAACTTTTTTTTATTATTAGCCTCTAGTTTTCTTAATATGCCTATTGAATTTTTGTAGAAAATAAAACGTAAACTTGGGCGGAAGTTGCCACCCCCCCAAAATGCTACAAACACTGAAATCAGGTCCAAAGGTAAACATATCACTCTACTTCCACTGCTTTCTTATTTTTTCCATAAGTTTTTTTTGTAAAAAATGGATGTGTAGGTATGATACCCGCTGCCTTCGATAGGGAGTATTGGCCCGTCAAACCACACCCCTATCTGTAGGGACCCCACCCCACCTACGTCGGGATTGAAGCTATGGTCCTACTATGTGTGTGGTGGTATCTAGGAGTATGTTTAGACCCAATAAGGAGGTTCGGGGACTCAAACCTAGGCCTTTGTCGGGTTGTCCAACGAAATCCAAATTTCCACCACTAAACCAACCCCTAATTGGTCTCCACAAGTTGTTTAACTTGTGTTTGTTGCAGTTTTTATTTTTCTGGAAACATTTTGGTTATTTTTTTGGTTGCAACTCTAAAATTGATTGTCCTAGCAGCTATGGTAGTGATGGCGGTTGGTGGTGGCAGGCTGGTGCTTGTGGTTTAGTAGTGGTGGTATGCTAATAGTGTTGATACGGAAAATGTTGCCACCTTTAAGGATTGGAAAGTATATGCCACCAATTGAACAATTTTTTTGTGAATGTGACCATAAAAAACGTGTTTTGTGAACCTTCTATTGCCGCTGGACTAAGAATTAAGAAGCAAAGAATAGGTTTCCTGTAAAGATTTTTTTATTTTTTTTTTGCAGAAACAAATGGAGTTTGCCTATAAATATAATTTGGCATTGCCAAATGTTTATGTAATTCATGATTTACTTAATAATAGGTGGTAATTCGAGTGAGAACTTTCTTAAATTTAGCGGAAATGGATGACATAGTCTTCAATAAGATCGTAGATTCCCTGTCAATTACTCCGTTTTAAATAGTTGAAAGGACATGAAACAAGCAGTGTTGAATAAGTGATTTCAGCAGTTAATTTCATGGGAAAGAGAGAATTACAGTTCCTTATGAAGGTGTTACTGCATGGATTATGAGCAGCAATCGTTCTTCCGGAGCAGAGTGTAGCATCGGAAAAGGCTGGTTTAGCGGTGAGCAGAAAGGGTTTGACTTTGAAAGAGCTTCTTCAACAAACATCTCATCACAATCCCAAAGTCCGAAAAGGTAATTACTATGTTACCTAGAACTTCATACAAAAGAATTGCTACCATAGTTGGATGTTCCTGTGGACCTTCAGATGTATGTCGATGAGTAGCAATGCATAGTGCTACCTTCATTGGGAATTTCATAATTTCCCCCTTGTGTTGGGAAGTCCTTCTTGCCTGCTTATTTCAGTATGGCAAATGGCCCAAACTACTAATGTATCAATACGTAAGCAGAATTCTTCTGAGAAATATTTCCTTGATAGCCTATTCGTTTGGTAGTATATTTTGCCTTAAGTATTTGAAGAAGAATTCTTTTTACTGGCATTAAATAATTTCTTTCTTTGTTTATTCTCAACTAAGATTAAACTCTATAGATATTGCAGCAAAACTTCAAAGCATCTGCATACTACAGCAACTACTAGACATATTGTTGAGATGATTTATCTTGTTTTCTTGATCCTAACAAAACTAACTTGTAATTGATAAATAATGAGACAGTTATGCTGTGTGTGAGATGGAAATTATCACATCAACATTTGTTAATTGCATCACATAACCAAGTTTTCTAGTGGCTAACAATTGTTTTGTACGCTGTCATTTTGATCTTTGAATATCATTATGCACCATCTTGTTTGATGGTATATGGGGACTCTTTACAGTTAAATTTGGAGCAAGTCAGTTAAATGTGAAGGAAGCATCTTGTTGTCTAAACTTGCTTCCAACTTGAGGTTATTTTCTCTACTGACTGGCGACAATTATTTGTCATCTCTTCCTGTTCTGTTTCCAAGATGCTTTAACTGGCATTAAGGATATATTCCTTAAACACCCGACGGAGTTGAGTTCGCATAAACTGGCTGTTATAGAGAAATTGCGTGAACGCATCAGCGATGATGATAAACTGGTTCGGGAAACTCTCTATCAACTTCTCAAGACCGTGGTTTTCCCTAGCTGTAAAGAGGTAATTCTTTTCCTTTACCGTAATCTTGTCATATTACTGGCACTTACATATTGAATTTTGTAACTAACCTTTGCTTGCAATTCGTGTCATGCCTTTTAAACATTATGCTGATGGGCCAAGTGTATTGCGTAATGATTCTACCACAAATAATTGGAAGGACCTTCTTCTCTTTTATCCCCATATGGGGCTAGGTCAGAAACTGGCCGGCCCTTCTTGTTCTCCAAGAAATCATTGGCAAAATAATTTATCTTATTTGAAAACAAAGGTTTGTCGACTAGTTTCGGTAGTTAGGAGGAACGGAGAGTTCGTTGAGAATTTAAGATGAAACAAGTGGGGAGCACGCTCTGTTCCAATTACAAGGAGGAATAAAGACGAAAACTGGGCTATGGGGATTCAAAGATACGTGGGGAATCAGCTAATTGTTACTCAACAATGAGTTAAGAGGTGAGGCATTCATAGCTTTGAACTATGAAGCCTTGATTCTAACTTCGAAGTTCAAAGGTTCCATCTTATCCAACAGACTATTGGCTCCCTGTGAAAATTTTGGAATTTCTTTCTTGTCAATGATAAAACACTTAACACTAGCAGCCCAAACAAACTTTCTGGACATATTATGAAATGACTTGCCACAAAATTCATAAATAATCCATGAAATTACCTGCTATCAAGGGTGAGGAGCTTTTGAAATGGAACAGAGCTGGAAAATAAGAGTTGGATTTTTTCTAGAGAGAGCGCAATAAAAGAGAGGTGACAAGGAGGTACTTCTTGTTCTTGATTACCCATTGGGCAAGGGGCATTAACAGTAAAGCCTTTTGGCACATAAATTTCAACCAATTTTGATGTACAGGGCGATGACATGAAATGTTATCTTGACTGGCCTTTTTTGTACTCCCCGTTGTTTTGGAGGTGTGACTGTGTGAGGTGTCTAGGCTATTACTAGCTTCGCAATGGTAGAGAGTAGAGACACATGTAGACCGTTCTCTTAGAAGTCCTGTTATGAGGTATTTTTTAGGTTGTTTTTGTATATCCCTGAGGAATCACTTTGTATTTATGTACTTTGTTATTTATATGAATTAATTACTTGTAAAAAAAAATTAGGGGTGCAAATGAAGTCATACATAGATGGCCCGCAGAAAAGATTTGGATTCACACAGGGCTACAATTCATGGACAATTAATCAGAAAAGATACGTTGCCTCAAAGCAAATGAAATTTAGAGCCCATAAAATGCAAAGGTCACCAAGATGTGGCAATGGCATCACTGGAGTCGACGTAAGAATGTTCCGTTCAAAGATTGATACCATCAGGTCAGCACATTTGAGGTTGAACTGAATAATACGACAAGATTGTGTTCAGACAACAACCACCTTATCATGATTGACAACAACCATTTGAACTCAAATTGGTCGTCAACTCGTCATCAATAATCTTATCAATAGCCCTCTATAAGAGGAAACGATCTTTTTCCAAGAACGAAGAAACTATATAGAGAGATAGACCAAGGAGAAAATGTGTGAGAGAGAGGAAACGATCTTTTTCCAAGAACGAAGAAACTATATAGAGAGATAGACCAAGGAGAAAAGAGAGCTCAGGCACTCGATCTAGCAATCTCCAACAAATCTTGAGGACCAGTCGGTGTATGCATGACATGGAATAGGTAAACGGTACCCATCCCTTTAATCTATTGTCTATTTTTCATGTAAACAGGGGCTTGAATCCCAATATCAGTGAAGAAAAAATCATTCCTCTCTTTTCTTTTATGGTTAATTCTTTTTTACTCTTTTAGTATGTAATTAACAATTGGACTCCCAATCCGGAAATAAGAGCCTACAAAGCAAACAATCAACATTGTTTGCTTGGACAACGGATATTTGGGGCATGAATTTTGAAGTGTAGATCAAACTCTCTATGTTTCAAAATTTGTCTACGACGCCCTAATGTTACGCTTATCTTTTGTTTTTGAGGTTTTCCCTTGATAAATCTTGTAAGATCTCAGAAATTGAATGAGAAAAGGGAAGAACACAGACTGAGGTGGTTTGGCACATTTGTGCTATGTCCACTCAACTGGTGCACTTATGGGGTAGAAAATTAGTGTGCATGGAATTCACATCATGCGAACAAATCTAAAATCTTGCAAATAGAGAAGCCTCCCCCCCTATGGCAAATAGTGAATTTTCACATACTAACACTGTGGAAACACATCAATTATGCAAGGAATGGCAGATCTTGCTAATATTAGTTGGACCTCATTCAGTCGCAAATGGGCATGGCCCATGTGAAACAAATGGACTGGATAGACAATCATTAAGAATATTTGAATGTGATTAAAAATCGATTTTGACAACATGGAATCAAAGATGGTCAGAAACAACCAGTAGGAATTGGCGTCAATGAAGATGAACATTTATTTATTGTTTTTCTAGACAGAAATTAGCCACGTGACTGATTTATTATGCTATTGGTGGAATTAACAAGAATTGCCAGACAATGTCGTTTTCCCCATAAACGTTGCGGAATCAAATTCAAAGCTAGGTCTGATTGACCCGCCTTCCTTCCATGACAAAGCTTATGATGGAAACGGAAGAAGTCTGAAATTTTATGGAAACAAGAAGGGAAGAAGGCAGATTAACATGGTTTTGCACATTGTGCCGAAGTCCACGTACACAAAGGACCTATGGGCTAGATATCACTTTTGGGTTTTGGCAACTAGTAAACAATGAGCATCACCTATATATTGGTGGAATAGAATTGCATGGGATGTGATGATATGAAGGTACATAAATCATTAATCAAGTGATTTAGTTGAACCAAGAATGATAGGTTTTGATATATCTTCAACATCCTAAACTGGCCATCCAAGGAATGAAACCATGCTTTGGAATATGTTTCGAAAACCAAAAAAGTTTGTGCCTACTGACTTTGGGGAAGTGAGGCCTTTAAGCATTCCAGGTAAGGGAGGCATGATACTTGAGGGAATGGGGAAAGGGTTTACTCTACCTTATCAGGCCTTAGGGAATTAGACACAAAGGAAGACAAGCATGGTGTGTAACATACTGAGTAGTAAGCATTTGGTAGGATTGTTCATAACGCCTTGTTGTTTCGTTTGAAAGAGGTGATGTCGTATCTGTCCAATCTTCTAGTTGAGGATACTATTATGCCAACATGTGGTGTTTTCTGACAGTAGTTTGGTGTGAAATAATCCTCAAGGTCCTCGAAAACCTTCCCACCCCTAGTGCCATAAACATTGTCGTCGCACATGGTAACAGAGAATTTCATCTGAAAAGGTTAAAATATCATTAGCTTGGCCAATTCTTGAACTTGTTGTGATAGAGTGAATTAGCAAAGAGAACTGGAAATGGGTGTCCCCCATCTAATTTTCATCTAGAGTTAAAATTGGAACTCTTCCGCTAAGGTTTGCAGCCCTTATATTCTGTATTCGGTCATCTCTTGTGTTTTTCTTACTCCAGTATAGTAAATCTGGAGTATGCATTCCTCTTGATCATTATCCATAGGCTGATACTCTGCCTTATTTTGCAGGAAAGTCAAGGGCCTCTTGTTTCATTGATGATGTCATATATTTTCAATGCAATGACACATTTGGCAATTGATGTTCGGTTGATGGCTTTCAAATTTTTTGATCTTGTTGTCCAATACTACCCGTCGTCCTTCTCCATGCATGCTGAAAAGGTAGTTTGTAAATTTGTTCTGTCTACACATTATTGGTCTTTATTAATTGAGATGCTGAGTATGTGATTTGTATCTTTCTCATTGTCATACGGAAGAGTACTTAAGCAGCACATATACAACTCTCAATCTATTTATTTTCTTTATTATATGCTTAATTGAATTCTGTGCCTCAAAGATTGCTATGGTTGTTTCTTGATTGGTGGATATGGTGAAGTAGATTCTGGTTTTTCCTTTTCTTAGTTTGGAAGCATAATCTTGCTATATCGCAACGGTAGTTGGTTGGGATTTTTCTTATTGTTTTTTGAGTTTGTCTAGTAGATTTCCTTTTTCTCCTCTTTCCTATCTTTTCTATCCTTTTACTCCAATGTTTGTTTGAGCAGTCCTATTGGTTTTCAGTTTGTTATCGCTGCTATTATCATGATACCTCTATTTGATTGGTGTGCTTAACATAGTTTTCTTTATTTATGTTGTTTTATCAGATTTTTCAGAACTATGAAGATATACTACGAAAGAACCAGTTCTATTTACCAGACAAGGGCAAGCTTAAGACTGCTCTTGCTGGTTTAGTCCACTGCTTGTTATTGTTGCCGAGTAGTAAGGAAGGTCATGACTCATCTTGTGAAACGGTACCTTCTAGAAAGAGGCCATCTTGTTTGTGCACTTTCATTTGTATTTGGTACCGCAATGCGGTTTTGGTGTTGTTAGATGCTTTCATTGTCCTATTGTTAATGGGTCCCCCCCCCCCCCCCCCCCCCCCACCCCACAAAAAAAAAAAAAAAACATAATTTTGCTTGATATTGGAATAAATTAAAATCACTTTTTGTCCAGGATCTTGTGCTCCTCTAGTGGAATGTTTTCTTTTCTTAGGAATTTCATTATTTGCTTGTATTGACTTGGTAATCTTCTAGATGTACCTGTTTTTGGTTCCTATTGGATGAATTATGTCTTGAGTTTTCATTTGGAGGTGCTTTTACTTCATGCATTGCAACTTAATTGTCATGGTATAAACCTGGTTGGAGTTACATTTTACAAAATTAGGGATCGTAACCCTTCCTTTCCACCATTGCTTAAAGAGGATGAGAATATTTGTTGGATGTTAGATTGATTGAGACAATAGAAAAAAGATTGTCTTAAGAGCATCCACCATGTATAAAGGGTAAGTGCAATATGTTAATTATTTAGCTAGTTTTTGGGTATTTGTTATCTTGCATTGGATGTGTTAGGGTATGGGTCAATTTTAGCACATGATGAAGTGTTGGCCCTTCTTCCCATTTAAGAGTGGACCCCTCTGAACGAAATTTAAGCCAGCCCATAAAATTTTCTGGTCATTACCTATTTAAACACTTGACCAAGTGAAGTGAACTCTATTTTTGCCTATGATGACACTTTAACATGTAAAATTTTAGCATCTCATGATGGATGCTCTAAGCACCAGAACTCTGCCTTGGTAACATTCATAGCTGAGGGTTTCAGATATAGGTAGGAGAGATGATATCGACCTTTGTATAGATATTGGTCTATGTCACAGAAGGACACAGTATTTCTAGCAATGTTAGGTCTGTTGAGTAGGGAAGACATGCAATTTATTGTTGTCTTCCCTTGATAAGGTCGAGTGATGGGCGAATTGCATGTGAAGTTAGGTTTCCAGTTTTCATTCATCTAGTACGTTAAGGAGGCTAATAGAGTTTTTGCTTGACGGAGACTCAATATTATTTGCTAGGTGGTACCTGAGGGATGCCAGAAAGTTGAACTGAAACATGTTTTTCTGTAGATTAGAGTACTGGTTTGTCAGCTTTCTATTGTTTATGAAGATAATTAAAGAGATCAGCAATCTGGTGGAGAATCCGTGGAAGTTGAACACAAAAATGGTTGGTCGAGGTCACTGTTTAGGCATCTCGTGGTAGAGTGAAAGTTTTTTCCGCTCAGCATGGTAGAGTGAAAATTGGATCATGAAAACGATGAGAATAAAGGTCAAAAAAGGGGGGGAAAAAGAGAGAATAGAGCCATAGAGGTTGGTTGTGGATGTCCATTATTCCTATTTGTTGAGTCAACTTAGCTTCCCTTAGTATGCTTTCTTGGCTCTGCTCTTCTGTATTTGCTTGGTCAACTCTGCTTGATCAGAGCCACACAACTTTTCTCTACCTAGTTCCATTCGCCGTTCTTGGTCATTACGACTGTACGACTCATACAGATACATGCCTGCTTAGGTTATGAATACCCCCAAGACCCTTGAGGGTTGGTGTTTTGGTTATGAGAGATCCGAATAACCCAGGACTCCCTCATATGATCACCTTGGACCTATAGGTTGGCTGCTGAAATTGATTGATCATCAAAGTTGCTTGGCGTCGTTGGCGACTTCTCTGTAAGTGGCTCATTTTTATTATATGTGACAGAGAAGCTTCTGCAAGATTTGACTTTGATCAAGTTTAGGTGTCCTTAAATACAACTTCTGAGGTTTGAGTATTGGTGTAGTTCAAATAGGGGATAAACCATTTGTCGACTGCAGACTTCTGTTAATTGCCGCCATAGTCCAATTGATAAGTATTCATTCTCAATATTGTCCTTTTATTCTGGCTTAAATATATTTCATGACCAGTAAGCGATAGTTTTGGAAAGACTAAACATTTTATATATTTGACTTTTTAGAGGATGACTAGTAACTTGTGATGACGTCCCAAAATTGTAAAATGGACCAGCTATCTGAGATGGAGTATGTTATTTGCCTCTTAATCAATGTATTCTAGTCAGTTTAGTCTCTTGAACAAAGGGTTTTTTAGTTCCTCAAACAGATTCATTCTAGTTGATTAGGGGCATGTCTCTTACTCCCCTTTGACAACTTGCAGTTTTTCTGGAAATTATTCCTAGTGTCCCTGTTGGTTCCTAGTGTCCCTGTTGGGCATTTCAACTACTTCCTGTAAATTGGTGTTTTCTATGTAATAGGATGTTGCCGCTCAAGGAATTTTACATGCTTTTGAGCCTGAGGCACCTAAAGATTCTGTTGGTAAGTGAGTGAACGTTGCAACTCATGCATGTTTTCCTCTTTCATCTTCCGCTGATGTCTACATCAGATTTCTCACGCCTTGTGATCTTTGAATGTTGATGTTCCTGTTTCCAACACATAGATATGCTTAACCTTCCGCTCTTGAGGGCACTGTAGTCTATAACATTTTTTGATTACTTAGATCAGCAGTAAGAAGTTTTCGCTAATCGTACAGCAGCTCATTCTATTGATATTGAGCAACACTTATTTTTGTTTAAATTCTTTTCTTGGAGTAGGATAATATTGATGTTATCATTTCGGATGCCGGTGTCTTTGGTTTTTGCAGAATTTTCCGTCATCAACAAGAAACTGAAGGACCTTATGCCTGTTTTAGTCACTTGTTTCCAAGATTTTATTCGGTTGGCTCATACCATGACTCAACTTGATCCTCAATCTTTTGATTGTATGCTATTTATACTTCAGAGTATAGATCTTGTAGTCAAGTTCTTTGCTTCTGGGATTGGCGGCTGTAAGCAAGAGCTACAAGTGTCCATGCCTTCTCATGATGGACTGGCTGCAACCATACAAGGTCAAACTATCATGCCGTCATTTTTGAAGAAGTTATTTGATTTGTTTCCGCTCAACCCAATGTATAACCTTTCAGGAAAGGTATTTGCAGCCCTTGGAAGTTAAATGGCTTTTACACTTGGTCGTGATATATTGTTAACATTCATTCTCATTGTCTTTTTTATTCGCATTCTTTTTGAATGGTGAAATGATCTCTCCAAAATTGAAGTGTTGTAGTTAGTTTATACTGGACCATGTTTGGAAATCATAGGATTATATGAATACTGGAATTGATTCTATTGAGTTTTGTTAGAGTGGCATATAGACGGGATAAATCTGATGGGGATTATTTTTTATCGTTGGATGAGGAGAGAGATAACCCGGGAAAGGGGGATTAGCTAATACCACCCCTCCCGTGGCATTAGTTATCTCCCACACGTGGTAGTAAATGGACAAATAGTCCACCCTTGTCCAATACGTCTCTCAACCGATTGTGCACACCAATGCCGAACTATGGAAAAGGGGGAACATGTGGGGACACCCCTTAATCCCACCCTGTAGTCCCATCTCTCTTACTTATCATGCAGTCAAACATGCCATAAGTAGCATGGACAGATACATGACAGACTCAATGACACGTTGATTTCAAAGCAAATGCAGGTCATGACATGAATTGCCCCTGGTGCTTGTGATACTTGTAATGCAAACAACTTATGAAATATGAACAAGATTAGCTAACACTCTGTATGTACACAAATGTAAATCTCAAACAGATGCAAGAAGCAGAAAGTTGCCGTAGCAGTGTTGAAAGTCACGCACAATCATCGAATTGCAGCTGACTAAAAGCTGGAACAACCTTTTAGAAGATTCTAGGGTTACCCCTAACAAAGTCAAATCTTATCCCTCTTTTAGAGTCTACTTTAATGCTTTTATTGTATTTGGGAAATGAAGAAGGTTAATGCAACTAATTTGCTTCCAAAAGTGCTGCAACTACCTTCATATCCATTTCATGCTTTTTCAACGTATGGCATATTTCGTCTGAATGCAGATTCTCGCTCATGAGGTGTTCAAAATTTCTATGATACATACTAGAGACTTTTGTATTTGCACTTACATTCATGTAGCCTATCCCTCTAATTTTTTAATTTTCTCCATTGCAGGATGATGACAAATATTTTATCTTGAATATCTTGATAACGGAAATCTTTTTGCGCTCAATTGACTGGCTATGTCCTCCTGTTGCTTTGGTGGAAAAATTTCTTGATTTCTTCACAACTGCTCTCTTTGAAGAGGTATGATACTCAAACTTTTGTATTCCATATTACTTGTACTTTTCTGTGTAGAACCTTTAAAGCATCTCTTTGCAATACATGACTTTGTTATTTTAGTGCTAAACTAGCATAAGGTGGTAATTTGATGAGTTAGATGTAATTCTGGATTCTGAAAGGTAGATACTTGTGGGAGGAGTTCATGTGTACTTTCAAGACAGTCACCTTGGGACACTCGGAGCTACTTTGTTGATATGTTGTTTGTGCTCATGGGAAGCTTAAATGATGTCAAGGTGATTGGAATTTCCTTGAGAACCAAACCAAACCGAGCCTTAAGTCCCAATTAAGGCTTGCCATCAGAGAAAAAGACAATTATTCACTTTGGCTACCCATCGGAGACCTTGAACAACCAGATTGACCACACACACACACACACACACACATAGAGAGAGAGAGAGAGAGAGAGAGAGAGAGAGAAGGTCTGGGAGGCCAAGTACTCGCCGCCTGGGGCCCTGGGTGCTAGAAGGCCCCTTGCCCGACTAGGCGCCGAAGCCTCATCATCCGGGACGGCCTAGCCCGCGAACTATGAAGCACCGACACCTCTCCGGGAGCCTGTATCGCAGTGTCCTGACACGGGGACACGGCTGAAAACGTGTCCCGACACGCCACGTGGCATGGGACACGGCTAAGTAACTTTTTTGGATGGGGACACGGCTGGGGACACAGATAGGGACACGGGGGGAGAGAGAGAGAGAGAGAGAGAGAGAGAGAGAGAGAGAGAGAGAGAGAGAAGCCGAGAGAGAGAGAGAGATTTACAGCAGCAGCTGAGAGAGAGAGAGAGAGAGTAGAGAGAGAGAGAGAGAGAGTAGACATACCTGCTAGAGGATGAGATCTAATAATTTTTAGGGTTCAAAAAGTTGAAATGTCGGTGGCTGATGAAAGAGACGAAGGAGTTGGGTATTATATATGCTAAAATACAGTTTACCCTAAGTTTTTGAGTAATTATAAAATTACCCCTAATAGTTTTAAAAAATTCAATTTTACCCCTAAAAGTTTAAAAAAAATTCAATTTTACCCCTGAAAGTTTTAAAAAAATTTAATTTGACCCCTAAAAGTTTTAAAAAATTCAATTTGACCCCTAAAAGTTTTAAAATATTTTATATATATATATATATATAGGAGAATATTCTCCTAAGGGATCCCTTATTTAAATTTGGTGCGGACCTCACCTTTCCGGATCAAATTTTGACGATCCGAACCGCTCAATGTTTTTAAAATGCGTTTTCCAAGGTCCACGCGAGAAATCTTCAAAAAAAAAAATACCCGGAAGGGCTTGATCCAAACAGTTTTCGGTAAAACTGTACATATTCGGATCGTCAAAATTTGATCCGGAAAGTTGAAAAAAGGCTAGGTCCGCACCAAATTTTTAATAAGGGATCCCTTAGGAGACCGGCTTCCTATATATATATATATATATATATATATAAATAAATATACACGTGGCGTGTCCCCCGCCGTGTCCGTGTCCCCATTTTTTTAGAATTGCCGTGTCCCCGTGTCCGTGTCCGTTTCCGCATCCGTGCATCATAGCCCGCGAACTTCCCAAGCCCGCCCATGGGCCGGGTGTAGCGGGCTTTTTTTTTTTAGCAGACTGGGCGGGCTGGGCTGGGCTATCTCTTAAAAGATGAAGCCCATAGACTTATGCTAGTACGGCGGGCTGGCAGGCCAGTCATCGGGCGGGCTAGGATGGGCTATTTGGGTGGGCCAAAATGCTTATTGTATTGATTTTTTTGGGCCAAGATTAATGGTTTTTTTTTTTGGATATGCCAATAGACTGAAATTAAATAAACAAAAGAGAGCATAAAAACAAAGAAGATGATTTTTCATTTAACCAAACGATTTAATCTTGAAATTGAAAAGCTAATATACTGAAATTAAATTGCCAAATGCTATCGTTGGTATTTGCACAAGTCTTAAAAGTTCACTCTATTATCATCAATTATAGGTTTACTACAAAACGAATTAACTAAATTCACCCAGAATTAGTTCCATAGTAGTAGTTTCGAAAGACATGAAATTAAAACTTAATGATTCCACAATGAGTTGATTAATCACAACATTATTAACCCAAGAAGTAAGATCGACCCATCACTTATTTTAGCAATCTGGCAAATGGGACTCGGGAGAGAGAACTTTTTACATGTGCAAATTGCACTAAGGAAATTAGGAAAATAATCAAGTGTTTCAAGTACCAACTACCAGGTATGCCTAGTTTTTGGTGCATCAACATATCCGGGTTACTGGGCGGGCGGGTATCTCGGGCTGACAGGCTGGGCCGACGGGCGGGCGGGTTAGGAAGAAAATATTTCGGCCCAAGCCCTGCCCATAGAAAACCCAGGCTGGGCTAGCCCGCCCATTTGGCGGGCTCGGGCCGGGTAAAAGCCCAGCCGGCCTGGCAGGCTTCAGGCGGGCTGTGGGCCGAATGATGAGGCTTCCGAGTACTCGGCCTGGAAGCTAGAAGGTGGTTGGCCGCCCTGGGAGTGCCTATCGAGTTTTAGAACCTTGGAGAGAGAGAGAGAGAGAGAGAGAGAGAGAGTGCAAAACTACAAAAGTATCATTGCTTGAATCAACCATGGTTTGCTCAGTTTGGGGGAAACTTCACAGAAGAATTGTTGGTAGGGACTACTACTACTTGGCTGCAATTTCAGTTAAGAGGTTGCTAGAAGCCTAGACTTTTCGAAATAGATTGGTTGTTGATGTCTAATGTGTTTTAGGAAAAAGGCTGATGGGATAGAAAACGAGGTATGGAGTTTGATTTTGGGAGAAAAAATTCTGCTTATTGTTGGTTTTTTGCCATTAGATGAGAGTGGCCCACCATGGGATCCTCCCTTGACAATTGTAGCAGCCAAAGTTGAAGATTTGAGGCAGCCAAAAATCTTGATTTTCTTCTCACGCGTGATTGAGCCTTAAATGCTATTTCGTTTCTTCTGGTCATGTAATATGTATATATGTATTTGTGCGTGAGGAGGTGAAGATTAAGGAAAAGAGAGAGAGAGAGAGAGAGAGAGAGAGAGAGAGAGAGAGAGAGAGAGAGAGAGAGAGAGAGAGTTGAGAGTGAGACAGAGCAGAGAAAGGGTAGAGCTGTGTGAGGGCTCCTCCTTCGGGAGGGAGCCGAGCTCCTCGAGTGAGACTTTGTCAGGAGAGTGTGAGAGAGAATGAGAGGTACACAATGAGGTTGAGTGGTAGATACTCCCATATAATTCTTTGTATTTCTCATATAGTGAAACACTCCTCTCCTCCCGTGGACGCACCCGAGATTGGGGAACCACATAAAATTACTTGTGTTTCTGTGTGATTGGCGTGTGTGTGGGCAAACCTGTGGGGCTGGGCACAACACTTATGATTGCCACAAATTCTTATGGCTGTGGGAAAATTAAATAGGAGAACGTTACATGGGTCACATCTAACATCTCTGAGGCTTTCTCGATGTATTGGCCTGGATCACACAATTAGTCTGAAGGTTTGCAGTCTAAGCTCTGAAGATTAGCAGGAGATTGTGATTTATACCTAGGCTCCAGTTGTCTGTCCAATTTAGAGATTTGACAACTTCTTGTAAGACTAATATATCTTTACTTGAGGTCTCACACAGAGGGCTCAATTACTATCAAAGACAAGACTGGTCACTCCAACCACCTTCTTGTAGTATCAAAAGCATGCGAATGAACTCACATTGGCAGCACCAATATGCATATTGTATCCAGAATCTGATACCTTAACATCACAAACGTGTCTCAATATCTGTTCATGCTCCTGTTTAACACAGTCCAGAACGAGAGACCCTTAGTTTGATTTCATAACATCCATCTGGGTAGGATAAAATCAAGATGTTTATCAGCTCCTTCAACTATCTTAATGCAAGGTAGTCTCAATAAAAAGGGCAGCTTTTGTTGAGGGATTGGTAAACAACTTCAACTCAGCTAACTGTAATGTGGTCTGTTTATCTATAATATCTGTTTTGATGGTAGAGCAAAGTGGGTGCTAATGGTCTGTAGTTTATGGGGTGTATATGCTTATTTTCTTCTTGCTTTTTTCCTTATTAGTTTATTAATGTTTTGGGTTTGGTGTGTGTTGCACTTGCTGGCACTGCTTTGATGTTTTTCTTGTTAAATGTTCTTTCCATATTGCTGATATGCTCAGGTAAACAGAAAGCAGCATCCCTACCCTCTGACCCTGAAAAATGTTATTGAACGGAAACAAAAAGAATGTGGAAAATCTGTGGAAAATCACGTGTTACATATCCTATTAAATATAACATGGCCTTTGTTAACATGCAGGTATGCAGTGGCACACAGTCTGGCAAAGTGTTGCACGAGAAGCACGTACTTTCCCTGATTCCTTTTATTCCAAAACTCATATTGCAAGTAGCTGGTTATTGGAAGTCTTGTACTCTACAGGTCTGGCTCATCCTTTTCTGAAATTACTTGGGTACTAAGGGCTATGCTTTGGCCATTTCTCGTCTCATTTTTTTTCTTTGACAAGGCCATCTGTTTAAGGGCTTGGCTGGTCCTTTGTTCTATGTCTTTTGTTTCTAAGTTGTTGGAGATCCATGAAACTATTGTTGTGATAAGTGTAATCTTGAATAACTGGGACTCCCATTGCAGGCTTTTACGAATATTTTCAGAAGTTGCAATCTAGAGTCTTCATTGAAATGGGCTTGCCTTTCTGCAATAGAAGAAATGCTGGTTCCTGTAAGCTCCTGCTTTTAAAGTTCAACTGACCTTCATTATTTATTTATTTATTTATTTATGTTCCTTATTTATGATTATGCCTACAGTTATCAAAGCTTTGCATTCTTTTCGGCATTTTGGTGTATTTTTTCTTGTGTGGGATGTGTTTGTGTGTGTGGGTTGGGTGGGTAAGGTCAACTCATTTGACTGTTCAGTTCTTGGGTATGTCTTTTTGTCCTTTATTGTGTATTGTGCACATAAATCAAAATGATTCTTGGGTCTGCCCTCTCTGATGCCTTTTGGCTTTGATTTGAGGGCATGATTCCGCAGCAAACGCGACGGTATAGGGGGATCACTGTTTCAGTGGTATTCTATGAGCAGCCACTTTGTGCATTTATTGCCAAAGGTTAGGTCTGTCTCCAATCCATCTGTTTCAGTGGTATTCTGGGAGCAGCCACTTTGTGTATTTATTGCCAAAGGTTAGGTCTGTCTCCTATCCTTCCCCCGCCCATACCCCCAATTATTGGGGACTAAATGGGTTATGTTATTGTTGTATCATTTAGCCGTTCCTAAAAGCAGCACAAATCTGTCTATCTATATATTGACCTTTTTTGAAATTCATGTGTGGGCAAGGTTAACTCATTTGACTGTTCTCAAGCAAACATGACTACATTTTCTCTCCTTTGTAGCCTACTTTCAAATGTAATCCTTTTTTTCCCCCGATGCAAATTACAGAAGCAAGGCTTGAAGTACCTAGATGCAAGTGATCAAGAAGAGTTAGACTATCAGATTACTTGGATAAGAGAGCTTCCACTTATTCTAATCATGTTAGGTGATAAGAATCCATTGCGTTCCAGGGTACGCCTTTACAGTCCAAAAAAATTGTTCGTTTACACGTGTTCTTCAAATCTTTGCTTCTCATACATTCAGATCAAAATGTTCTCAGTTATTTTCCACTGAGTGGTTGCAATTCTTCTTGCAGAGTGTGTTGGGCCTTCTACTTCGGTTAGGACAATCGTCTGTTTCAAACACTTTCTTTGCTCAGGAGTATGATAACATGCAGTACTCATTGACAGAATTTTACTGCACATGCATAGATGAGAGTAAGATTTTAGGTCTATAAATTTTATATTTTCGGAGGATGCTTATTCATGCGGATCTGAGAACTGTCAATTATCTTAGTCGCCATGCTTGTATGTTGCAGGGAATGTATCTTACGGTCCTTTTGTTAGGCTTGATAGAGCTGCTCAGGAGCTTTCTCTCTGTTGCCTTTATTATTTCTCTGTTTTGGATTCCCCCATGCTCAAGTCACTTGCTTGGTCTTGCTTATGTAAGTACACCTGGTGTTTCAATCTCGTGGAGTTTCATCATGAAGCTTCCTGGATTGAATTTATAAGTTTATGTTGTTGCATTTCCATCTTTTGATATGTGATTCCAGTACTGACAATGAATAATGGCTTGGATTCATCCTGTATCAACATCAAATATGCTATGTATTTTTTAATTTGAGTAATTATAACTTTTAAGTAGGCAAGTTCGGCGCCCACGAAGGTCCCCAAATTTTCCAAGAACCCTTTCCCTATTTGACCTTGGTTAAAAGGCCCCTAATACTCAATTAAAAGACCTAGAAAAATAACTGGCTGCTTGTAAATGCTCAGAACACACTAAAGAAAGATCATTTATATTCAAAGACTATCAATGACAATAGTATTCGGAGGCCCTACTAAAAAAAGTGAAAAGCCCAGTCTTGGAACGTAAAATGCAATTTTCCTATGACTGTCCCAAACCCTAGGAGAAAGTATGTTGTTCTAAGGCACTAACATAGAAACTTTGCTTGTATGAGGCCTGATAGTAAAGGGTAAATATAAGAGTCTCTGTCATCGCCCCCCAAGGTTTTTTTTTAATTTAATTTTATTTTATTTTTAAACAGAGCCCAATATAAGGGAACCCATTTTTATCTAAATGACCCAACAGTAAAGCCAATGTGCCTTATCTTATAAGTAAGGTGGTAGTCTCATCTCATTGCTAAAGATTGAAAGAAATGAATTTCAAATAAAAGATGACTATAATGTCACTTAACATTGTATCTTAGTTTGATGTTTAAACGTAACAAATGTTTTTTTTTGAGGTAGAGCTCAGTAACTCAACCAGTTCTTTGGACTGTGCAAGTATGTCAGTGCCCCCTTTTCATCTTACATCAACCGTATTTGACCCCCTGACTCCTTGCAAAGCTGTGGATACACATTTGAGGGACCGAATTTGTTCTTGGAATGGCGTGGTTAATTCTCAGCTGAAGTGGGAATACATGCCAAGTTTGGAGTATCTCACTAAAGTTTTGAAATGTAAGGCCGGATATTGTTTGGAGTTTGGAGTTAGGGTTGTATTATTTCCTTAGCTATTTTGGATGTTTTGATTGTAGTTTGTTTTCCCCTTTGGCTGGGGGAAATAGTGGGAGGTAGGCTATTTTCCTTTGCTTTCTGGATGTGTTGGTGGCTGTTTTCATCTTCGTTTGGCTGGGGATTTTCTTTTGCTCATAGGGGCATATCCCTCTTTTATTTGTTATTTTGGTTTCTGAATAGCTTTTAGTTTTATCGAAATAGAGAAGGCCTTGATTGACTATATTCTGAAGCTGCATCGGGAGAACTTTTTTTGTTTTATTAGCTCTCTCTGTCTCTCTCACTCTCTCTCTCTCAGTGAAGACAGTTGGGTGAAGTTATCTATGCCAACTATTTCTATATATTCTAGTGGAAGATGTTATCAAATAGATCGCGTTTTTTCGTCACATGTTAGAAGATTCGAGGTTTACACTACCCTTACTCCAACCAACTCATTATCAAGGGTATGAACTTTGTCTTCATCGGGGTTGAATCCACAACCTCACTGCACAACCAATGGGTCAACTGTCCCGGTTTTAAATACATGGATGCTGCAGTAAGCTGATACTAAATGTTCTTTAATTACATTTACTGATAGGTCTGTAAAATCATGATAGTTAGGAAAGATTCGTCTTCAGTGACACTAATGCATCTTCAATATTGTTATGATAATATGCCTTAACTATGTTACTGTTATCGGGAGATCAGATTTAGTGTCTAACTGTGGTACCAAATTATTGTAGATGATGGTTTGGAACCTTCTGTAATATTTCGGATCATAGAGGTTCTCCATTCCGCCTATAAAGTTGGACACATCCAGATTGCTGACCTAAGTAGTTTCTTCATCACCTTACTCTCATGCTTCAAAGTAACTGGTATGTTGTGTGCATTTTCTTTTCACCCAGTTATGTTGCAGAAATAAGTATGTTTGCATTTGGACATATGAAATTTTGTGCATGTAGAAGGCATTACTCTTATATCAGTTTTGTTCTGTTACTAAAGGGCAGTTTGCTGATTTCTCTGACGGGATCAGTAAGTTTAACTAGTGTGCGTAATCGCTTGACAAATGCTTGACTTTCTTTTGCTTTTTTCCTGCTGAGGGTCCATATGTCTCTATATCAAAAAGAGTTTCAACCGCTATTTGGATGGTGCCATATAAGAACTCTCCACCAGACAACCCACAGGCCAAGCCTGTGGTGTTGAGGGTGGGGGTGAGGGGGTCTGAGTAATCTCCTTTCGGTGCTAATTTTGTGTTCTAGAAGAATTATATGCTTTGTTTAAAATTTTACTTATATGATCCTGCAAAGTCTTCACGTTATCCCTGGTTATGTCATACATCTTATATTTTTTGCATTTGGCATGGACAATGTATCATTGTCCTCTGTGTTTATTTCAAATTAATATAACTGAGAATATAAGATTATTTTTGGACAAAGCTTGACCATGTTGAGTAGAAGCCTTAAGACTTCAATTGTTCTGATTTTTAAGATCTTTTTTCTCTTCACCTTTTCCCTGTGCACGCCTGCCTCATCTCTCTCTCAGTTTTCTGCACTTATGATCTTGAATGGAAATGCGTGCCTAGACCACACAGAAGAATCAAGATTTATATCATCAACAAAAATAGCTCTTAGAGTATCAGCCAAGGAAGAATGAAGGAGATGGTGAGTTTGATAATATCAACCTATCAAAACGCCTTTGTTCAAGGAAGACAAATCCTGGAATGAAAACCGTTGGAGCTTCAAAATTCATGAATAAGAAGCCCTAATTGTTTCTTCATTGTTTGGCCAATCCTAACCTGGGGCTGCTCTAGGATTTTGGTTCATTGTTTCGAAAAATACATAGAGTTGTAATAACACAAAACTCCGTAAAAAAAAAGTGATATACGTTATCTATTTTTAATAAACTCTAACTTGGTGATATACACTTGGTTGTAAACTTATTGGGTTGGATTAATTTTGATTTTGTTTTATTATGCAATAAAGACTCAGAAATTTAATTGGACTTTCATTTACATTAGGTCCAAGTGGCCCAGTTCTGACACTGTTGAAGAAAAAAATAAATTATATGTATAAAACAGTTTTTGGGTGTATTTTTTGAACCTAGAGGATTCGCTTGAACCCCCTCATATACAAGTAGAGCTGCTTCTGATCCTAACTCACCAGAGAAGTCAAAACCAGTGAAAGTTACTCTCACACGTGTAGAGTTCAATCCCTGAAACAACCATTTAAGTTCTTGTATCATGGCCCTTCTATGCACCCCTTCAAACCCTATGGGTCTATCCCTTCACTGCACATGCCTAAAGAAGTTTATTTAAGGTAAGCCCTAAAGCCTCGTATTTTAGTGCTTTCCCATTTTGGTTCCAGTAGCACCACTTGAAGAGGGGTTTTCTTGGCACTCATCCTACATCACTTTCCGGTGAACAAGCTCAAGATCTTGTTGGTAACTTCTGGGAGGTTTGAAAGAACCAAAGAACTGAGTGTCACCTTCTATGAAGTGAAATGCTTTCAAAAGTTATGTCTTGAAACATCAAAGCATAAGGTAAACAAGTGAACCATTTTTCAAGTTTCATGGAGACCTTATTTGGGAATTCTTTCAAAATTCAAACATGACAATACCTATTTCAACTTTGTTAGAAACTCATGGTATCCAAGAGGAACAACGTATATTAGTTTGCCAAAGTTTATATCTGAAAGACTGAAACAAAAGTTGATGACCTACTACAAATGGATGAATTTCTCGCTCTCCCGTTTTGCGCCTTGTAGATTATTATTCGACATATGATGCATGATTTCCTATTCCAGATTTTGTTGGAGAACACTGGTGTAGCTCACCCTAAGTGGTTGGGGACTGGGGTGGCCTAGTTCTATTTACCTGAGTGTAGTGGGTAACGATGTTGAATGTGTAGCATCCTTATCCATTCTACTAACCCTCTTCTATGATAATATTTCAGGTGCCTAGCATGTTATCTTACTTGACCTCGTAAAACTTGTGTTATCAAGATTTAGATTGCTTTGAGAGGTTTCATTGCAATGAGTACTTAATGAAGCTAGCTTATTTCAGTATGTTTGCTGGTGTAGTTTCATGAATCTAACCTGTAAATTGATTAGGTTTCAAACAATAAGTCTCTTACCATCCCAGCCATTATCAGAACAAGATTTCACGTCAGCTGTGTTTTTAAAGCTGAATAATAGCATAGTATGGATCTTTTTAATTTGGTTGGAACTTAAGAATTATTCTTCTTCATAAGAAAAGAAAATGCTGCAAGAAACTGATGTTCTCCACTTTCTCCATCATCTACCATTATCAGAAGGCATATATTTCTAGAGACAGTTCATTTTGCTTCTGCACAGATTTATGTTTTTTAACGGGTATATTTAGTGTAACCAAGTGGTTTTGGTATGCAGAAAAGGGTTGTCCTATCTTGGAGAATGACGAGACCTCAAATCGTGGTACTTTGAGGTCGGTCACTACTGTTGTCTGCTCTTGCCTGTTGCAGATGGGAGATGATTTTCTTGTTTTCCAGATGCTAGAGACTGTAATTGTTGATCAGATTGTGAGTTGACTTAGTATCCCTCATCTCAGATTGTTCAATGAATGTATAGTAATGTCATATACTTGATCAATTTGTGCTGAATAATTTCGTCCACATTTGGTTGATTTTATTGATTCTTTATTTCTGTATTTCATACAATAACACCTGATCAGTCTTCAAAGGGTTTCCTGCAAAACTGAACTTTAGAGACTTCTCTTTTTTTTTTTATTTTTTTGTGAAATTTCAGCTGCTGAGACCAGCACTCGACAATTTATGTGCTCTGTTCAGGGTGCTTGTTGCACTTGATTGCAGGCCGACAAGACTTTCTCAACAGAGTATTCTCACTCTAAGCAATTTCCTTCCTGGATACTTGGTGGATGTTGTGATGGTAAGTGATTCTTTTCCTTGAACTCTTGTGGCAGTCAATGTATGTAAGATTATGAATGTCATTCGGGTGCTGTCTTCAGAAATAGGTGTTCCCCTTCATTGTTTTGATTGGTGAAAAATGTTCCCACTTTTCACCCAACATGTCTATCATCCTTGAATTTAGGATCGTTTTGTAAGAAAATTTGGCTTGGTTAATGGGATGTTTGGAGTTTTCATGCAGTTCCATTTATTAATTTTAGGTTATCACAAGTAGCATCACAAGTAGCAGAGTAGCAGACTGCTCAAGCTTTTCGGAAAATTACATCTTTTACAGTTGGCTAGTAACCATTAAATTTCCATGCCTCCCATTTTTTTTATGGGTTATTTACCGAGACACCCCCTGTAAGTTAACGTTTTTCACCGGATACCCCCTACAAGAATTTAACCTACCACGAACCACCTCTATCTTCCAAAACTTTACCCCAAGACCCCTTCCATCACCCCTCTGTCTAAAATCATCTAGAACCGTCAGTTCTTTTTATGATCAAAACCAACTTGTTTGAAACATGTTTTTAAGGGTATTCGCGAGAAATCGGCCCAAAATATGACCGGGAAGTGCTTGATCCAAACAATTTTTCATATTTTGGATCAAGCACTGTCCGGTCATATTTTTAGCTGATTTCTTGCGAGTACCCTTATCAACATGTTTTAAACAACTTGAATGGGTTGGATCATCAAAACATGACCCGGAACTATGAGATTCGAGACGGAATGGTGACGGAAGGGGTCTTGGGGTAAAGTTTTGGAAGATATAGGGGGTTCGTGGGAGGTTAAATTCTTGTAGGGGTGTATGGTGAAAAACATGAACTTACAGGGAGTGTCCCGGTAAATAACCCTTTTTTTTTTTATGTAGGATTATCATGATGCTTCTTGTGCCAAACCTCTTTTATTTATTTATTTATTTTTTTCTGTTCCAAAGTCCACTTACTATTCTTTTATCTACTGATGCAGTGCTTTCCAGAATCTGATGATCGGGCCCCGGAACCAGTTCCTAGAAGCACAAGCCATTATTATCTCTTGCCTTGCTATTTCTTGTTTTATCGGAGCGACAAACTTCTAAATCTTGTTTTGAACAGAATGGGATCATTGGTTATTGAAAAGAAGTCATTGCTCTGTTCTGGTGCGGCCGACCATTCTAGTTGGATAAATCCAATTGTCTCTGTCGTCCTACTGATGCACAAAGATGTTAAAATCCGGAAAGTTCTTTCATCATGCAAGGCGGTGATAGGGTCAATTTTAGACAACATACTTGTAGTACAGGTTCCGTCTTTCCCCTCAAGCTAAGCGTACTATATTCCTTCAAACCTTTAAAGTTTACCTTTCTCATTGATTTATGGTTCACTAAACGCGTCCTGTGGGATTATATAGTTCTACTTAATGTAGAACAAAATAAGGGCGATTACTGTGGGTATGATTCACTGTGATATAATAACCAAAGTACAGATTGCAATGTGCCTGTGCGATTAATTTGATTGTATTTCATCAGCTGAGTATGGTACTATTTGAACTCTTTCGAAACAACTTGTTTTCTTCAGATTGCTATATGTTCTCGAAAAATATAAGTACTCCATAAAAGAAGGGTGATGATCAGTATGAGAATGCAATGTGGAGAGAAGTACATTGCCAAGGGCTGCAGGCTTATATCAAAACCAGTATTCAGACCTTGTCTTTTTGCTCAATTAAAGGCGGGACTATGTAGCTCCATTCCAATAGATGTCGTGTCATGCAGGATTGCTAATGTTCTACTTCAGCAGAGTCGTGGCTAATTTTAATTTAGAACTTTAGATAGCTGCTGTAGCTTTTGACATTGTAAATTATGTACAATAACTCTAAATGCATGGGTGTAATTTCGGGGACTTCAGATTGGAATTCAGATTTCGTGAAATTTGTTAGCCATGGTATATCTTTTTCTTCTTTTTCTTTTTCTTTTTTTCCCTTGATAACCAGGTTATATCTAAGAGTAATTATTTTCAACATCTTATATTGATTGAAATTAGAGTACAACGGATTGGATGGAAAATTGTTTTTGGAGTTTAATGTGATGGTAAATTCTTGCTAAGTTGATGACATATTTAAGGTTGACTTAGTCATAGAGAAACACGTTCGAAAAAAACTGAATATCAGTTAAAAAACAGATGTTGAAACGGTGAATGGCGTTGCAAGAAATGTAAAATTAAGAAGTGTCGTGTCAGGCTTTTGCATTTGGAAAACAGTTGAGGCCTATCCATCCTTTGCCTCGTATGTATTATCAATCAGAACTTCAAACTCAAGGATGTTAGAACTGTTACCCAGGGTATGAGTTGTAAAAGCCAATCTGCATGGTATTATCTTGTGCAAGTAGTCCAACTTATGCAAAGTCACAAAAGAATAGTTAATCTAAGTTGACGTTTAATAAGGAAATCAGACAAATATGACATAGCTTGAGAAGAAAAGGAAGGGCCAAGTTTGCTATTGCTTGAGATTTTGGCTTTGTAAGAAGAGCAATTAGAGGGGACAAAACTTTCCAATTCAAGTTAGAGGTTTTAGTTCTTCGCCATGTAACCAGGAAATAGAGGCTATTCCTTAGCGGGAGTTTTGGTGGAAAATGGCAGCCAGGTTGCGTGCAATAATTGCAGGGTTTTGTCCGAAGTGATTATTTTTTAGTGGATTATTTAGCAACGAGGTATCGGAGTTTTGTTTTGTACATAAACAATGACGGTTTGTCTGTCTTGTAAATTACTTTCACTAGCAAAACCCTGCAGCACATCCAATCCTATATTTTCCCACGAAGGAATAGCTCCATTATGGTTTATGGTTAACTAACATGTTACATGCTTCTCACTCTATCTACAATTTTTTGCGGTTTTCTTGTCTTGTCTTACTATACTGTGATGGTTTTTTGTTTTATCATAGCATTTATATTTATATTTGAACAGCTTGTGATAAATAGCATTGCACAATTGTTATACTATTAGCAACTAGTCATGAGATGCTTTGAAATGTATGTTAATTCTCCTTCATATCGTCAATGCAGTCATCAGAGGAAATCAACATGTCCATTGAAGAAAGGCACAACATACAATCTGCAGTTGATCGACTGAAGGCCCTAGTGGGTACATTCAGCGAAATAGAATAATCTACCACTATACTTATCCTTAGAAAAATGCCCAGTAAGTACTTTTCCTTCTATCATTTGGTTGTGACTAGTCAGTTCTATAATTATGCTGCGACCTGTGTATGCATTTCTGCTCTACATAATACTATAAACGTTTATATTTCCAACGCATTTGAAGATCTTGGTTGGTAAATATGTCTTTGTTTCACAGGCGAAAACATGAAAATGCAACTGTGTTTGTATATACCATTAAGAAAATTATGCCACTATTGAAATCATATATATGTAACCATATATTTACAGACTACATTTCTGTATAGTAAAATAGTATGGGATTATATAATATAGTTGAGTTTTACGAAACTTTTTTTGTTATTAGCTTCTGGGATTACGTTTTTAAGAGAGAGAGAGAGCTGGTTTAGAGTGAAGAGGGGTCAACACTTTTTGGTTTGTTTTCCATGACACAAGCTTGCTAGATCCTCATAAGCGAGACAAAAGTATTTACAAATCGTCTTCATATTGGCTCCAAAACTAGTTGTCACCCTAAACGATAGTACAAGATGTAAGGATTGATACGTAAACTGGGTATTTAACTTGAATCAGATATCACTGTGATCAAATTGATGGGTCATTAACTCTGATATCAACTGTCATTTTATGATAAGATCATAAGAATGCATGTCTGATGTCTAGATTGTTTGAGATGATTCTTTTGTTGTCGCAGCCCCCTGCATGTTCATGTGTTTGTATCTATGTTTCGGTATTTAAGCTAATTTTCGTTTTCATATGATGACGCGTGGAATTATCTCAAGTTTCAATAATGGATGGTCAGAGAGTCAACAAGGATAATAAACCAGCCTCCTTTGCCTCTTTTCTCGAATTAACTAGGAGGCAAAGTTAGACGTGCCCTGACAGATGCATCTTGTAGAATGAAAGTCTGGATACCCGGGTCTTAGATAGTGAGGAAGTGAAGTTTTTTTCTTAAACACTTTTTATGTTTCTATTGATGGCTGATAAATTACATACCTTGTTCATTTTTCTAGCATATCTTACTGATAAATCTTTTACAAGAAAAAAGTGTGGAAGGACTAGGGGTTAAAATAACTAGGTATTAGTACAAAAATGAAAGATGCGTAGCTAAAGAATGTTAAAATAAGCAACCACGTTGAGGAATCCAACTTGCCTTGTGTTTTATTTGCTAACTTGGACATTTTTATGTTTGCAAAGTTGTCATAGGGACCATTTGGATTTTTTTGGTACTGCCCAAATGAAACTAGTTACTACCCTGGAACCAGATTGAGGGTTTGAACTCCATAATCTTAAACTTTACTATGTAGTTGGATTTTTTATTTTTTATTATTATTATTTTTTTGTGATAATAAATTTGGAAGCACTATCTCCGTTGATGAATGTGGAGGGTTATTAGCTTGGAAGTCATGCACCCATCACTATCGATCTAACCTCAACCATTGATAGATACTGGTCTTTCTCCCACTCTAACCAGAATACGCCTGTTTAGGTAAACGAGTTGATGACAAACATCTCATATTTGTCTCTATTTTGTTTCGATGTTTCCATTTGAGCAGTCATTTGTGCTAAGTGGCGAGAGTAGAGAAATTGGGGAATTGCACGAGGGCAACAAGTTGGAGATATATTGATCACAAGCCTTGGGACTGGAATCCGCATTGGTGGATCTGCAAAATTATTAACCCAATCTCAGCCGATGCTGGTATGGGCACTTCAAATTCAAGCTTTATTTGAGTACATATAAGCTGATCCTGGGTAGAAGGATTTGGGTTCAGCTCAGCAGGGTAAAGTATAACACCGTGGTACTTTTAGCATTTGTTGTCTGTTTTTTTTTTTATCCAAAAGGGCTAGGAATTTTTGGATAGTTAAGAGTCATATTAGCTGCAGCAGTCTACACATAGAAGCCATATTTTTCTAGTCAATTATGGGCACAAGTGTGAGTCGGATAGCATGTGATGCCATAAGCTCAATTTTGTAATCCTGTACAAGATGAACTGCATATCTATTTTTACTGGTACACGAGATTGTTTGGATGTGAAGTACTGTTTACTAAGAGAACTGATGGTGGAGAAATGATAGAATTGTTAAAATCTCTCTCTCTCTCTCTCTCTGAGATAACATGCACATGAGAAAGTACACGCGACGCACATGTAAATATAGCGGAGTGCATGTGCTTGTACCCCCAATTTATTGGAGATTATGTGGTACCTTATGCGCAATCTCAAAGAGATGGACCTTTGAGAATGTACTCGTCAAAATAATCGACAGCATACTACCCCTTGCAAGGTTCAAATTGCTTGTCGGGCTGGAAAATAGCTCACTGTCTCAGGGACTCGTAATCAATAAGCTCTTTCACTTGTGGGAGTAAGCACATCTTCATGCGCTTTATTTGTAGTATAGTAGTATTTGTTTAGAAAATCCATGGGATCTTGAACATGCACGAAAATTTTGAGGATGGCTTTTGAAACAGTATTCTGGTCAATAACCAAACTTGCAAAAGAGAGCAACAAATTTCCTTTCTCAAAACATATATTATGGACTAAATGCTCCTGAGATTACGGGTAAATCCTTGTGGGCTCAGTGGTATGGTTAGTCCTGGGAGATTCATTCTTGTGAGGCAGTTGATGATTCTGACTAAGTACTTAGGCCGTTCTAACTAAGCTCCCGGTTAACAGGTGTGAAGCGTGGGAAAGAATGCAAGAAGTGTGTGATACAAGAAGTAACCTTAAGGGGTGGCGGCAAAACTCTTGATTGATCAACGCTAGTGAATTGTGCTTAGACGCTTCGTAAAAGCGCACCGATCCACAGGAGAAGCTGATGGATGAGTAGGCTTCCCCTTTCAATTCATAGAATGTGATCTGGGACACTATAAGAGTTTGTGTGCCTTGTTAGGAAGGAGATCACCAGGGTATTGCATTGGGCAGAAGAAGACAGATCCAAAAAGTGAAGACACCTATATCCTCATGCATATGACCAAGGATCAAATCTCACTAACAACTACTGTAACATTTTTTGCATGTACTCAAACAAAAAAAAAAGTAATATATAGTCTAAGTGGTTACAATGGGAGGTTGATTATAAGGATGAGAATCATAGACTTCACATAAGATAAACGCTTGTAATGAATTCAGATTTAAAAAAAAAAAAAAGGCTTGTAATGATGATGTTGCTCTCTCTTTGATCAAGAATTATATTGTATATACTTTGGGATGTAACGTAAGGGAGCAATAGGTAGGAGCCTATCTATAAGTGTTTACACCTCATGGTGCTATTGTTACCCTGTCATTTTATGTCAAGTACTGAGGAAGGACGAGAAAATTACTCTTTTGCCCTTTTTTTTAACATATAAGTGTCATATCACCAAGCATTAAATAGGGGTAAGTTAAGTCAATCCCAATTAAATATCCCTTCATTCTTTTCGTAAAAACTCACTAATCCAAAAGGGGCAACCAAATTGGGACGAAAGGGGTAGTTAGGATGGTTAAGGTGGGGCCGTCATGAGCCACACACACCTTATTAATGTTTTTGAGGGTATGAGTACTGAGTAAAAAGGGGTCTGTAGCTCGGAAGCTGGGCTCTGTAGTGAGTTAACAAACTACAGGGTTGTAGTGAGCCTCATCTAACCGTTCATCTAGGCACCGATGGCTCGGATTTAATCCAAACTCGAAATGATCCGAGTTGTTCATTGTTGAATTAAAATCTGAGAGTTCGTTACTAAGATGGACGGTTGAATGGGCTCACTACAACCCTGTAGTGAGCCCCTCAGTATAGGGACCTCGTACCCATGTCTACTCATAATCATTACAACTATAATTACCAAACTTTCCACTAGTTATCCTCCTACTTTTGAGAAAAATGATTGCTTTTAACTCATGAAATGCGTTCGGTCTATTAATTTCTAAAACTAGAGAAACATTTTGGACAAACAAATGTCGAAAAGTGTGGATAAATAAATCAAGACAAAGGAAAGAAAACAATAAAAAAGATTGCAAAAAAAAGGAAAATATTTAGAGGTCTTAGGTTATTGTCACGTGGTGTCCTAAGTGGCGGTGCCCTAACACCATTATTGATTATCCACTAAACCCTCTGTTTGATACCTAGAAAAACAAAAGAAAATAAAAGAGAGAAAAAAAGAAGGAAAGTTAAAGAGGAAAATTTTTAGTTAAAAATAATTTAATTTATTCATTTTCTCTCTCCTTTTTCTCTCAACCCAAACAAAGGAAGAGAATTTTTTTTATATTTATTTTCCTTTTCTTTCCTAGGTATCAAACAGAAAATAATTTTGTATAGTTCAATACTAAGTGTATGAGTTCCACGAAAAATGTGTGGTGGATATGTGTGCGCCTTAGGGACTCGGGGGTCGTGTAGGACGGGAGTGTCCTACTGAGGTGTAATGCTCCATGAAGACTTTCAAATACATTTTCAACAATCCAAATTTTATTTAGGGGCACTTAAATAATCATCCTTTTAGCCACTTGAAATTAGAAAATCATCCTGTGACTATTTAAGAGTTATGTTTCCATCCCGAGATTCAAAAAAAATCCTAAAATGCCCTTTATATGTATAATTATATAATTGTAACATATTAAGGATTCAAAAAAAATCCTAAAATGCCCTTTATATATATAATTATATAATTGTAACATATTAAGGGATTAAGGACTAAATTAAAAGTTACATATATGGGGCGGTAGGTAGTGGACCATTTTCAAAATTATGACGTCCTCTGCTGCAATTACGGGATTAGGGATAAAAATCGATCCCTAATATCTCAGTCATCCACATTCCACTATCGTCAATCTACCACTACCACAATCGCAACCACCTCTCTCTCTCTCTCTCTCTCTCTCTCTCTCTCTGTGACCAGCCATCACCTTTGCAACCGCCCGCTGCCTCCACCACCACTACCACCACCACCACCACAACCGCCTGTTGGTGCCACAAACCATTGGTATACTACGCCTCCGTCTCTGCAACTCAATCTCTCTCTCTCTCTCTCTCTCTCCCCGCCCCCAGCCGTTGAAATCTATGGAGGCTCGAGATTACCAATCGTTTGCAATGAGTGAGAATGAAGTATCTGAATCCTTTTTTCTATGAATGAAATTATGGGTTCAAAATAGAGGAATTTGCCACAATCGGTTGCAACTACATCAGGGGAAGGTTCACTCAGTTTCAATCGAGATTCAAAAGCGGTTGATGAAACTCGTGCAAGCAATTATACTCTAGAAATTTTTCCCATTTTCACCTTTGGCTGTATCCCTATTGGGATCGGTGTTTTTACTTTTTGATTCTTTTTTCATGGTAAATAATTTTATCATGTTAGCTTTTGTCACAATGAATAATTTACCGTGTTTTAATGTAACTAGTTTACCATGTTTCAATGTGTAATGTACCATGTTTACCATGATTCCGTAGTAATTTATTAACTAATTACCATATTTCCTTATTAATGTATTAAATTTACCATGTTTGGATGTAACATGGTAATACGAGTTGGATGTAACACTTCATATTTACCATGATTACTGCTGCTCATTAGCGTTTTTACCCAGGGACGGAGCCAGGAATTTTACTATGCAGGGGCGAATACTTTTTCTAAAATATTTTACAGGGGCGAGCATATATAATTTATTGGAAAATTTCTTTTTTTCTATATAATATTAAAGGTTTTTCTCTTTTCTTGCAGGGGCGACCGCCCCTACTGGCCCCCCTCTGGCTCCATCCCTGTTTTTACCATGACTACAGAAATTTTACCATGATGCTTGTATAATTTTTCAATACAATAATTATGGCAAAAATGATACGTTTCTCTCTGTTAATCATTATTTATGGAAACCAAATCATTCCATTTTGAAATCCCCTGAAATAAAACCATCCCATTTTTGAATCCGTGATTATCCAAAATCATTAAATCAGTTATACAAGTGAACAAAATCATCCCTACATATTTACCTCTTCATTATATATCTAATTCCACTAAATTAGAAAAACAATATATATCCAATCCCACAAAATTAGGAAAACAATAAATATCTAGTAAAAGGATAAGGACGGTAATTCACAAAGTAAAAGGGTGAAAACATTAACTCCGAAAAATGGGCAAGACGAAAACTTACATCGTGTCCAAAAAATGAATGATTATTTAATTAACTCTTTTATATATTATCTTACGTCACGCAGGATTTTACTACAACCTTGTAGTACATGTACTCCCAATTCCGTGCCCTAGACCTCGCACATAAAAAATGATACTGCTGCTATCCTAAGAGCATCCTCATCAGGGGCACCAAAATTTTCACCAAATTTAACTTCAAAACCACCTTTTATAAATTAGCAAGTCACTTTATCAAAAACTCACAAAATCAGACTCTCTATTTTAACCTTACTATATTAAACTTCCCCTCAAATCTATAAAAAAAAAAACTTCCCACCAAATTAAACACCTTTTCGGTGCACTAGCCCCCATCTCATCAGTTTAATTCCCCCCCCCCCCCCCCCCCAAACAAAGACACGTGTGTGCCATGGCCCCAACTCATCAGTGTAATGCCCCCCCTCCTTGACACGTGGACACCCAACCCCCACCCGCCCCACTTCTGACGCAAAGCAAAACCGGAAAAAACAATAAAAAAAACATTTTGGTTTGTGAACAGTACCGCACCAAATTTGGTGCGGTACTGTAGCAAAGTTACAAGTTTTGTAAATTTGTAAAATATTTGTTAAGTCTGATTTTTGAGGGTTTTGTTACATTTCACACATCAAATTTAACTTTTTAACAAATTGTTAAGTAAGATAAAGATGCTCTATGAAATTAACCCAAAGGGCCCAAAGGCAGCAATCCGTATACAAAACCACAGTTGGCGCTAAAAGTTGAATTTACAGGACGAAGTTATTTTGGCGCGACAATACAAACCGGAATCTAAAATTGGAATTTTGGATCCTCTTCTTCCTTCGGCCTCACAGATTTACTATTCCAGAGCTCAAAGTACGGACAGAGACAGCAAACGAAAAAGGAAGAAGAAGCATGCAGTCTAAAATCAGTTCATTCTTCAAAACCCCCTCGCATTCTTCTGCACCGAAATCCGCTGACCCACATCCCATTTACGACGATTTGTTCGGCGGTGAAGTCTACAACAGAAAAGAACCAGAAATTCGCATCACCTACCAACGTAGACCTCCAAACCCAGCAAATAGGTATGCCTTCCCTCTTCCCAAACCAAATTTGGAGTTTAGATATACTAGTGTTCTTGAATCAATTTGCAATGCACTCGTATTTGCTTGAAAATTGAAATTAAACCCTAGCATTAGGGCTCCGTCACCCCTTTTCGAATTTCGTACATTCTTTTTCAACCCAAGGCCAACCTAGGACTTAGGGTTCGCTCCATTGTATGTCTTAGGATCGATTTTCCTTGCCTGCAATTCTTGGGGCACCCATGCATAAGTTTGTGAAATGACTGGGGGAGGGGTTGTAGAGGTTAATTTGAGGTGTGTGCAAACTAGTCCGGGCACCCTGCATTACGGTAAAAAAAAAAAAAAAATTCGAATACAACTGATCGGAGTCACCCCTACTATTTGATAAGTGGCTTAGCCTTAGTTTTGATAGATATGTATGTTTGACATTGAGTTTGGTAGCTTTATCATGATGGATTCAAATTAGCTTTTGAACATGAGTGATTTGAAATCCTCGTTGTAGTTACAAAAGATGCTAATGTCTAACGAAATACACGTGTTTGACCTTTAATCCAACTTCCACTTGACTTTCACAGAACACCTATATAGCTAAACTTTTCGTATTTTTTTGTTGTTGAAATTATAAATAAAATCCTTTCATTTGTAATCTGCATCTATCCAAACATAGCCTAACTTTCCAGTGATAATTGGTATTTATAGTCATTTACTTCGTATTTTTTTTTTTTTTTTTTGCGTTCCCCTTCTGGTGAAATAGTGGGAGTGATGCTGGACCTGTCGGTGAAGTGCCAAAGAGACCTGATTTGGAGGATTTGTCATCGGAAACTGTACCATCTTTATCTAGGAAAGTATTGAACAAGAAAAGGAGCTATGCCCAATTCCATTTAGAGTTGGGTCAGTCTGACTTTCTTCTACGCACATGTACCACATGTGGATTCAAATATGCTGCTGGTGATGAAGGGGATGAGAAGGTCCACAAGACATTCCACAAGAATTACACTCATGGTATTCAATTCAAGGTATTAAATAGAGAAGGAAATTTGTACTAGAATGTGCTTATGGTTATGGTCTATTCAGTCAAAGAAACTAGCTTATGTCACAGGGTTGGCGAAATGAGAGAGAGATTCAAATGCCTGGGCTAAAAGGGAGTCGTATAATTTTAGTGCTGGAGGATGACCCTGCTCATCAAAGGAATAAGGTGGTCTATTTCACTTCTTGGTTATGTATAAGTATGCAAACTTGTACTGCATTTACGAAACTTGAAGGTTCAATTATGGTACTTTTGTTTTGTCAGGTTCAGGAGGTTGTGAAGATGATGGAGATGGACCTTGGTGAGGAATGGATATTTTGCAAGCACTGTAAGGTAATTGGTTTGTGCACTCTTTGCTCGCTCTTATACAACATAGATATTCAGATACGAAGAAGAAGAGGTGCAAACTAAGTTCATTTAAATATTGCAAAAACACGTGGAAACAAATAAGTAATACATGCCCTTTTCGCCTTTCTCTGGAATGAACTTGGGATAGTTGACATTAACATACACTTCAAGACAACACTAAAATCAGCCGGTAAAAAACCCTTCACAGGCACACTCTCTCTTAGATTAATTTGTAGCACCAACGCAGATAAGCAATATGACAGGGACATGCCATTGAAACTTTGATATGCAAATTGGCAAAGATTGTAGGACATGTGGGACTGGGGTCCACATTTGATTTTGTTATGTGAAGAAGAAAAAAAGCTCTAGAAGTAAATGAAAGGGAAATGTTAATGACTCTTAGGGCGGTGTATAATTGGTAAAAAATGCACTGATATCCGTGAAATGTGTATTGAAATTTATAAACGTGTATTGGTATCATGAAATGTGAAAAGTCTTGCCTTTTTTTGCATTCTATCAGTGATATCTACTTCCCAATTGGCACCGTACCATCATTCGCTTGTGTCTGTAACTTCCCTAAACTTCTACCAGAGCCTGCTATTTTGTTTTAGCTCACCCAAAGTATCCTGCAAGTGTCCATAAGGTGTCACGAGTGTCTTTGGGTGTCGCCGGTGTGTCTAGGTCAAGAGTTGAGAAAAGTTACACTTCTGATTTGAGTGTGGGACTTTTTTCTGAACTGTTTCTGTGTCCGTCTTTGTTAATTGAACTCTGGCAAAGTGTCCTTCAGTCCTTGCTATATAGGGTGCATCTCTTTTACTCCTGAATTATGCATAGATTATCTTAAGCTTCTGTTGTTTGGAAAAAAGGGTTCTTCTCAATATCCGTACTCAACGGTTTTGCATTAAGTTGATTATTGAACCTTGAAGTTATTACTAGTTCTTTACCTGATTTGCACTTGTTTGCAGGTGTATCTATTTCTCGAATCCCAAAGAATTGCTGGCTGTCTGGTTGCAGAACAGATAAAGAAGGCATACAAGATCCTCTCAAGCTCAAAGAGTGGAGGAGGACACAGAAGTACAGGAACAAAGGATGCAAGACCAAATTCAACTACTCTCCAATTTGGTGAAGTGATTTTTCAGAGGGAAGTGACAAGAAAAGCCACACCAGATACCAGTCACAAGGTGTTGGAAGGCAACCTCAATGGAGCCATATTATGTGAAGAGGAAGCTGTCCCCGCTAGCTGTGGCATCAGAGCCATTTGGGTCAGTCCCTGCAACAGAAGAAAACACATTGCAAGCCATTTACTTGATGCTGCAAGGTAATATATCATAAACGAAATATGTTTGATCTTTATTTTCTTCCTTTTAATGGTAGGTCCGGTTCGATAAACAAATTGTCCAAACCAAAAGAGATTCTAAACTGAAGGACATAAGAACTTGCATATGAGAGCTTATTGAAATTTGTCTTAAAACATTAAGCTCTGATACCATTTTTTTTTTTGGGGGGGGGGGGGGGGGGGGTAAATATCTGATATCATGGTTGGTAAACCTTAAAGCTCCAAAAGATTTAGCAGTTAAGTCACAAATGGCCATAGTGCTTATATCAGGCTCTAACCGTGGCTGCTTAAAGAAATGGGTAAAAGGTGTTCTTGCTAGAGTCTAAACCATCAACCGACTCTGAAGTCCAGCTTTTATATGTATTTCTAAAACCCTGTGGGGAAAGAATTAAATCTTGCACAAAATCAACACTCCTAACAAAGCATATTGAGAACATAATAAGCAGTTAGTAGTTCATTTCTAGACTGTGTAAGTGGCTTATATGAGACAATGAGTGTATAAGGTTATTATCATTTCACCAACTATAGGATTCCTGTTTCCTCATACCAAAATATAGCATCCGAAGGCATGAGGTCTGGCTCGGTAACCCCCAATTTCTAGCTTCACAAGTTTCCGTCTAGCTAAAACTGGTAGAAAGTCTGTATTGAAGTAAAAGACTAATTGGCCTCAGTATATCAAATTATTCCCCATGCCAATTAACCACTAAAAATGGTTGCAAATGCTTTTTGTTGTCTCATCTTGACTGGAGAAGCATGGTAGAGTATTATCGAACAGGACATACTTCAACTTGTACAGTCCATTTCTGCAGATTCTTTAGTGGGACCAATACCTGAATTCTGCTACTTTTCTACCCTAAAGTACCATTTCTCTTCTCCAAAAAGCCTTAACAGTTCAGGTTCCACTTTGCATGAACTCATCCTTTGAACTATAATATCATGCTTCCCTTTGTGAAACACAACTTCTGTGTGGTACCTAGTGGAACCTGGAACACCACTTGATAAATTACTCCCTCCGTCTCATATTGGTCTTCAGTTATCGAAAAGTGCTATTGATCGAAGAAAAAAAAAAAAGTCCATGCGTATTAATCTTCTGATTTTTTTGGATTAGTCAAAAGAATTAATTGAGATCTTTAAACAGGTACCAGAGAAATGGAAAATTAGGCAAACAATTTATTTTTTGACTCTATTAGTGGAACGGAATGGACAACCAATATGATACTGAGGGAGTACCTTAGAATAATTTTGCAAACGGATACACTTCTTGAATAACCCCTGCAAGCAGAGCAAGGCCAAGAATTTATTACTTGCCCAATTTATTGGCACATACTTCACTTTTTCCCTATGAAACACTCACAGGATAAAAATGACCCGATACTGATACAGTGATAAGGGAAAACCTAAAAAATAAGACACTGATATGGCCAGATACTTTTGAAAAGCTTATACATTTTTGCAATTATTAGTCTAGGAGTCATTATCTTCAAAATTTATGTTTGTTAAAAAAGCAACATCAGTATGTGGTATATGCCATATAGACTAAAACAATGCAATTGTTTATGACCTTTTTCTACATTGAGTAGCCGTTGATCCTTTATGCATATTTAAATTTCTAGTGTCCCCCTTACTAAGTTACCTTGTCCTTTAAAAACTTCATTTTAGCTCCGCTGTATCCTGAAAGTATCCCAACGTATCTGAGATGAATACAGTAACATTTAAATTCAATTCTAGATACTTATTTTCCGTACACAATATCCATACATGCCTAGTTTGAAATATCCGTGCTTCATAGCTTTTTTCCAACTTGAAAACTCAGTTCAAATTTCAGAAACTATCTGCTTAGTGCTGCTGCTGGCCTAATAATGTTGCATGCAACAAAATTTAGCCAATCTTTCAACCAAATAGTGTTTTTTTTGGAATTTTTTGTGTGCATGGAAGCTAAATTGCGTGAATTCTTTCGTTACCCTGATACTTCTTTTTAATGCAGGAAAAGTTTCTGCATGGGAGTAGTCCTAGAACGGTCTCAGCTGGCATTCTCGCAGCCAACTTCAGCTGGAACTGCGTTGGCTTCTACTTACACAGGCACTTCCTCTTTCTTGGTGTACAAAGCCACTGATTCTGACTGCTAGTTTATACCGAAAGCCTACAATAACTTTGGCCAAGTGGTACCATTTCCTCATATCCTCATGTCATATTCATGAGAGGACACTTAGAGTCCCATCGTAGTGATCCAAACCGTTAATTTTATAGGCTTGATTGTGTAAGTTGTCGGTGGAAATTATTGGATACGAGAGTCAATAAAATGAGATTGTGGTGGCTTAAATTGTGAGATCTCAACCTGTTCATATCATACGTCAATGCTGTTAATTAGATTATGTTTACCTAATTACCTAAATTAGCATTTAAACGACGTTAACCTTTTGGGTGTGCTAACATTGGCAGAGCTGTATTGGTGCTGGGTGGGGCCAGGGTCCACTAGTTTAATTCTTTCACGTGTGAAATGGATTAACACTCTCACTGTCACACAACTGTTGGTTGGACTCTCACGTCACTTTAAAATTCTCCTTTTCAAAAAAAAAAAAAAAGAAGTTTTATTCTCTTGGTTGATTTTCCATCAGCGGTAGCTATTCTTCTCCCATTCGATTCAGATTGGTGAAACCATCAAACTAGTCTAGCCAAAGTTGAAATTCCTGAAAATTGTTTTATTTTGTTTTAGTATGGAATGCAAGGATACTGTAGTTGTTTTTTTATTTTTTATTGGGTAAGGAATAGAAAAAATTTGAAACTGAAAATATTCCCGTTATAACTTGGGCCTCCTAAATCTAAATTCCTAGCTTTGCCAGAGAGTTGTATTGTCTCAAACCAAACCTAAAAAAGTTGGAATTTCCTCATAAAGTCATCATGGACATATGCCTATGTGATTGGGAGTACCATCCCAATCACAGATCAAAAAACCTGTCATGACGCGCTACTTAATTTTATCCCAAGCGACAATACTTTTTAAATTGATCTACAAAATTGACTCATTGTGCTTTACGTTATAACTCACTCTCTCAAATTGGAAGAGCATATGGTGAAGGACACCAGTGGCTCAATTTTCCTGGTGGTGTTCTACGACGGTGACCTCGAAAGTAACAAGGGCATTGCGAGGATACACCTATCTACGGAATTCAATAATTTCAAAATGAGTTTCAGCCGTAGATAAGAATTTCTCCACCTGCCTGTACACTGAAAATTGTGAATTATATATGACCAATGAGTTTTCAAACGCTCAAGGATGCACATAAAACATGCTTAAAAAATCAGGAACAATGGTATATAATTTTGAAAGGGTCTTGCTAACGGGCGCACCATTGCACCCGTTAGCATTTTCCAAAATTGGGGCCTTGTAAACAAAGTCCAACAATGCATAGGAACAACCACAATACCTACCTTTTCCTTTTTCTTTTTTATCACCGCAAAGAAGTATTTATTGATCAGTGAAACAAAGATTGAAAATATTAATGGGATCCCGATCATGATGGTTTCACAACTATATTGGCACCCAAACCTCAATAATCATATGTTACTCAAAACCCAAAGAAAAGAAAAACTAGCCAACCAAAAATACAAGGTGCAAAACGAAAACACAATTATCAAAGCCATAACACGCACCATTCATTCCACTTAGGAATACTGAATAAAAACTTGCAGTTTGGATCAACTAGTTATACATATTCAATTGAGCTAATTTTTAGCAAGACTATTTGGAAAAATAATTTAAAATTAATTAACGGTTAGACATTACTAGGCGTACATAAACTTTTGTACAGAAAATATACAAATCAGATGGTTTGAGACCATTCCCGGTCTCACACAAATGAATCGGAGCCGTCCATGTTCTTCAAAAATAATGTTTACAATTATCTCATAAAAAATCAGTTCAGCCGATATTAGTAACGTTTTATCAGTTCATCCAGCTTTTAATTTTGAACAAAAAACTGGATAAACGGATGGAGCATTTACCGATATCCGATTGATCTAATTTGTTTTGGTACAAATAAATATTATTTTGAAAAACATGAACGGCTCCGATCATCCGCGTGTAACCCGAAATAGGCCGAAATAAATTGTACATTTTCTGTACCAAATTTCTATGCCATTTATGTTTTCCGATCCTTATCAAGTCCAGGGTTGCAGGCCGGTTCACTTCAAATGCCAAAATGACAAATGTATGTTGAGAGGGAATCGTAAACCTCCGGAAAACCCTAGTCTACCCTGCTTCTGCTGCTGCTTCTTCTTCTTCTTCCAAGCGCTCTCTCTCCCTCTCTCTCTCTCTCTCTCCCTCAATGGTTACCCAATCGGTAATTCTACGAAAGACCCAGATTATTTAGATCACTGCTCAGAAGCATCAGTACTGAATGTGACTTCACTCTTCATCACAACCCACAATGATGAGAAAATCCCAACTTTCCCGTCTCATTCTCAAGCAATTACAAACCACCCTAATCTCCACCACCAAACACCTCCCTTCCCCACACCCTCCCACACCCACAAGTCTTTTTTCCTCTTCCATTTCCAATTCCCAATTCAAAAACCGCTCCTTCTCCACGGACAGAATCATCCAGGACCTACTAGCCGAGCTGGAGAGAGAAAAGAACAGGGAGAGAGAGGAGAGGAAGAGGGCAGGGTTAGATACTGCCTACATTGACGCAGAGGACGAAGAGGATTTCTTGGGTGTGGGTCCACTTATTGAGAAGCTCGAAAAGGAGAAGGAGAAGAAGGATACAGGTGATCTTAATATGTATGAGGAGCCTACGGATTCGGAGAGCGAGGACGACGAGAGGTTTTCTCCGGATGCTGTGAGGAAACAAGCTGAATTGTTTGAGAAGAAGGTTACGAGGCATGAGGACCTCGTCGAGAAATTCACTGATGCTGGTATATATACTTATATATGTACTTGTAATTTAGGGATTGGACATTTTCAATCAAGCTCAAAATGAAGTTTTTATTGCATATGAATTTGGATAATCAGTTTGAGAGCTATATCATGATGATTTGAAATGACTTTGTGTTAGAAGTAAATTGGAAATCTTTGTGCAGGATTTTAGTTGTAAAAGTATTCTCGAGATATATATTTTCCTCTAGGCTCTGTTTGGACTTTGGATGGATAGAATTTTGATTTAGGGATCTCACATTTTTTGTTTGGAGTAAATTCAGATTTGGTAGTTGCATATGGATTTGGGCAATCAGTTTGGGAGGTATATCATGATTCATGAGCAAGGGGGGTCAACCTCTATCAAATATACATCATGGATCTGGCCAATGTATTGTAAAAGGAATCTCATGTCCATCTGAATTAATCATCCTTTCTAGCTGGTCTTCAAAATTAAGACTCTGACAGAAAGATTTTAGGAAGATTGGCGCCTCCTCTACTTGTTCGGATATGAATTTGAAATGAATTAATGCTAGAAGTAATTGGATATCTTTGTACAGGACCTCCTCAAGAACTTCACCAATACCAGTATTTATGCAGTTCTTGTTTGACATTACCATTCAAGCTCAAAATTAAGATTTTATAGTTGCATATGATATTGGACTGTACAATTGCATATGGTACTGGACTGTGCATTTGCATATGATATTGGACTGTACATTTGCATATGATATTGGACTGTACATCGACAATCAGTTTTGGGATTTATATCATGACGACTTGATATGACTTTGTACTAAAAGTAATTGGAAATCTTTGCGCGGCATTATATGATAGGAATGTCAAATTGGAGTAATAGTAATACACCAATAGATATGTGTCTAGTCATTGGACTGCTTAAGAGTTCGAGGATTAGTGAATTTGGAAGCAAGTGATTGGTAGCCTACCAGTTCGAATCCTAAAAGATTCAAAATATTGGTCTTGTTTTGATTCGCACTATGATATTTCTCAATTCATCAATCATACCTACACAGTAGCTCCGATGGATTTCCCGCTCTAAGCGAACGGATAATAAGAAAGAGAAATTAAGAAGAAAGAGAGACTGATACTGATATAGTGGATTGAGCACGATATTTTCATTCTAGCTGAAATTTACCTTTGGATTGTGGGATTTGACAAGGGAAGAAAAGAAAGGGTTAGAGTTTCTTGCCAAATCACTCATTTCAATTTTGTATTTTGGTGACAAAGGGAGAGGGAAGTAAAAAATGATACTTGTTGATTCGCTACTACCCTTTTCTCACCAAAAAGGGCTACCTTTTCTTTCAATCCAAAGGGGATTTGATAGTTGCATATGGATTTGGACAATCAATTTGGGAGCTATATCATGATGATTTGAATTAGTTTATGGGAGAAGTAATTGGAAGTCTTTGTGTAGGATTGGAGTTGTAAAGTATATGTTTACCTCAAGTCTGTGTTTGGATAGATGGGATTTCGATTTGATAGTAGTTTATATATGGGTTTGGACAATCAGTTTGAGAGCTATATGATTATGGATTTGAAATAACGTTTTGGGATTTGTGAATTTCCTCATTTCAACGAAGGCAACCGTAGAAAGAACGGAATAAAAAATACTTATATCTTTTTCATGTATTTCCTCTTCCACCCTAGGTCCATAAGCCGTCTATGACAAAATCTCTCAAACTGTTGTTGGAATTGAACATTAAATTCCTTCACTAGATTACCACATCATCTCAACAAAGGTTAATTCATATTTTGATATCAGGAGAAAAATTTGGAGAAACATGCACGAACAGTCTGATTTCAATCATTGTTTTGTTAGTAGTTATCTTGTATTTCGTTGCTGTAATGAATTTGTTACATCTCGATTTTGGGCAGAGACCCTTGATGAAGCTTACAAGTGGATGAACAGAATTGACAAATTTGAACAAAAGCATTTCAAGCTACGCCCAGAGTATCGGGTCATCGGTGAGTTGATGAACCGAATGAAAGAATCCACGGGCAAGAACAGATTTCTTCTCCAGCAGAAATTAAATAGGGCCATTAGGTTAGTAGAGTGGAAGGAAGCTTATGATCCTAATAATCCTGCCAATTATGGCGTCATTCAGCACGAACAAGTGGGACCCTCTGTCGATCTTCTTGAGCATGCTGGATTCGAAAAGGAAAAGCAAATCATACAAGGGAGATTGGATGAGGATGATAATGATGAGTTCGATGATATGAAAGAGAGGGATGATATGTTGTTAGAGAAACTTAATGGTATAGACAAGATACTTGAAGAGAAGCTTGCAGAATTGGACCATACATTTGGAAAGAAGGGAAAAGTTCTGGAAGAGGAGATTAGAGATCTGGCTGAAGAGAGGAACGAATTGACAGAGAAGAAGAGGAGACCTCTTTACAGGAAAGTAAGTATATGTATGCTTTTGTGTTTGGTTTTCCTTTCTTGACTTAGCACATGGCATGTCGTTTTTTGTCTTTATCTTCTCGTGAAACGTCCTAAATGCATTTGAACTGTTATCATTGTTGTAATGATTCTTTTCCTTTCTATGCCCCATCCTTAGTATTTTTCAAATTTGACCAAACTTGGGGCATGAGTAATTGTTGAGAATGTGTATATTTTTCCAATCTAGCTTACTGTTATTGATTTATACGATTCCTTTTTTTTTTGAACTGGAGAAAAATCTCATAAATCAGAGGAAAGGATGGCACTAAGCTCAGTTGGGATATAAGAAACCCAATTCTGAGGAAGTGATCCTGACACAAAAGAGGCTACCCAATGGGCAGCACGATTGGTTTCTCTTGGTATACATTTTAGAGACAAATTGAGGTCTAAAACAAGTTTCCTAATATCGTAAATAACACAAGCACACTCCCATGGAGGAGCAAGCTCCGAAACACACCGGGATATAAGGCACTTGTTGTCGCTCTCAATCTGCACCAACTTGAGGTTCAACGCCTTCGTCATCAAACACGCTTCTCTAAGGGCTGAAGCTTCACAAACTAGGACAGATGATCCATGCACCTTGAATTTATTCCCATTGATAAGCTCTCCTCTGTGATTCCGTAAAATGATAGCACCAAAACCACCTCCCAGCTCTTTCTTCCACGATGCATCAGTATTGAATTTAAGCTGGCCTTGGTCTGGAGGATTCCATTTAGTGTGATTATGTGAGGCGTGGTCATGTGGAGCAGAAAAAACTACCTGAGGATGACTTGTTAAAGTTCGAAATTCTTCCCAAGCTTGCTCCATCCTAATAGCAATATTGTTCACCACCACTGGAGTTTGTTGAAAGACAAATTCATTTCTAGCCTTCCAAATACTCCAACCTGTCATGGCTACTCTGCTAATAAAGTCATTGATTCTGGACATGCTCCTTAAACTCTCCATCGCCTCGTTAGTCCATCTAAGAATCGAAGTAACGTCCCAATTGAAAACCTCAGGCATCTTACAAATGTTCCACACCGAATTCAGCTTCTTGCAATTAAAGATGATGTGCTCAATGGATTCCACTTCTTTGTTGCATAAGGGACAGTATGGTGACCGAGAGCATTTCCGCTTATACAGGTTTTCCTTAGTAGCCAGCACATTCCTACAGGCCCTCCACCAAAAGTGTTTAACTTTAGGTGGGATTTTAAGGTTCCAAATCTTAATCCAGAGAGAGGAATGGGGCTGATAAGAGGGAGAAGGATTGCTATTGCTCGCTGCAGCCTTAGGAGCTATTTGATAGCCACTCTTGACTGAGTAGATGCCTCTCTTTGAATGATGCCAAATGAGCTTGTCTGGCATCTCGAGCTTTGATATGGGAATGGAAATGATTGCATTAACCTCTTGGTCAGAGACATATCTCTTCAAGTCCTGAACATTCCAATTCTTGGTTGATGGATTGATGAACTCAACCACCCTTGATTTGTCAGCCGCATTAGGTTTAGCTGAATGAACTCGAAATTCAGGCATGTTAGGGATCCACTTGTCCTCCCAAAAATCGATATTCCTTCCATTATGCACCTGCCACCTGAGACCCTTAGCAAGTAACTCTCGCCCCTGACAAAGGCTGCTCCATATCCAGGATGGTCTTGACCCCTTTGATGCCTCCATAAAATTTGATCTCGGAAAGTAAATAGCCTTAAGCATTCTGAATTCTGACCCAATAGGCATTAGGGTTGTTGATAATACGCCATCCTTGTTTAGCGAGAAGGGCCAGATTGAAGCTTCTGAATTCTCTGAAGCCCATGCCCCCCTGCCATTTAGATTTGCATAACTCATCCCCATTAAGCCAATGGATTTTAGACTCCCTTGGGTCTCCGGACCACCAAAATCTCCTTATATACAAATTAAGCTTGCTGCAGAATTGGCTTGGAAGGAGAAAACATGACATGATGTAACTAGGTATAGCTTGGATAACGAATTTGATCATGATTTCTCTGCCCTCAAAAGATAATTCTTTCGCTTTCCAGCCCTGCATTTTCTTCACGGCTTTCTCTATAAGATAAGCATACGTCTCTGATTTAGATTTCCCCCAACACGAAGGGATTCCCAGATACTTCGCATCAGATTTCACCTCCACCATACCCAGCTTATCGAGAATTTCCTTCTTCATATCCTCCGGAGTGTTTGCTGAAAATTTTAGAGCCGACTTATCAAAGTTGATAAGATGTCTCGATGCAGTCCCAAACTCATTAATAGTGTCCAGCAGGTTTTGAACTCCCGTGGCTGTTGGATCCACAAACAAAAGAGCATCATCCGCAAAAAAGAGGTGGGTGAGAAGAGGACACCCTCTCTTGATGCAAATCCCAGAGAACATCTGAGTCGAGATACAATTGTGTATCATTCTCGACAGAACATCCATAACTAATAGGAATAGATAAGGAGACAGTGGATCCCCTTGTCTAAGGCCTCGCTCGGGGAAAAGATGTAGACGACTCTCTCCATTAACCACAATAGAGTAGGAGACCGTGGTTACAATTTGCATAATAAGATGCACCCACTTATAATCAAAACCCATACGGATCATGACCTCTTTGAGAAAGTCCCATTGCACCCTGTCGTATGCTTTGTTAAAATCAAGCTTAAGGGCCAGAGCTCGCTTCTTCCCCTTCGTATGAGTCTTCAGGAAGTGAAAAGCTTCGTGGGCAACAATAACATTATCTTGAATCAGCCTCCCAGGGACAAACGCTGACTGATTTGGCGTAATGATATCATCCAACACCAGTTTGAGACGGTTGGCCAAGACCTTACAAATGATCTTGACACTGAAATTACATAAGCTTATAGGTCTATATTGGGCAAGGCTTTCGGGGTTGGCGACCTTTGGGATCAGGACAATGTTAGTCCTGTTAAGTTCTTTAAGCAAGAAGCCTCCGTTGAAAAAACTTGTAACTGCCCTGCAAGTGTCCTCTCCGACCTCCTGCCAATATTTTTGGAAAAACAACCCTGGGAAACCATCTTTACCTGGAGCTTTTAGGGCCCCCATTTGGAAAGTGGCTATCTTGATTTCTTCTTGAGTTAATGGCATGAGAAGCTTGTCATTCATCTCTGCCGTGACCCTTCTATTAACATTCCTCAAAACCGGCTCCATGGCTCTATCCCCCTTGTCTTTGAAAAGTTTGGAAAAATAATCTTCAAGACAATGATTAATATCATTTTCATCTGAGATCCAAACTCCATCGTCTCCTTTGAGTCTTATAATTTGATTGCGCTGCCTCCTTTGAACCAAGGTAGCATGGAAAAAACTGGAATTCCTGTCACCATAATTCAGCCAATTGATCCTGGACCTCTGATGAAGATACATCTCCTCCCTAGTGTGAGCCATCTCCATCTCACTGATAACAGACTTTTGGGCTTGAATATTCTCTGCTGTGGGTTTTGCCAATTGAAGATTGTAGAGTTGACTTTTAAGCTTGGCCAACTTCACTTTGTTGTTGCCAAATTCTTCTTTGCTCCAAATTTTGAGGGCCTTCCTACAATTCTTCAACTTCTTGTTCCAAGAAAACATAAAAGAGCCTGGCCCCAAATAGGACCAACTACTAGAGATAACATCCCTGCAGTTAGGACTGGTAGTCCACAAAGATTCAAATTTAAACACTTTCTTTACTTTTTTGAGGGGAACACAACAGTTAAGAATTAAAGGAGCGTGGTCAGATCCGACAATGGGTTCATGAAAGACTTGCGCCAACGGAAACTTCAATCTCCATTCCGTATTGGCAAAGGCTTTGTCTATCCTTTCTCTGATATTGTCGTCTCCTACTCTTTTGTTAGTCCACGTATAATTGATGCCTTTGAATTCTAGGTCAATTAAACCGCTATCAGAGACAAAATTGTTAAAACACTCCATATGATTACTACACACTTCACGGCCTCCTTGTTTCTCCCAAATAGAGGAAACCTCGTTGAAGTCAGCTATGCACACCCAAGGGCCTCTGAAATTAGACCCGACCAACTGTAATTCATTCCAATTATCTATTCTTCTACTAAATAAAGTATCAGCATAAACACAGGATAATAGCCAAGAGTTTTGGTTGAGAAAGTTAGAAATAGAGGCAGAGATGATGTTCTTAGAACTTGAGAGGATAGAGAGATTGACCTCTGATGTCCACCAGAGAGCTAAACCACCAGCAAGACCTTGTGGATCCACGTAGTGACACCCTTGAAACTGAAGCCGCTTTCTAATGCTTTCCAGCTTATTCATATTATTCTTGGTCTCCATGAGGAAGACCACCCTGGGGCGATGGGCTCTAACGAGCCCTTGTAGAACCTGGAAAGTCAGAGGTCGCCCCAACCCCTGAACATTCCAGGAGAGAACTAACATGGGCCTTGTGGCTGTTGAGGGACAGCCACCACAACCCCTCCATCGCTCGGCGATAGAGACACCTCATCCTTGAAAGTGCTTTGAACCTGACTAGCTTGTTCCACATCTTGCACATACTGAATATTTTGAGCATCTTGTGAGAGCAGCAGAGGAGCATCAACCAATCCATCTTCATTGAAGAGGGTCAGGACCTTCAATGGGTCTTGGATGATTGGGGTTGCCTTAGCTATGGGTCCCTTGTGCCGTCCCACTCTTCTACGACCCCCACTGGACTGAGACTTGAGATTAGAATGATTAGAGTGATTACCCCCAGGAGTAGACCACATCTGTTGATGCAAATCTTCCTTAATTTTCACACTTTTCTCTGCAACAATCGAAGGGTCTTCGGGGGCTTTCCTTTTAAGAGACAGATCATCGAAAACATGGGCCAACACAATGTCCATATATGCTTCCCGCTTTGATATCCTTGGGCTCAGAGTAGGGCTTTCCTCATCTTTATTATCTGGCCCAATGGTAATGGTAGAGGTGGGCCTAGTGACAGTAATGTCTCCCTTTGGGCTATCAGGTTCAGTTACGAAATAAGAGGGGCCAGATGACTGGGCTTGTTGTAACATAGAGAGGCCTTGTTGAATTTTCGGCCCATTGAGCCCACTTGTTGATTGAAGCACACAAGCTGCAGGAGCACCAGATTTCTCCTCTGAGTGTACCTCTACACAACACGGTAAGCGCACACTGCAGGGGGAGCACGCATATTCCGAGGAGGATATTATTGTGGTGGTATCTTCCCTCTCACCTATGCCACGTGGCACCCGTCCAAAATTCCGTGCATTCCCAATATTGCTAACGACAAGATTGGGGTTAACTGGATTATCCTGCACCCCACTATGAGAAGGGTCACCGTTAGTGGTTTCACACGCCACCCCTTTTGGTCCTGTCATTTCTAGACCCACCAGATTCCGCCGCCCCGATTCATCTTCCTTACCTTCCATTTGAGATAGACCCGTCTTAGTAGAATCTTTAATACGCAAAATTTGCGGTGTTGCCGTTTTGAGGTCATGCCCGTTGGCTGTTCCTCCATAAAGAGTAGCAGGTTGAAACTTGCAGGAGTTTTTCTCATGGCCCAGCCCCGCATTGAAAGCAAAAATCTGCAAGCCTTTCATACTTGAACTGAATCCATATTTTCTCCGCAGAGACTGCGGGATGTCTGAAAAAGAAACCTCTCAGAAGGGGTTTTGAGGTATCCACCATGACTCTTAGCCGCAGAAAACTACGGCTCAAGATCAGGCCTCCTTGCTCCTCCTCACCGTCGACGTCAATGAGAGCATCAAACTGAGTACCTATCTTCTTGGCATTAGCACTCGTCATACAAGTGATGGGAAGGCCGTGGATCTGAACCCAGAAAGGGCAGAGAGAAAAATCCATGGCCTCCAGAGTCAGTCCTTTCTGAATTTCTTTGAGAACCAAAAGATGACCCATGATTGACCAAGGACCTGAGTTGAGCACAAAATTTTTATCAGAAGCAGTTTTGAACCGGAAGAGGAAGATATTATCTCTCCACGGAGATATAGAGAAGCTCTCCTTAGTTTTCCATGCCTGATTCAGAATATTTGTGACCCCCAGTTTATTCAAAGTTCTTTGGGATAGAATCTTCCCAAAGAGACTGAGGCTGGAGAGATCGTCATCAACATCTGTAACTTCCTTTAGCACCAGTTCTGTAGGTGTCTCCATGAAATTCTGGTCACAAGGTATAAGAAAAAAAACGAGAGAAGAGAGGTTGGAAGGAGAAATTAGGGTGAAAAAGGTGAAAATCTGGGGAAGATGGATACTACGCGAGGGAAATGGGAAAGGGAAAAGGGCTGGAAGGGAGGTAATAGATGGGGGAGGTGACAGTAGGGCTAAACCCTAGAAAACACCCAAAAAGGAGGAAGCTCACACTTAGAGAGAGACTCATTTTAGAGAGAGAGGGAGATTGAGGATGAGGAGTGAGAATTTTGTTTGATTGAGGAGAGGAGAGAGGATTTATACGATTCCTGGATTTCTAATTCCTGGGTAAGGAGTGTACTGGGTTGAGTTGCAGGTTTTAAATCTTCATCTTTTCCTTTCACCATTTTTGTTGATGTTCTTGGTGGGATATCATCTGAGGCTTGCTAATTTGCATCAACCAATGGTTCTTACTTCTTTCCATGGTGGATATAACATTTTGCTATCCTATTTAATTTGCTTGTTGTTTGATGAACATTTTTTTTTTGTTTTGTTCTCTCTTTGGTGAAAGTCAATATTGTTAGTTGTAGTTAGTCCACTACAATATATAAAGAGTGAGAGGGTGGACGAAAATTCATCCGTGGTTCCTGGTGAAATTACTTTATTGTCCATATTATTGCAAGTCCTCTCCCCTTCGTGTTGGATAGTGTGGTCTTTTTAGCTCACATCATCGATCCCCTCCCCGTCTTCTGTCTATCTGTCTGCGACTTCTCCTCTCTCCTCCTCATCTATTCTCAGATTTGGATTTGGATACTGGAATTGAAGAAATTCAGTTTGGCTTCCTCATCAGGTTTGACATATTCACTGATCTCCTTCATATTTGTTGACGATTTTTGTGATTTGTTTCGATTCGATGGTTTCCACCCTCGTTGTAGGCTTCACTCAAGTCAAACACAATTGTTTGGCCGCACAAATTAAATAAATCCAAATTGGGTTCCTCATTAGGTTCCGGTTCTCTGATCTCTCTCACTATGTCATTTCAATCCTCTTAATTTTTTTGGTTTCTCCCTTGCCCTAGCCAGGTTATGGATTCTTTGGTTTTGAATTAGCTGTAGAATTGATGGCCTACTATTTTTTTTTTTTTGGGGGGGGGGCTATTGGATGTGCTTGAATTACCCTACTTATGGTGTTTTGTTCTTTAACATTCCCTTTCTCTTTCTCTCTTAACAAGCAAATTGAACTGGTAGGATTGAACTTGAACAAATCTAATCACATGGCTCTTTGTTCTTCTGATAGTTTATTGGTACTATTTTGCCCTCCCTAATAAAACCCTCACAACTCTTGCTCTTTGGATTTTTTTGGGTAAGAATGACTCTCAGTCATTGTCTCCGGTCAGCATCCAGAGCAACTCCACCCCCTGTGGCTCCTCTCTCTTGCCCATAGTTCCTGACTAATCTCACAATCCATGGTCCAAGCACAGAAATTTGTTGATAGTTCCAATATTGCTGACGAAGAATAGAGTCTTGTAACTATGGTGGTTTATGTTGATGATTTTTTAGCGACTCAGTGACATTGCGCGAAACAACTTCATTGTTTAGTTTGACAGTCGTTAGTCGTGAGAGGAAAGTTTTTGAATACTTTGGTTCTTCATTGTTTGGCTATCTAAATGTTTGATGTAAGATTGTGGTTATGTCGTTGAGATTCTCCTGTGGAAGTACGTTAGTAGGGTTGTGGTCTCAAACAATCAGGTGCAGGTCAGGTGTTTGATTAAATGCCCAAATCAATCACTTTCTTTCTTTTGTGTCTTTTCTATCCAATATTTGAACTTTGATATGAGTTAAAACTATGATCCCATGCTTTCAAAGATTGTAATGTTTGCAGTTATCAATATACTCCTTAAAAAAATTTCTTCAAATCTTCTCCTAGGCGATAGCATTGGAATAAAAATTTCAGAAAAATAGATGAAAATGAAGTCACGAGGGACCAATTCCTGTTCAATTTTGTAGAAAAAAAATGTAACTTTTGCATGCCATTCAATGGCAACCATGTATTGTTGTAGAATCCTGCAGACTAGGAAGAAGAAATGAAATCCTAGATGCAGAAAAGAGGCCTCATTTGTGACCACATTACTTTGGTTTATTTGTAGATGAAAAATCTAACATGGAAGAGGAAAAAAACTGTCGATGATGAATGCTCTAAAAAGTTAGCTCCTGAAATGCTGTGGTTTTTATACGAGTTCCCGTCTGGCAGAAAAAGTAAAAGAATTGGTAAAAGAAAAAAAATAAAATAAATAGATAACACTTCTTGTTCCGTTATTAGCTTTTGCTTTGGGGCAATCGGGTTGAGGAGGATGATAGTTGTGGTTCTCTTTTTGTTACTTACGGTTGGTTCTCGCCAAAGGGGTGTTGACTGTTTTATTTCTATGCAAATAAATAAGTTTAGCAAGTGAACATTTTACATGTTTGACGGTACTGTGTTTTGATGTTAAAGCCCGGTGTTGAATCAGAGGTGAATGCAATGCATTTTTTTCTTATCACGAATGTCCTTGATAACGGCCTAGCTGAAAGCTGTTGAACTTTGGGAGATCAGGATTGTTGGGAATTGGACAATCATGTGATACTTTCTTTACTAAATTTGCATCAATTCTCATCTGTTACTAATTGTAATCGTTTGATAGATATTTGAGTATTTCTGTGTTTTGCAGCTCTTTTGGAACTCCTAAATTTGTTCGCCATATTCTTCATATACTTGCAATATTTGTAGTTTATCCTCTTCAGTTTTGAAGGCGGCACATGTATCTTTGGAATTGGTATTACTTGTGTCTGCTAAAGACCAGTGCAGCTGCAGATTTTTGGGTGCTTTTGCTGCAGCTGCTACTGGAGATAATGCTGTAATTGCTTTGATTTGCTTCAAGTCTGTTTTGATTGCTGTTTGATCGCTGTTTGGAGGCTGGTATTTTTGTTAGATGCCAATACTGCTATTTGGAGTCTGAGCTGTTTAGTGTCTGTTTTGATTGCTGATTTGGGTGCTATGCTGGAGGCTTTGTGATGCTGTCAAAGGTTGAAGTTGCCTATGATGTCAATAATGATTTGATTGTATTTGTGCTTTCCATGTGGAAGATTGTGTCCAAGTATAGTCCTGATCTCATTTCCGGACAAGTTTCCTACTGGACTTACCTTTCTTTTATTTTCGCTGTACATTTAGTCCCTCGCTAGATGTGTTGCCTTGCCTTAGTTTTGCACATGGGCTTGGGTATGGTCTTTTTTCCTCGATGTACCCTTTGTCAAGTTTTAATAATTTTTGGTGGCTGATGAAAAAAAAAAAAACACTATATTCAAAAATTTCCTTTTTTAATTACATTATGACATCTGATTGCAAATAATCAATTTTAATTATGTCCATTTCACAAATGTAACATAAATAAATATCTGAAACTCTCATTTGTAGTGGGCCTAATGTTGCGCGCAACACCTACACTACACTAGTGAGGTTGGAACCATTCAAATGCATGCGTGTACATAGTGCCAACCACTGGACCCCTCTCCACTTGCGTTGTTTGATGAACATTCAATACTTCAACTCTTCAAGATATGTGTCCTGTCATCTATAATGGTTATTCTTTTGATTGCCCTTATTCTAGTCTGATGGCTAGTGGCATTTGCTGCTTATCTTTCACATATAAGACGGATGACTCTTTCCTCAGATGTTTCTGTACCTAACTATTGTTGTAAATATAATGCCAGGGTTTTGATGTGAAACTAATTGATGTTAATCGAACTTGTAAAGTTACGAAGGTATGTAAGCCTCTTCTTTGGATTCTTTCTTTTTCCTTTTAGTTGTACTTGTACTGCTTCATACTAATATTCTCATCTGATATGATATAGGGTGGACAAGTGGTCAAGTACACTGCCATGTTGGCTTGTGGGAACTACCATGGTATTGTTGGATTTGCAAAAGCTAAAGGACCAGCAGTTCCTATTGCCCTTCAAAAGGTATATTGGGATATCTTATCGTGGACTTTTTGAAGTGTTCTTTCAAGATAGGAGTAATTGACTGGCTCTATGAAGGCCTTTCTGGTGGTTGGATCATTTTTGCTAGTGTATTTTAAGAAAGGAACCAAGCACACAATAAGTGTCCGTTCACTCATTATTTTTGCCTTATCATATGTGCTGTTGCCCATCGTCTTATCATTTGTACGCTGTTTGTATATGTTAACAGGTTATGTAGAACTGTTTACAAATTTGTTGTGTGCAGAGGCTGGAGAGTTCTTCTCCCGCAAATTAAATTTCAAAAACAAATCAATAGCAGATGAAAATTTATTCATGAATGTTTCTTATATCAACTCGGTTGTAGTTTCCTATTTTCGAAAAACTTAACGATATTTTCAAAGGGCGTAGTGTTGTACTATAGGTGTTGTCCTATAGATATGGATTCTTCACCGAAATCTAGTTCAAATTGCTGCCATGTGCCGTAGCTAGGTTCTTGTTTGAAACCCAGAAGTCTTCAGATTTCCCATTTCACTGACCGATTTTATCCAAACAGGCATATGAGAAATGCTTTCAGAATCTTCATTATGTGGAGCGACATGAAGAGCATACAATTGCACATGCAGTTCAGACTTCATATAAGAAAACCAAGGTTCCCAACCATTCTACTGGTTTCTTTTAATTTCGTTTGAGACAAGTGGTCTCTTCATCCATTTTTAGTGTATGATTCAACTCGGATTTCTGTTGTTGCTGTAGGTGTATCTTTGGCCTGCGCCTACTACGACGGGGATGAAAGCAGGCAGAACTGTCCAAACGATTTTACATTTAGCTGGTTTTAAAAATGTGAAGTCTAAGGTAATTTGCTAAATTGAATGCGATGCATTGAGAGGGTGGCTTCTAAAATATCCGGATGATCATTTTCTTAATGCTGAACGCACCTCTTGTATATTGTAGGTGGTCGGCTCTAGGAACCCTCATAACACTGTTAAGGCTCTTTTTAAGGCTTTAAACGCGGTGAGATGTTTCTTCCATAAATTTGGAATTCTCTCTTTCCCTAATTTCTTGTCTTTCTAGTGTACTGATTGCCATTGAATGTTTCAGATTGAAACTCCGAAAGATGTTCAAGAGAAGTTTGGCCGAACGGTGGTGGAGTCGTACCTGCTGTAATAGATATACACTTCGAAGAGACCCATCTCCAGCAGTGATTCCAACTCTCGACTCTTCCTCAAATGATTATTAATGTTGTTATCCCTTCTCCAGGGGTAAAAAAGAAAGTAAATCTCTGAGAAATAAAGAAGTTTTTTTTGCTTCTGTAGTGCCTGCCTTGGATTCTGATTTCAAGAAGGATGACATTGTATTCTTTCGATATTTGATGTTATGATTATAGATGTTTCACATCTTTTGACCTCGGAGGTGTAGTAGGATACATGCGAAATGGTCCAGGAAAGAGAAATGTTTGTGAATTTGGACCGTTCATTTTCTCTTTCTTGGACCATTTTGGGGACATCGTTTGACCTCGGAGGAGTAGTAGGATACATGCGAAATGATCCAGGAAAGAGAAATGTTTGTGAATTTGGACCGTTCATTTTCTCTTTCTTGGACCATTTTGGAGATACTTTTCATGTATCCTCACATTTTCCTTGCAAGCAAGTTGTTAAGGTAAGTTTGATTATCTGATTTGGGGTCTGTTTGCATTGCAATCCAGAAGGAATGTTTTTAGGTTTTACTAGCTTTTCTAAAGCAATTTGGAGCGCGCCAAAAATTTCTCGCAACTAGAGTTTGGTCTCCAGGCGATCTATACAAGCTGGAATGGCCTAAGATTTCGATTTGGAGAAGCTGGGTTTGAGAAACTTTGTTGAATTATAAACCGATTAGAAGCTGATTCTCTTTCTCTCTCTCTCTCAAAATGGTTCTCCAACTTATTACGAGCAAATATGTTCTGAAATCTGTCAAACCATCAAGTGTTTTTTCCCTAAAAAATATTACAACTATTATGAAAACTTAGAATTAGCAAGGGCTAATATCTTATCAATCTCGAATTTTCTTCCCTTGAAAAGCCAGTTCGATAAGAAAAATAAAATGCAAAAATGAAAATAGGACCCCAAATTCAGCTGTAGAAAGCTAGGACATCATTATTCAATTCATCATAGAGGTTGGAAGAGCATCTATGATTGACAACATCATTTATCCGCACGGAAGAGAATTCTTGCTGTATGCCGAAATGAGATTATGAACAACATATGGGTTACCCATCAGTATCCAAAATAAGAGACACAAAATCCATGAAAGGGTAAAATATATTTAGAGAACTGAAAACCTATCTTTAACGGGCTCGGGTATGAGTGTCGGGTGTTGGTTTGTGTCTAAGTTTCAGACTCATGCATTTTTTTTATCTCTAGGACATAGGGACACACCAAAATATTTATATTCTTTAGTACATATCTTTCATTTTCTAAGTGAAATGATGTTTACAAGGTGCCTTGGGGCAATTCATGCATAATATAGGAGTCCTACGGATAGTTCATACTTTTTAAATTGCAACATGTGCTGGTTAGATGAATGTCCAACTAAACATGTTAGACATCGATCTTATTCAGGCGTTGAGTATCTAATAAATGTATTTTTGGAATGGGGAGTTGAATAGGGAGGGAAGTAAAAGAGCTGGTGTTTTTACCCTTGATTTTGAAATAATCACCAGTGATGCGTACACAGATAATTTTTCGTCCATCAAACTATCTGGTGTTAAAAAATGGACCTCATTAAAAAATGGACCTCATTCACTTCAAGTAGGTAGTTCTGAGACTATCCAAAAAATGGACCACATGAGGTAGAGAAAAGAGCGATTGTTTATGGAATATATTGAAAAGAAAAAAAAATCTTTGAAAAAACTCCCCTCAACTTCCAAATTTGGGTATAGTGCAAATTTGTTCGTCCTCATCCTCATCAGGTATGGTTGAACAGAACACTTACTATGATCGGTAGAGAAGGATTGAGGTCTACCACAAAGTGATCCCATACTTACAAAAAAAGTGATGAGATTCATTACAAAATAATAGCATGATTACTAAAAACTGATGTGATTCTGTATGTGTAACCCACGCCCATCACCTTCATTGCCCATCAGCTTGCTTGGAGGATGAACAAATTTGCACTCTTTGGTAGAACCTTTGACAAGATCTGAGATATCATTCCGACGAATCGCCGTTTCCGTTTCCTTGTTTTCTCCAATATACATCAGCCTTCACTAATCGCCTCTTCCACCGTTGGGTTCCCGGTTCCGTGGCATCACCGTCACCGAAGTCAAGATCAACAAACCCAGACAGTCAATCAATCAAGCAAGCAAGCAACCAAATCATGTCCTCAGCAATCACTCATTAGCTCTCCTGCTTCTTACCAATCAATCGCAGACTACATCTACTCGCTCGATTGGCTCCCTGCCCCGCTCTTTGCTCCAAGGTACACTCACCCCTCTTTCTTGTTTTTCGTTTTTTGGTTCAAGGTTACTTGAAGTCTGCACAGAAATGATCGAGAACAATAGAGAATTCAGGGCAAATCTTGATTACCTTGAATTATCGAATAATGAAATCGGTCTTGAAGCACGGGAGATTACAAATGAAAATGCTGAAGATGAGTTGCGACAGGGGTTTGAGAAGGCTATGATGGTAGACCCCGACGAATCAGTGGGAGATAAGGAGTGCTCAGAGACGGTTCTGTGGACGGAGAAGCCCAAAAATCATCTGAAACTGTTTGTTGTTGGTATGCGTGTTCATAATTTCTGGGTTCACCAGGGCAACTCCAAGACGGAGTTGAATGCAATTCATACAGGTGCGATTGATTTCCTGAGAAAAAAAGAAGTTTTCTCTTCAATTTTTTGGTTTCTACTAGATAAGATATGGGATCCCGGGGGACATCATTTGCAAATTTCCCTAAACGAAGTTTCAATTCTTTCTAAAATCATTCTTGAAATAGACATCCCTTTCTTTGGTCCCAGTAATCTTTCCTGCTTTCTCTCAGTTCTCCTCATTAAGCTCTATTATCATTCACCGAGTATAACGAGGGTTTTACTCTGCGTGATCTTTCAGGCAATTGGGTTCTTATTTCTCTCTGATTGTTGGCATTTCCAATTTGTTTTTCTATTATCGTCTCCATTCTTCTTGGTATCGTCAAACGTGTATGCTGAATTGGGTGTCTTGGATTGTACATGCCAAGTGCTTGGTGAAATTACCTATCCAAATTCAGCCACTGCAGTTAGCATTGTGACTGCTTGTACCAAATCTGGTGGTGTTCTTTGTCTTGTTCTTGTTCACAATGAAGATCCTATTATTTCTGAAGTTTGTCTCTACAGTGTGCTTGAATATAATCGTAATCGTAGGAAACGGCCCAGGTCAATTCTTCATTTTTCAGGCGCGAGTGACATATTGACTATTGTTGGATATATTCCTTCCTTGAAGGATCGAACAGTGAAAGTCCATAAAAGAGGCGAACAGCGGACAATTGCAAGGAGACGGGATCAAGATGTGATTACGGTTGTTTGTGTCTGCACGATTTGGGGTTTAGGTTGAATTGATTCTAAGTGCAAGATAGGCTTTATGCCCTTCGTCTGGTATTGTTGGTTACTAGCAACTGGGATGAGGGTAAAGACAACAGAATCTACATTTGAAGCTTACCCACCTTGTGCAACTGGTTCTCCATTGGATACCAATTCTGTTGGGTATTTGAATATACTGATTTTGGCAAACTATATGTGATTTAGAAGTCTAGATGTTCACATTGAGGCCAACTTATTTCAGCTACATAGTGGTGTGCAGAGCCTGAGCTCATTGCCATGAATGCAACTCTTAACTGAATTTGGAAGTCATTGAGGTGACATTAGCTTCATAGCTTGGGCAACTCAATGACGTTTAATATCATCTCGCTCGGTTTTTTTTTTGATTGGCTGTTTGGTCCTCTTTCTTGTTTACAGTTGGGCCTTGAGGACAAGGCCTTCTTAAGGGGGGTGGAATGATACGCTACCGACTATGGATGGCAGTTTGGCGCGCAAGGGGATGGAGCTAAGCAACTAACTAAAGCTGTTAGTCAGTTAGCCCTTGTAACTGTTCTATATGCCAGTTGATTGTATCAGTTAGTGGAGAGGAAATTGTATAAAAGGGAGTGTTATTGAGAGAGAAATTCATTTGTAATCTCCCGTGCTTCAAGACTGATTTCATTATTGGATAATTTAAGGTAATCAAGATTTGCCCTGAATTCTCTATTGTTCTCGATCATTTCTGTGCAGACTTCAAGTAACCTTGAGAATAATGCTCTGATTTCTTGGCAATCCTTATCAATAGAGTTCCATTGTTCACTGTTTGCCTTTGGTTCATCGATTTCTTTTTTAGAGGTAGCTTCTACCGTAGGCACGCTTTCACAGACAATTGATCGAACAGGTAGAGTGCTTTTGCTGTGCTCTATCTTTTCTCCAATAATATTCTCTGGGGTGTAGGATCTCCTTGCAACTACTTCGAGAGTCATTTCTTGCAATTTTGCAAGGCCAATAGCTTGATCCATGGTGGTAGGTTTGTATTTCTCAACACCAAACTTGATTCTTTTCGCAAACCCTTCATGAAACATCTCACACGGAACTCTTCAGGTAAGTCATTCACAATGGCAGCTAATTCTTGAAACCTTCTTTGGTAGGATTCGACATTAGCAAACTGCCCTAGTTGAAGAAGTTCTTTGAATGCTTCTTCACCATCGTTCTTCATCTTCTTGATTCCAGCGATTCCAACCACTGTAGATGTCTGATTTCAAAATTTATCTGTTGATATCTGGCTTCTTGGTTCTTCACAGGGCCGAGAATGGGTGGCTCTGATGCCACTGATACAAATTACGTACTAAAATAGGAATTTCAGGAAGAAAATGGGAGAATCACAGCAAAAAGAAAGGGATGGAAGGAAAAGAATGAGTTTTTATTGATGGAAGGCTGGAACTCTCGTCCAGTAAGCCAAAGGGGAACTCTCGTCCTCTTGGTTAACAATTTTCAAGATTACAGAATGAATTTCTCTCTGAATAACACTCCCTTTTATACAATTTCCTCTCCACTAACTGATACAATCAACTGGCATATAGAACGGTTACAAGGGCTAACTAACTAACATCTTTAGTTAGTTGCTTAGCTCCGTCCCCTTGCGCGCCAAACTGCCATCCATAGTCGGTAGCGTATCATTAGGAGACTTACAAGCCATATAATTCGCGTGCGGAGTCTGTAACCTGTCTTTCTAAACCATCCCGGGAGCGAAGATTGAGTGTTGCTAGTGCGGCTGGTTATCCCACCAGCAGAAGAATGACAGTCAGGGCTTTGGTCAAGCATTGAAATTTTGTAACATCCCCATTGATCATTAAGATTTTTGTATGTGGCAACTTGAATATTTTAGATTTCTCTGCTTGCGATTTCCCTGGCTGAAAGAACCTTTCTTCGAGGGATGAATGGACTGGATAAAAAAGTTACTACCTTTCGATGGCCTTAGGATGCTGAAAGTGTCTGATCATTTATACGGAGATCATGGTTGCAGGATGTAATGTAATCGTATGAAATCTTCAGCCAAACCTCTTGAAGGGGTTGGAAGTAGTGTTTTACAAACAAAAGCTTCACGTGAAACTGATGTTTTCCTCTTTCAAACTCTTACTTTACACAGTCCCCTTTTGTTCATTTTTGACATTGATATGCCAGCGTTAAAAAGCTTCAAGTAGATATACTTCTTTATATGACAATGGACAGTTTTACTCCAGGTGATTATTTCTGTTTTACGGCATTTCAAGTGGTACACTGGTACTTACTAATGGAAATGCATATTCCATAGGTAGTTGTTGTCTATGCTAGTGATGGAACGAGCAAAGGGATTTCGGATCATTTTTATGAGACCAAAGTAGGCCCTACAAAGCGATCCGTGCCAATTTATCTGTGCGCACAGGGTTTTTTGGAGTTTAGAAGGGTGCATAGGTCCTTTTATAGTTTGGCCTTTTCTTCTGTTTTTGTTTGTTGCATTCTTTTGTACATGGGTGGCATCCCCAATAAAATTTTTACTTTTTTTAAAAGAAGAAGAAGAAGAAGAAGAAGCCATTCTAGTTATTTACTGTAGTAGGTTTTTTTTTTGTCAAAGCAATTTTTTTTGCACTTATATGGCCATGCTGCGTATATGTACTGTGTAAACAACAGATTCAAGAATAGATAATAGGATTCTAGATTCCAGATAAGAGAATACAGTTGTGGCTAAAAGTATGGCTTACATTTATCAACAAATGGAGCAAGTCTGCTGAATTTAGCCTGTTTATATAGCATGGTTTATAGCCAAACACACTCACTAAGATGATGCAACCCACAGGCTCCTTCCTTAGACGACATGCCAAATAAACTGTTTGAGACACAATTGAGGTGTTTCTAGGCTCCCACTTTTGGTTATTGATTACTTGAATGGACAGGCACTTCATTTTGGTTACTTTGAATGGACAGCCACTTTATTATTCAATTGACTAAGTAGGATTACTTACTGTCAACAATCAACTGATGCTTTGTTGGGATAGGCGGAATAAATATCAGCAGCAATGAGTAAAGATAGTTCACTCCTTTGCTTCATTTTTTACTTTTGTGAATGTGTGTTTATATGGGACTTCTATATGCTTGTGCAAGTTTATGCGAGATTAGTCAACCCTTTTGCATCAGTTACATTTTTGTGTACAAATCATCATTGTAATGTGCATGGGAGTACACGAATTCATGTACCTCTGTTTAACGATTCGGTTCTTCTCTTGTTTATGCAGGAACATTTTACATTTTATTAACTTGTTCCAAGACAGATCAATAATTCATGGAGTCGCCACCCCAACTAAGTCTATAAAGTCTTGAGCTTCCAGTTAAAAATAGCCATACTGGGATCCCAATTTTTTTACGAGAATGATTCTTGCACATATATGGAGTTTGTTGATTCTGATTAACATTATCAGTTTCATTCTGAGTGGCCTACCATGCAGTCGTGGGGAGACGTAAGTATTCCTGTATGGTTGCGTATGTGCTTTGAAATCTTATTTGACACCGTCTTATACCATGAATTTCTCTATGCAACAAGGGAGAGTTGTCTAACTAATTTGACAGGATCGATAGAAAAATTTTGAATGTGGGGGAGGAGCTGTGGAAGGAAACTATACCATTACAAATGGGATCCCGCCTTTACCAATTGGAGGGGCTTAAGTCAAATACGTCTTACGAAGTGAAGATATCATATCCAGCTTCTGTATGTACGGTGAAACTTCTTCTTATTTTTGCCAATATTTCCTTGTGGAACTAACCTCATTATTATCGATCAACAGATACCTTCAAGATTTTCTCTACTGCTTACAAGAGGTAAATCAAGCTTAGTGCAGAATTGGAAGAGAAAATTACTCAATACGGAGAAGTTGATTTTCAAAACTGATAATCTGGAACTGTCTAGTGATGAGGTTTGACACTATCTCATTCTTCATAATAATTAACTATTTGGTTTGAAAAGATTTTAGCTGAGGATTCTGCACAGGGTGAAATGTGCGTTCTGGTTACTGTGGAGCCTGAGGGGGTTGTTGCAATGCCAAATGTAGAGGAGAGAAAAGAAGTCATTTTTAACATAGGTAACTTCGAGTTCCCCTCATAGATTATGACATGCACCTATGATTGTTGCACCAGATTTTTAGTTTTTGTCCTTGTAAATTTTCGTATATGCATGCAATTTGAAAAACTAAACTGATGGCGAGCAATTTCTTGACCTATAAACTGTATCTTTCTTGTTCCCTGAGACTAGAACTTTTATTTTCCCCATCACTAGCATGTCATTCCAGCTGTCAATTATTCGAGGAAGCTATTATTGGTTCTCAAATATGTTTTCCACCGTGGCATTATTCAGAATTTGTTGGCATTGAAGTGTGCTGCCTTTTTTTTTTTTGTCTCACTTAGACGTGCATTTCTAAAATTTTCAGAAGCATGCTTAAATAAGTATCTATGATATATCTTGTGGCTTCTGCATCTTCACCTATTGAAACTTTTTAGTGGTGAAAAACTGCTTGCATGTACTTTTTTTAGTTCCTGATCAAAGAAAAAAACACCTTTTTTAGTTGGAGTTAGGGCCGGCCCTGGGCATAAGCCCACAAAGCCATCGCTTAGGGCCCCCAAATTTTGGCCCAATAACAGGGCCCCCAAATTTCAAGTACGTAATAAATATTATATATGTCAGCCTTTCAGCAGATAGCGTTGCAGGAGCTTGGCGGTAAGAGTTCCTTGTTGGAACCTGGTGGTCGTGTGTTCGAGACTTAATCCCCGCATTTTTTTACTGCAAGATTTTTGGATTATACACAAAAGATTTGAAACCACTGCCAATGGCATTAATTGAACTCATGACCTCAAGTACCAAGTTCTACCTGTAGCAAATGACCACTGAACAAGTGATTTTGAGCTTTTTATTGAACAACAAATATGTATACAAATTTCTAAAGGCCCATTGTTAAATCCCGCTTAGGGCCCCGAAAATCTCAAGGCTGGGCCTGGTTGGAGTGGTGGTGATTGTGCTGTATACCAAGAGTTAGAACTGCTAAACACCTTCTTACACCTGCTTAGTTCTTTGAGAAAGTCAATACCGAAGAAATAATTTAAGGTCTTTCAGTGGCAGATATTCAGATGTTCATAGGCATATCCAATTTGCATTAGCTATGCATGGTCCATTAAGAGCTCCACCGATAAATCAGGAAAAATATTGGTGAAGATCATGGTTTCCAGAAGCAAAATCCTTGTTCAGATGGTTGCTTGTAAGTTGTAACATAATAGACCACTAAAACTTCTGCTACACATGCATATAAGACTCAACTGTCCTTCGTAGGTAGACCACAAGATTGCTGCAACTCTATTATTGATACATGGGCAGTATAGCTGATATGATTACCTTAGCGACCATGTGATAGGATTTACAAGTTTGTTACCTAATTTAAGGTACTGTAACTGTAAGCATTCTCTCGTCAGTTCTCATTCTACCCAAGAATTTTCTTGGTGTTGGAGAATGATATTACCATATGCGTCCAATTATTAATTTATGGAGAATTTTGGTGCCATTCTTGACATTTGGTTTGAGAATAAACCATTAGCTACCTTAGCCTCTGTTTGCTAGCACGTATAAGTTAGCCTTTTAGATTATAGCTTTTTAGATTACTGGGTTAAGAAAATTAAAATTAAGTTTGTTATAGTTTTCTGGAAGTTGTAAAAAAAGTATAAGCTGTTTGCCTAAATAAGTTGTTAAGTAGCTTTTTATACCCTAAATGTCTGTATTGCCAATAAAACTTGAGTAAGAATAACGTATTCACTTTAGGATTTTTGTTCATTGATGTTTAAACAACTTAAAATAAGCAAAAAAGCTTCAAATTGTAGCTTAAAATAATTTAGCTTTTTTTGGGGTCAAATAAGCCAAAAAAGGAAAATAAGTGATAATTTATAATTGTTAATGAATACCCTTCATTAGTTTTTTAAAGCAAATAAGCTAAATAAGTTAGATTGTAGTGCTAGCAAACGGATCCTTAGTGTCCTTTCAGAAAAAAGACGGGGATGCAATTTGAGTGGTCATAATAGCTACAGGCAGTCAGAGTTTGTGCGGATTGCTGATTCTTTTTCATTACCTGTCTTGTGAAAATAGAAGCACAGTCAGCTAGACTTTCGTCCCAAAAGATAAACCTAACTTGATGCTTGTAGATACTTTTTCCTGCCCTGCAGCAATTGTCATCTCCTTGCGCCCCATAGTTGCCATCCCAAGCCTCCAACTTGACATGTAATTCATCATGGAATTTTTTAATTTCACAGAAAACCATATTTTGTATGAACTTTATGATATAGCATCTTCTTGTGGTTTTTAGTGATTTGAAGGGTTTTATATGCTATTATGTAGGGTTGGGCATCGTGTTGTGTCGGGTCTAGTCGTGTTCGTGTCGTGTCAATTCGTGTACGGGTCAATACGTGTCAACCCGAAAAGACCTATTTACCTAAATGTGTCGAAAATCTCAACCCTAACCCGACCTGAAATTACCCTTGTCAATCTGAACACGACACGAATTAACATGATTACACAATACCCGTGCCATTTTCAGGTTAACCGTATCATTTTTGGGTTGGATTCGGGTTAACTTGTCGACATGAATAGATAAACAGGTTAGCCGTGTCATTCTGGGGTTATGCAAGTTGAACATGAACCCAACCTGTTTAGCAATAGTGTTCTCGAGTCGTGTCATATATGTGTTTCGTGTAAAAAGTAGTCAACCCTAACTTGCTAACTTCGAGTCGTGTTATTGTGTCGTGTCATAAATTTCCACCCTTACCATTATGTCCTCTGGGGAGATGCTATGTGTTTCTCTATGATAACTCTTCATAAATTTCCACCCTTACCATTATGTCCTCTGGGGAGATGCTATGTTTCTCTATGATGACTCTGCATTTGTGTATAATTTGTAAATTGTAATGATAAGCCTGGACAAATTATTGTTGCTCGAATTGCACTATTCTGAAATCGATACCTCAACTGATTATGTGATGTATTTCTTTGGCAGTTTGTGATGATTTATTGTTATTCATTCCCCAGTATGCCTGGTGGGTTGTCATCTTGGTAGTGCTTTGTTTGGGTTTGGCTGCTGTGATCCCACATTTCCTTCCGTCGTACTTTATCAGAACAGAGCGAAGCCCGCAATCTGCCGGTCGAATTACTTCAAAGGATTCTTGAACATGATGTACGTTCCATGTCATTTGACACTTTCCAGATTAGAGGCAAGTAGAAGATGCCATAGCTGAGCTTGCTTGAAGTTCTGCTACTCACTCAATTCCTACTCTTGACCGGAGCAGCTTGGGTCAACGGCTTCTAGAAATGACAGCCATTTTAGTTGAGCCTTTTGTATTTTCACACTGTTAATCGACAATAGGAACCAGGAATTTAGGACGTCCTTAACTATTTTGTCTTATCTCTTCTTTTGTTGAACGGAATCTTGTCTTATCAGAATTCCTCTTTTTTGTTTTTGTTTTTTGGGTATTGGTAGAAGGTGAAAAAAAAAAAAATAAAAAAAAATTGAAGAACTAGACGTAATGTGATTATCCTTAACTTTTTATGAGTGATTTAAATTTGATAAATTCCAAAATAGCACCGTATTCGGTTGGACAAAGTCCAGGTTTGAGTTTCCATAGCCCATTCTCGAGGTTAAATGTACTCCTAGCACTACCCACACCAGGGGTACTTTAATTTCAATCTCAACATAGGTGCGGTAGGATTTCCTACGTTTAGTAATGTGGTGTGATGGGTTGGGCAATATTCCTTCATTGAAGTGATGGATACCATACCTAAGCTTCCATTTTATGAACCAAAAAATAAGATAAATAACCCTATAGTTTTCATACCCACAAAATTGGCACAAAGTGACCAATAAAATGAGACTTATTAACCTTTTGGCATCCAAAGTATTGACCGAGTATCATTTTAGTACCAATATAAAAGTTACTAATATTTAGTCTCGATCATTTCAAAATATGTATCAATCAAGTCCCTAATGCTAACGCGGTTAGCCCAACTGTTCAAATGAGGGGCACTTTAGGTATTTTGTTTATCTTTTGTTTCTCTCTCTTTTGAAAGCAATTTTTTTTTTTTGGAAACCACTGTTTTTAAATAAAGTAGTTCCGGCCCACAATGAGGATCAGTGTCCAATCTCATCTAAATCCTTAGACGCTTTGAAACACCGGTACAACTCCAATTCGGGTCCGCCAATGGGTGTCCACCTAGCAACGTGGATGTGCAGTGCACTTGGCATTATTAATTTATTATGCAGTGGTCGTATGGTCCAGTCCTTTGGCACCTATCTGGTCTCGCCACGTGGTGTGGCGCATGGTCTACAACGTTCATAGTGTCTCACCACGTGACATGGTCACTATTCCTGCCAACCATCCGTGTTTGTAGAACACCATGCGCAGTGGCGGCTCCAGGAATTTTTAACAGGATGTTCAGAAATTACCTTTAACTCTACTAGCTTAACCAATCAGTCGTATCTTCACAAAATTTCATATACTAGTGTGTGTAATGTGACCTCAAAAATACAAAAATGCGTAAAACGTTGTAGTTGTTTTCAGTTTTTTTTTTATATTTTTACCAAAGCAAAATCAAACAGAGCATAAATATGCTTATTTTTTTTAGGAAATTATGTAGCGAATACGTTTGCATAGATCTTTATAAACATATGTTTTTATTTTTGGATTGTTTGCTCTAAAAAAAACTACACCATAACGATACCAATAGATATTTTTTTCGTCTCCATTTTTTTGTCATTAAGATGTCTATCTTTTTTTGAGATGATATATTAAGTATTCAATTATAAGTCACTTGAATTGCAATGTGTGTTGTTTATAGTATATGACTGAGTGTTCAAACAAAATATTAGATAAAATTACTAGACGTGTTCAATTGACCACATTTTCTTATATGTTGTGCCACCTATGATTGGGCTATAACGGGATGTAATTTAAGTTGTTCAAAGTAGATTGATTTGTTGGTGGGTGTTCATTTAATTTTGCACTGGGTGTTTATTCATATTTCGGCTGGGTGTTCAAAACATGAACTAACCTAAAATTTTTACAAATTTTTACATGTATTATTAGTACAATTTTTTTTTTAGGGTGGTCATGTGACCATCCACCCCATAGGGTGGAGCCGCTAGTGACCGTGCGCGACACTTGTTCAAAAGTTGGATGTCGGGTTATGACACCCCAAGCCGAGGCACTCCTATGAATACCCATAACAAACCCTAATAGGCATGCTCTCTTCTCCTTGCTTAAGCTTTATACTTCCTTTCTTAGGCGAATTCTAAATTAAGCTTCGGAGTGCCTTCGGTTGGACGATGCTAATTGGTCATTGCTCTTGTAGGAACTAGGGGGAAGAGGAGAGTAAATAACACCTATTTCACTTCCATGAGGCTCAAAGGGGTAGAGTTTAGGCCCAAAGATTACGAGCCCTCAAAAAATTTTCTTCCATGGAAATTAAATTAATCATAATATTGTAAAGAAATATCATGCGGTACCATAACAAATCAAAGTAGCCGAGGAGCTTTTGAAACATTAGTATATCATAGAAAAAATAAAATACTAGTTGAGAAGGTGTTGTGCACTGTACTATATTATGCACGCCAGTGCACGGTGCTTCAGCCTCGCTCCGATGATCGGAACCGTTCACCTTATAGAGCTCACCGAGTAGAATAAGTGTTCCAAAGATCAGGTCGATCGGAGATCATTAAGTGTCTCATTGGAATGCATAGAACTTGGCAATAATGGGTTCCAGTCGGTTTGATCTAGTGTTTCGGATCCATTGTTTTCAAGATAATAATGTTCTGATGAGGCACTTAATGATATCCGATTGAGCTAATTTTTGGAACACTTGTGCTACTCGACGAGCTATACGAAGTGAACGTTTCCAATCATCGGAGCGAGACCAGAGCACCGTGCACCGGCGTGCATATCACCTACTTAGGAAGAGCATGACAAAAATCAACACTGACAAGAAATAGAGAGTAATATGCATATCCCTATTTTGTTGACAAGCTGGCAAAAAGTGGACGTTTCAAATCTTTTTAGTATAAGAGAAAAAAGTAAACGTAAAAGACTTCAATGCCCTTAAATTGGGTCATATACCAATTAATTATGTGACCAATTTCCATTAGTTTTGGTAACGGTTATTTAACAAAAGAGGGGCACCTACACTCAGTTGAAAATTTGAGGGTTAGAATGTTATACTAGTATTTAATTTTATTTTAAGAGGTAAACGTAGGGATGCAAAGTATACTTTATTCAAATTCTTTTGGATGTTTTAATTCTTTTTCTGGTCGATTCTTTTTCCATGGTTGTGATTAAATTCTGTTCAAACTAATAAAATTCTATCCCTTGAATTCAAAGAGCAAGTTGCAACAAAATTGCTGATTTGATGCTATTGACCTAATTATATTTTTGTCTCGTCACAATATCAGTGTCACAATATCAGTAGACGCGTTTTTTAGAAATCCCAGATAGACTATACTCACAGATTGCTTTCTGGAGTTTGGTCTAAGATCTACATAAATAATTTAAGTAGTTCATTAAATTTAATATTTCTCAAAGAGGCTTGCAAATTATCAGTTGAATAAAAATTAATGAAAATATTTAATTCAATTTTTTAAATTTTCATTTAGAATTAAGTCCTAAATTCTGAAAGAAAAATTAAGATTGGATTAAATACTTACCGTTATTCGATTAAACTGATTTTTTTAGAAAACAATTTGAGAAAAATATTTTACATTTAGTTAATGGCTTGAATTATCTGTATGAGACGAAAATAGGCCCTACAAAGCGATCCGTGCAAATTTATCTGTACGCACAGATTTTTTTTTGAGAAATCCACATATTGGTGAGTGGAGGGGAAAACCGCACCTACTTGTCTGTTCCTTCTAGAATTCACAATCTGGTCAATGGAAGTTCGAGTCAAGTGGACGGTTGACTCAGCTTTTTGACTCAGAATTGGGCTAATTTTGATGGCTTCTGGTGGAAATTTTCCACTCATTGATTGGAGGATGGGTTACGCCATGCACTTGATCTGTCCACTTTTGTTTTAGTACTATACTTTTATCCAAATCCAAACCCTCACGTCTTAAATTGACCGATGAATAGTGTGACAGGTTCCATTCACTTGTACTCCCACTTCTTTTCATTTTTTAGTAGGAGTCCGGATAAGGGCCGCAAACGAACCAAACAGCTCGAAGCTTGGTTCGTTAAGACAAGGTTTGGCTCTACTCGACTAGTTTAATAATTAAGCAAGAAAGCTCGAGCTCGAAATTCAGATTGTTTAATAAATGAGCCAAGGTCAACACTTTAAAACTCGGTTCGGCTTGGCTTGGATAGAAGACACTCGACTTGTTTGTAACGGCCCGACTCATTTAGGAATTGGACCGGGCTCGGCTAGTTTACATGTGCACCGAACTCGAGCTCGATCTTGAATTTTATGCTCGTTTAACAAACAAGCCAAGCTCGAACACTCTAAAATTTGGCTTGACTCGACTTGTTTCACCCCTAGTTCAGATCATCTTGCGCGTATGTTGTATTTCTTTTTTATATTCTTTGCTGGAACATTTGTTTCTGCAGTGTCATGTACGTAAGTGGGTATTGCATGCCTATGTAACACTCCCAACGACTAAACTTTAGGTAATTATTTTATTTTATTTTATAACTAGATGTCCGGGTCAGTTTGCAGGAATTTCGACTAATGGTGTTGTGTAATGGTGTTGTGTAATTGTATAACTCCCGGGGGATTATATGGTGGTGTCTCTACAATACTCTCAGTAAGTTAAATGCTACGTGGGTTATCATCATTTTCCCAACAACTCTAGAAACGTGGTTATTTTTTTGAACGGTGAAGAAAATTTCATTAATCAAAGAGATCAGGAGATGAAATTCGTATAATAGAAAAAGAAATGCATCGAGAGAGTTTCGAGAGTGCACATTAACTTTTCAAAATGGCAAAATGATAATTGTACAAACTTTTGCCCATTAACTTTTCAAACTATACACTTATTTAGGGACAGCCTGGCCAAAATGGAAATTTAAATACTTAAAAAGCGACGGAGGGAGTATGAAAAGTCAAGAAAACCCAAAAAGCCAAAAAATCCACGTAGTAGAAGGGGACTTTAACCTTAATATTGTTACGATTTTTTAACAAACTTTGTGAACTTTTACGTAGATATTTTGAATCTCTACACAAAATATTATGAATTTCAAACAGAATATGATGAAGCTTTGGACAAAATGTTATCAATACAAAGTGATTTAATAGAGTGCATATATATTACACTCATCCAAATATATACGTGTGTATTGGAGTTTCCGAGTACTTTGCAAACTTAAGATATAGCTTAAGCTAACAATGTTAGCTAGCTTGATGTCAACCTCTATGCAATGACCCAAGAATTAAATTGCAACAACTGACCCAATATCTTTTTGTGTTTTATGTTGGACCATCCCCGTTGAACACGTAAATAGACCTAAAAAAGGGGATAACAAAGCAGCAGAGTATCAGCATCAGCCCTTATATACGGAGAATGGGATATATTTTCCTAATAAGAGAAAATAATTTCATTAACCTGAAAACGAGATTCAGCAAGTTAACACTTAACAGAGACATTGACTTATACTATGGAGTAGTTAGAGTATAGACAATGTGGAGTTGGTTTAGTGTTGGAAACTTGGACTTGGTCGGATAGGGCCCACAGGGCCCTGCAAGTTTGAGTTTCCATTGTCCATTCTTGGGGTTAAACGTACTCCTAACACTACCTATACCTTTGGGTACTTTAGTTTCAACATAGGTGTGGTATGGTTCCCAACGTACAATAATGTGGTGTGACGGGCCGGGCAACATTCCTTGATTGAAGTGACGAGATACCATACATGCACTTCCATTGTACGAGCCAAAAAAAGACAAATAGCGCCATAGCACAAAATTGGCACAAAGTGACCAATAAAACGAGGATTATTAATCTTTTTGGTATCCAAAATATTGAGCGAGTCTTATTTAGTCTCCAACGTTTCAAAATCTATATTATCAAGTCTCCCATACTAATGCGGTGTCCAACTGTTAAAATGAGGGACATTTCAGGTATTTTGCTTCTCTCTTTTAAAAAACATTTTTTGGAAACCATTTTTTTTTAAAAATAAAGTCTTTGTTTTGGCCCACAATGAGGATCCATATTCGATCTCGTCCAAATCCTCAGATGCTCTGAAACACCAGTACAACTCCATTTCGTATCGGCCATGTGGCGCCAATGGGTGTCAGCCTAGCGAGCAAACGTGCAGTGCACTGGGCATTGTAATGTAGTGGTCGTATGGTCGAATCCTCTAGTACCTATCTAGTCCCACCAGGTGGTTCGGCTATGTAGCGTACTGAGCCCATGGTCTACACCGTTCATTTTTTCCGACCACGTGGTGCTTGTTAGGTCTCACCATGTAATACCCTAGGTTTCGGGGTAGATGGTGTTTAGTCACACATTGGTTGTTTACATGAGTGGTCTTGGGTGTATAACAAACCATGTGGGCTACTACTAGTACATTGGGCTTAAGCATTTTGGGCCATGTGGTGTGGCTTGTGAATCAATTCAGGGTACTGGGCCAGTGGTCTACATGGGGCGTTACAAATGGTATCAGAGCCCCGCCCTGGTCCAAGTGGTGGGTAGGATGCGCTCTGCCACCACGGATGCTAAGGGAAGTTGCTGGAACTACGCAACGAGGACGTTGCATCCCTAAGGAGGGAAGATAGAGACTACTAGTACCTTGGGCTTAAGCAATTTGGGCCATGTGGTGTGGCTAGTGGATCAAATCAGGGTACTAGGCCAGTGGTCTACATGGGGCGTTTCAAATGGTATCAGAGCCCCGCCCTGGTCCAAGTGGGGGGTAGAATGCGCTCTGCCACCGCGGACACCAGGGGAGGTTGATGGGACTATGCAACGAGGACGTTGCATCCGTAAGGGGGAAAGATTGTAATACCCCAGGTTTTGGGGTAGATGGTGTTTAGTCCCACATTGGTTGTTTAAATGAGTGGTCTTGGGTATATAACAAACCACGTGGGTTACTACTAGTACCTTGGGCTTAAGCATTTTGGGCCATGTGGTGCGGCTTATGGATCAAATTAAGGTACTGGGCTAGTGGTTTGCATGGAGCGTTGCACACCATGTGGTGCGGTTGCTATTTCCGCCACCCATCCGTGCTTGCAGAACACTGTGCATGACACCAGTTTAGAAGTTAGATGTTGGGATATGATTTTCGGAGGGACGATGTTGGTGATGGCACCCGATCAGGGGATGGCACGCGATAACTTCACCCCCAAGCCAAGACACTCCTATATATACCCCTGTAGTAAACCCTAATAGATATGCTCTATTCTCTTTGCTTAAGCTTTGTACTTCCTTTCTCAAGCGAATTCTAACTTTAGCTTCAAAGTGCTTTTGGCTAGACGATGCTAACTGGTCGTTGCTCTTGTAGGAACTAGGGGAAAGAGAAGAGTATATATAACACCTATTTCACTTCCATGACGCTCAAAGAGTTGGAGTTTAGACCCAAAGAATGAACACCACCTCACATGCATTTATATCAAAATATTATAAATTGGTATACAAAAACTATAAATTCAAGATTGATTTGTGAATTTTATTCAAAATGTTATGAATTCCAAAATTAAGAAGTTCACGTGGTAAACTCCCAAATAGGGTATGTATCATAGCAAATTGGAAAGGAGAATGAAAAGATCGAAGAGGAAGATTAGAACGAAGAAACTCCTTACTGAGCTTGGGGTTAAGGCTCTCACCCTGAATCATAACAATGAGCTTTCTTCTTCTTCTTCTTCTTCTTCTTCTTCTTCTTCTTCTTCTCCTCTATCATTTCATGATATTCGAGATAGACACTCTTTCTTATTTAAGCAAGCTAGTATGTCGTTGGATTCGTTTGCTTATATGGGTGTTAAATTTAGAAGGGAGAGGAATTATAACTTAAAGAAGCTTGTTGAAATGGAGGAGGAGGCTATTGCTGATATGGAGGCTTCGGTTCTTGACAGTTTGGAGGATGAGGCCTGTGATTTTGAAGACTTGGATGATGATGCTTCTCTCTCTTTGGAGTTTTTATCTTTGGATCATTGATGGTGTGAGGCTTCTGATTATTCGGTTTTGGGGTTTAGTGTTCTCTTTGTCTTTTTCGTTGTGTTGTTGTTGGATTTTCTAGCTGGGTGTTTCGGTTGGGTTTGTTTCTCATCGGCGTTATTTTGGCTTAGTGTCTTTGGCTCTCCTTTTTTGCCTGTCTTTTTTAGTCCTTTTAATCCTTGTATCATTTTCAAAGATTAATAAATTTTTGCAGATAAAAAAAAAAATCCTAAATTTTTTTTGTAGAGATGTGATTTTTTTGCATTGCTATAAGTTTTTATACAATTCAAGGGATGCATAACATACATATCCAAGTGAGAGTGAATTATTCATACATTTTCAATTAGAAAATTGGAATGTGAATCACTTTCCGCGGTTTATATATAGGTAGTACGTTATCAAATGCAAATCCCTTGAATTATTGTAAGCAATAGAAAAGTCAGATTAAATGCATTCCACGTTGCGCCCAACCCTAGCCCTTGACTCTTTTTTGAGTGGAAGAGAATTTAAAATATAGCTGTAGTTTGAATGTAGCTATTTGTGTTATTATTTTTATGTGAAAGATGAAGTCTCACTTTGAATATAAATGCAAGATGGCCCCCATAAGAAATGCTGAATGGTCTACTCCAAACATAAGAAAGGAAATATTATAATACACATTCTTATTTGGATGGGTACGGTATGCACCCGTTAACCCACTTTGAATTCATTACATATCGCATACAAAATCATAACACCAGTCTTGAATGACCTTTCATAGATATCATTTGAACATAAACCTATACCATTAAATTTAACATTTATATGTTATGAGTATATAATCATATTCTTATGATATTAACCAACGTTATGAATTTTTAAGCAGATGTTTTGCATTTTTATACTCCCTCCTTCCCAAATTAATGGTCCCTTTTCGGCAGTCGTGCCACGCAACAAATTATCCATATTTCACAATCTATAACATTTTTTATAATTGCAAAAATTTTGTTTTATAAAACTAATTGAGATTTATCAAATAAGATCCATATTGGATATATAAAGTACCATAGATTGAAAGTTATGGGCAATTCTTTGAGAGGTGTCAAATAGTGAAAAGAGATCATTAATTTGGGACGGAGGAAGTACAAATTTTATGAATTTCAAACAAAATGTCACGAATCTCTGTACAAAATATAATGAATACAAAGTGATTCTAGGGAGTGCAGACCATAACACATGTCAATAGGTGTGAGTATTGTAGCATTTTCCAGCCTAAGATACAGCTTAAGCTAACAATTAATGCTATATGTAGAAATCATCCTCAACCAACTGGGGCTAATTTAGTTGGTCATACTCAATGGCGGAGCCAGGATTGAGAATTCGGGGGGGCCGAGTTCAAGAGCGGCTCTAAGATTTTCATCTAACGCTGACAAACATGCACAGCATATTTATGATGAAAGCTGTATGCAAAGAAGTCATCTAATTCTCTTCAATTTTTCAGTGTTTCCACATTGAACCTAATGTCAGACAACTATTATCCTTATATGTTTATTATATATGGGCTTTCATAAGTGGGCCATACTTGTTTTGTTTTGTTAGGGCTATAACAATTTGGTTCAAATTTTGTTGGAAACATTTATTTTAATTTCAAATGAGTAACCCTGCGCTTAAAATAGAAATTTTTTTTTAATTTATATCAAAATTTAATTTTTTTTCAGTGCATTTTTCAAACTGCGGGGGGGGGGGGGGGGGGGGGGGGGGGGCAGGGCCCATCCCAGCCCATAGCTGGCTCCGCCCCTGGTCATACTTCTGCGTCTCATTAGAAGGTCCGATGTTCGAATCTCTCCACCTGCATGTGGATGTTATTCCTTTGTATTTGGTGAGTTATTTCTCATTTTAATAGGGCTATTAGTTGGGTTGATCTTATAGTGATTGTGGACTTTGTTTCGAATATCCCTGCTTGCATGTAGGTTTTTGGGTTGGGATTATAGTGATTTGGACTTTGTTTCCGGTTTGATGTAGCTCATAATTGTATTCTCCTACCTACAACAAAACAAATATATGTCATCCTCTATGCCCCCACCAATTAAAATTGTAGCAAAGTATTCCAATATCTATTATTTTTTATAGGCTCGACAATCGCGGTGGAACACACCACAGCTGACCTAAAAAAAGAGAGCAGCGTATCAGCATCAGCCCCTATGGAGATTGGAGAGAAATTTTGCTAACGCGAGAATAATTCCACATTCGGTGAGGTATTTTGCATGTTTCGATTCACTAATCATATGGTTTAGAAGACCACTCAAAAACTTAGCTTGATCGAATATTGGTAAGTAGTTGGTCGAAAAGTCTAATTCTTGGGTTTAAAAATTGATAGAGCAAAATTGGATTTTTGATTGAGTAGTTATCGATATTCGTTTGAACTGAATTTTTGCTTGATCTCCCAACAAATTAATTTATAATAAAAATAAGCAATTCTGATTAATGAATTAAAAAAATATGGGTAAAGTTACCCTCACCTTAGGCGGGTTAATGAAATTGCACCTCGAGGATGGGATGTAATTTTTTTTTATAAGAAAAATTAATTTCACTAACTTGGGAATGAGATTTCAGGAAGTTAATAAAGACAATGACAAATAGCACTATAGTCAAAGAATGTTCATATATTTTTATTTTTTTTGCCATTCAATATACATCAGTGGGGGTTACCGGGGAAGTTAGCGAGTTAGTCTAGAGAGGGTCTATAAGCTATCCATAGCCATAAACCCCTAACGCCTCTACTAAGGCTCGAACCTAGTCTGCCTTGTAGGAGAACTAGAAGATAACCGCTACGCCACAAGCCCTTAGTTCAAAGAATGTTCATATATATATACCAACAAAATTGACAAACATCTCGACCACTAAAATGATATCCTACACAAAAAATAGTTGGTCAGAGACCGACCAGCTGACAGTAGAGGATTATAGTAATCTCATATGGAGAATGGGATATATATACTATAATCTTAAAGCATAATTTATATACTATCAGTGGAATAATAACAAGGGGAATTACTAATGAAAAGTCCGGTGCATTCGCCATTCCTACCAGCGTATTTCATAGTCAAAGGTGAAATTCTTGAGTTCACGTATTCTAGATTCCTATGATGGCATTTTGAATTATTTGATTGATGTTATCGTTTCACCATTTATTGCATTCAAATCTAAAGTCAAAGTCTTATAGACTTTATAAGAATCTAGCTAATTTTAGAATTTACAAAAAAAAAAAAAAAAACATTCAAATTAACATTGAAGCGCAAGTGTTTGGGCCCATTAAAGTTATATGAGATTCAATTCGTTTATTTTGTAGGATTTGCAAAGAATGAATTTATGCAAAAAATTCAAATTGATCGGGGCCAACATCTATACATCGAACACATCAGTGCGTATTTTGACGGCAAATACGACTTGTTGATGCTGCCTCTCCAATTTCCGGCTAATTTTCTTTTTTGCATGAGCTAGACGAATGATCTTTGAGCTCTAAAAATTGACAAATTTGAATTAGGACCCGGCTTTGACCCGTCTTCGCTGTAGGCCAATTGTAGAGAGGCCTTTGCTATATCTCAACTGTTTATCTTTAATCCAACGGTTCAGATTTTAAAAAGACTCTTTTTGGCTCTCGAAAAGAGTCTTTCCAAAAGTTTGAACCATTTAAAATATTTTTAAATAACCAAGCTCACATATACAACTCTCAGCATATGTACAATATCGTACCATAAGTTCGAGATAAAAGAGAAGTATAGGACGAAAAGCTTGGTCCAATTTGTAATCTACTCCTACATTCCAATAATAAAAAAATTTAATCCAATAAAAAATCAATCAAATGAATATAGAGTTGTAGGAATGGCTACAACACAAGCTGTTAAAGGTATGTACCACATTCATCTATTGTATAGTTCAGATTGTGTCACCTTATGACGAAATCATAATGGCTTTGGTTAGATAGTTTAGTTTAGTTTTGATGATGTCAGCAAGTGTAATGAGTGGAGAGAAATAGAGAGAGAAATGAGGAAAATGATGATATCATCAAAATTAAAACTAAAACTAAACAGGGAAACGAACAAGACCAACATTTTTTAGTGTCTTGTAACTTTTCAACAATATAATTCATAACATTTTTGTCTCTCGTAACTTTTAGGCAAAAAAAATTATAACTTTTTATTTATAAGAGGTAATCAATTTGTAACACTTTTAAGGGTACATGCATATGATACATACCCGAATAAAAATGTGTATTGTAGCCTTTCCCGTGAGTTGCAGTACTTCAATTGGCCACACATCAAAGCTTTTCTTGCTTTGACCACCGAATTCCCAGTGAGAATTGCTGACTGGTAATGGAAGACCAATCCTATTCTCCCCTTGAATTTTCAACACACATTCTCTCTCTCTCTCCCCCCTAGGCCCTAGCTAGTATTGTTCATAAATTTGCCGCATTCTCTTACCAGTACCAGCAAACACATCTTTCCTCCTTCCACACTCCATTTTTATCCATCTTTTTCCTCACACCCACTGATCCAGTCTTTCATTCATACCCAAAAAGCACAAAAATAAGTACTTAAACAATACAAAAACACTCCCACTTTAATACTTTAATTCAATTCTTTTTAACTCGTTCCCCATTAGGAGCAATAGTTCTTGTGAAAATGGAAGATATTGAAATTCCTCAGTACTTCATCTGCCCCATTTCTCTCCAGATCATGAAAGACCCGGTAACCGCGATAACCGGCATAACCTACGACCGGGAGAGCATCGAGCACTGGATATTCCAAGCCAAGAACACAACTTGTCCCGTCACCAAACAGCCCTTGTTAATCCCCACAGATCACTGCTCCGACCTCACCCCGAACCACACCCTCCGCCGTTTGATCCAATTATGGTGCACCCAAAACGCCGTAGACCGTATCCCCACCCCGAAACCGCCTCTCACCAAGTGCAACGTCATCAACCTCGTTAAAAACCTCCGGTTTCCGAATTTGCAACTGCAAACCCTAAGAAAACTCGAGGTTTTGTCCATCGAGCACGAGAGGAACCGGAAATGTATGGTGGAAGCGGGTGTTAACAAGGCCATGGCCTCGTACCTCGTCAACTGTCACGAGAAAAATGAAACGACGGGGATCGAGGAAGCGCTGAGCATTTTTAATCTCGTTCGGAGTTCAACATCCGAAGTGAAGGCGTTGGTGAGCGCAAACGATGATCGGATTATCGAAGCGTTGGTGTGGGTGCTAGGGTTGGATGTTAGTAATTTTGTGACCGTTAAAAGTCATGCAGTTTTGGTACTGAAAACCATAATTGGAAAAGCGAGTTCAAGTGTTCTTGAGAGGCTCAAACCCGGGTTCTTCAAAATGATTGTTGCTGTTCTAAAACAAGGTATGTAATATTTTGTTATTATCAATGAAATATTACTTTCTTTGCTTTAGCAAAAAAAGAAGGTATGTCCTTCTTGGAAATTTATGATCTAACTCATTCAAGTTTTTCATTTTGCTGCCATATTTTGTTTTTTAATTGAAAGCGAATTTCAAATTCTTGATATCCAAGCGGAGTTTGGCCTAATTTTAGTGTTGGATTATTTTTCATAAAGTTTTTGTCTTTCTAAACTTTGATAGCTTATGATAAAATTTTTAAATTATCTATTTGCCTATATTGCCTTTTAGATTATCCTTGTCTAGATGAATAAATAATTATTCTATAAAATAATGCAATACAAAAAATTTTGCAATTAAAATTAATCAAACAATAAAGTCAGGCCAAAATGGGCCCTTAGGGCTATGTTCAATGTCTAGAATGTAGCATGAAAAATGTATTCTCAGAGAAAGTGGAGTAAATGAAAACCAAATTTGTTTTTCTAGTCTGCTTTCTTGGACAAAGAAATTTGTGGAAAAATTTAAATTTCTTCCTTGGTGAGCGGATTGATTTTGCTGTAAAGTATTGGCCAATGTAAAAATTTCTTCCTTGGTAAAGGAACGCAAAGAAAATTTCAAAAAGTTGATTTTCTCATTTTTTTTTTTCATCCTTTCTGCACAAAGAATCTAGAGTAGCTAGGTGGTAACTTTTACTTTAAGAGTGATTAACAGACATGCATTCCAATTTTTTTGTAAGATAAAAAAGAACTTGCATGTTTATGGATAAGACATGTTTTTTCTTTGTCTCGTATAAAATTTTCTCAACTTTGAAAATTGTGTCGAATCCGTTATATAACATCTGTTGGTTGAGCTCACAAGAATTAGTGATTCAGATATTTATGACTTTCAAATGCCGGCAATACCCCTCCTATCCGTCATCCATTTTAGGGGTACAAGTTAATTAACTAACCTTTATAAGGATAAGAATAAATCGGTGTCCAATTCGAAAAAAATAAAAATAAAAAGGAAACCAAGGTCAATACATCATCAGTGCATTCATAAAAAGAAACAAAATGAACCTATATAAATTAAAAGAAGAAATGTTTTTTTTTATATTTAACTTCTTCCCAAATTCATCTTCAGTTAAATGTAGAAAGATAGAGGTGAAAAAAAGTAGAATAATAAAGTGAAATAAGTAGTAAGGGTATTGTCGTCTTTTTAGAGTCCCTGTATGTCAAGTTGACTGAAGGAAACTTCTAGAAAATTAAGTGGAGGTCAGTAAAATTTATCCAAAAATATAAATAAGTTTTATTTCGAATTGGACGTGGAGGTCAATCATAAATGTTATTATTTTTTTCGATTTAATTACCTAGAAAACAAAGACTAAATAAAAACCGCAGAAGACATTGACATTTCCAGAAGACATTGAACATTTCTGGAATGTTGAGAAGACATTGAACATGTTGTTACTCTGACTTAGCTTTAAATATTTCCGAAGCACCTAAAAATAAAAAAAAGAACATTTCCATAAAACAGTTGACAAAATTTTAACTCGTGAAAAATGTCAATTTCTTAATTAGAACGGGTCAAACTGAAAGAGGAGATTCTTCAATAGATGTACCATTGTCAAGTTTCTTCAATAAACTTGTTGCCATTTAAAATAAAAAAATAAACTCATTTTATTTTATCCGCTCCACAAAAGAATTAGTATTGCTATTTGAAAATATAAATACAAAGATTAAAAGGATTAAGAAAATAAGGCAATATCACAACCAAGATCAAACATCCCGACGAGATTGGCAGCGCTTTTGACTAGGACTATTATAAGCAATACATGACCCAAAAGGAAGGTTGACAAGTAGCCAACCAAAACACATTGTTAGTTGTACGTTAACGTTTTATTTTATTTTTTGTGCGTATGCTTGTTAACCAAACCAAACCAAACCAAGCCTTATGTCCCAATCAATTGGGGTTGGCTACATGAATCCTTTTTCTCCATTGAGCTCTGTCAAGTGCTGCTTCATTGCTTAAACCTTGTATACTCAAATCTTTGCGTACTACTGCATCTAATGTCAATTTGGGTCTCCCCCTCCCTTGTGCCTTTCTACCTAAAGCTATACTATCCACTCTCTTAACTACTGCATCCGCTGGTCTACGATAGACATGCCCAAACCACCTTAGCCTATTTTCCCTTAACTTCTCCTCTATAGGTGCTACACCTAGCTACCATCTAACGAACGGTTTCATTTCTAATCCTATCTCGTCCAGTCTTACCACACATCCACCTCAACATTCTCATTTCCAATACGCTTTCTTGTTCGCCTGCTGCTTCTTAATAGGCCAGCATTCTGTCCCGTAAAGCATCGCTGGTCTTATGGCGTGCGTATGCTTGTTAACAATCTCAAATACTCCTTTCATCCTATAAAGTCAGTGCACCATGACAAAACGTGTAGTTTTTAATAAGAAAATAAAGTATTTGGGGGAATAATTTTTAAACTTTCTTTACATTACATTGAAGATCTAGTTATTGAGAAATTGGCGGAAAATTTTAAAATTCTCTGCATAGAAGCACTTTATATTCATTTGCTCAGCTATAACTTTTTTTTATTTATTTATTATTTATCTATATGTTTATTTTGTAAAGTATAATTCACGTTACATAATCCTAAACACGTTCCTCTTTTTTATTTTTGACAATCTGAATAGGTATCTCTCAACAAGGGATAAATGCAGCCTTGCAAATCATGCTAGACACTTCTCCATGGGGAAGAAACAAGATAACGTTGGTCGAATCCGAGGCAGTTTTTGAGCTCATTGAGCTTGAGTTAAGTTTTCCAGAAAAGAAAACAACGGAATTAATTCTGGGAATCCTATTCCACTTATGTTCTTGTGCTGATGGGAGGGAACAACTTCTGCGTCACGCGGCCGGAATTGCAGTGGTCACGAAGCGGCTTTTGATGGTTTCTCCGACAGCCAATGACCGAGCCATGTTGATTCTCTCACTGGTATGTAGGTTTTCATCTGGGTCATATTTGGTTTCTCAAGAGATGTTGAAGGTTGGGACTTTTACAAAGTTGTGCATAGTTCTTCAAAGTGACAGTCCCTCTTATTTGAAAGACAAGGCCAAGGAAATCCTTAAGGCACACTATGATGTGTGGAAGGATTCTCCTTGCATTGAAGTTACAACTCTAAAGGAGGTATATTATAGTTGTAGGTAATCTTTGCACCTAGAAAAAGTGTTTCATAAAGAGCTAGCCTAGAAGATGATGGATATGGACTAGATCCATTTTTGGTGCATCAAATTTGGATTTGGACCATAGATTTCATTCAATGTTCACTTTGGCACTTTTTTTTTTGTCCACCACAACATTTATGCATTTATCCAAGAAACAAAAAACATTTATGTATGTATAGGATCCTATAATATTCACTGTTGCAGTTAATTATTCTAAATGAAAACAATTGGGGCCGCAGTTGTTATTGGACTCCACTTCCATGAGTGGAAGAGCCTGGATTAAGAGTCCTGAGGGCCGAGTTATGACGGAAAAAAATTCAACATCAAATATCTTTCTATTCCTTACTCAACAAATAAGTAAAAAAGCAACTATCAACATCCTTGCATTCCATAGTAAAAAAAAGAAAAGCCAAAATACATTTTTTCAAAATTAATCCTCCATCAAAATAGAACAAAAGTAGCTTAATAATCTATCAAAGTACAACCCAACGTGTTCTCAAATGTTGGAAATCATTTACTAGGAACTTGGGAAATCATGCACTGAGAGTTTGAGAGATCTCAACCAATAAAAAAAATTTAAAAGGAGTGTGGGGTGGTCAGGGCCCACCCAGCCCTACTCTCCCTTTGCCCCTAACACCCATCGAATAATTCCTTCGAAAGTGAAATTTACATGTCATTATCTAAAGGAGCTCTAAATAGGGTTGGATTACTTTGTTTTTTTTTTTCTTTTTGGGTAGTTCAGAAATAGATTACGAAACAAAACGAGAGTAGCAAACTGCATTAGAAGTGCAGGGGAGTTGTTACAACAACAAATAAACATGGTAGAGAACATAAAGTATAGCACAACAGAAACATAAAGGGATAACTAGTCAAGGATTTGTCTAATGTTGAGACGGTCTCTTGACATGAATTCCGGACGGCCAGGGTAGGAGTATTGGACATCACCAATTCATCATTTTCCTCTGCTCCAATCCTTGCTAGGCAGTCAGTACACTCGTTTGCGCCACGGTATATGTGAGTTAGAGTACTCCTAGTTCGATTGCGTAAATACTTTCCATCATTGAGGATATTGCTTTGGGAGTGAGTTGCATTAGCTCCTTCATTGAATAAGATCACCGCTATTTGGGAGTCTGACTCAATTTGAACATTGGTCATACCCTTTTCTAGAATAATAGTCAGGCCCTTGTATATATTACATACTCAGTCTCCAAGCTTGATCCAACCATCATTCTTGCAAAATACCTCAGCTCCCAAGCTCCTTGTTCGTTCCTGAAGATGCCTCCAAATCCTGTTTTTTTAGTTGTTTCATACTAGCAACTATCTGTATTTAACTTGAGATTACCTGTATTTGGAGCACACCAAACACTTAGTTGTTTTTCTTTTTTCTTTTTCTTTTTTGTTGGGGGGGGGGGGGGGGGGGGGGGGGGGGGGGGCACTTCCAAGTCAACGTTATCAAAACTTTTTCTATTTTGATCTTTCCAAATTTGCTACAGAAAGGTACAGAAGATTATGTTCCACGGAATTCTAGTTCTCACATGCAAAATTTTTCTCTTTTTCAAGTTGTAAGAGATCCAATCAGACATGGAGTTTTCAAATCCTTCTCTCATAAACCGACCCGAGGGGAAGTTATCCCAAAGACTTGTGGCTTTGGGACAATTCCAGTACAAGTGATCAAGTTTCTCGGGTGAGCTATTACATCTAGGACATAGGTCCAAAATAGTAATACCTGGATAATTGGTGAGAAGCTTGTTGTGGAAGACGAGCCATACAAAAGTTTTAAATTTTTGAGGTATCTTCATCTTCCAAAACCATTTCCAACTCTTTATGTCATTGTTATCATTGTTGAGGAAATCATAAGCAAGAGAGGCAGAACAATTTCCATTGGGAGAGTCCACCCATGAAGGATGGTCCTTCTCCTGAGAATAGCTTGGGAGAAAAATATTAAGAATGTAATTGAGAGACGTATCATCCACAATATGACCAATAGAATTCAAATTCCATCTGCCATTTTCAATTATCTTTGCCACCTTAGGTATGAGGACCAGGATGTCTAACAACAAGAGGGCCATTTCCACACCACCAATCTTTCCACAAGTCAACAGTTTTACCGTCTCCAATGGTCCATTTGGCACCTTGCTTAAGAGTATCTTTGATGTGCATGATACTACGCCAAATGTGTGAAGCATTTCTATTACAAGGTCAAGATTGAATGGTGTGATTCCTAAGATATTTGTCACGGAGAATTCTGGCCCATAGACTATCATCATTGTTAATAAGTTTCCAACCAAGCTTAGTAAGAAGAGCTAGATTTTGATCAGTTTTAGCTTTTCTCAGACACAAGCCTCCCTTATCTTTGCTTTTGCACACATTATTCCAATTAACAAGATGAATTTTCTTTTTATTCGGAGTGTCTCCCCGCAGAAAATCCCTATTCATACAATCAAGCTTATCACAAACATTAGTAGGGAGATTCATGGTTTGCATAGTTTAACTAGGAATAGTAGATGAAGAAGCTTGAATAAGGGTAGCTCTATCCGCAAGCATAAGGGTGTTCGACTTCCAACCCGCTAGTCTACTTTGCACTTTTTCAATAATATGCTTATAGTGGTCCTTGCTAGATCTTTTATGCAATAGGGGAACACCTAGATATTTTCCAAGGTCGTTAGTTAGAGCTATGCCACAGGAATTACTCAGTCTGTGGGCTTTGTTGCGTCCAATGTTAGGTGACACAAATAATTTAGATCTAGAGAGATTCATCGTTTGTCCCGATATCTCACAAAACTCATTTAACATATCCATGATAGCTTTGCAATTAGTTTGATTAGATTGGCCAAAAAGGATAAGATCATCCGCAAAGAATAAGTGTGTGAGGTCTATGGAATCTCTAGCAACTTTAATTCCTTTCTAGTCCTGCCTCATGTTTGCTTTCAATGAGGATATATAGTCTTTCCATGCACAAGACAAATAAGTATGGGGATAAAGGGTCACCTTGTCGGAGTCCTCTTCAGGGAGAGAACTTGTCTAAAGTTTCCCCATTCCAAAGAATGGAAGACTTGACACTAGTGACACAACTCATGATGAGAGCAGTCCAAGAATGATTGAGGTTGAAGAAAATAAGCATATCCAACAAATTTTTTTAAGACATTCTGTCATAATTAGCTTTTTCTAAATCAATTTTCATCAGGAGATCTCATTTTTTCCCTTTCTTAGTTCTAAGAGTGTGAAGAATTTCTTGGGTGATTATGAAGAATTTCAACAAGAGACCTTTTTTTTTTGGCTTGGCGAAAGAAAGTGATTAATCTTTGAATATTTGATGCAAAGATTAGAAAGAAACTCTCCAATATCATGAATTTAATCCTTTACATGTTTCTTTCTGTTGGCCCAATTAAATATGCAACCAGTACACTACAACAAAAATGACTTTTTTGAATGAGGATGTTTTTGAATTGACAACAAAAATCACTGTTACCGCAACTGTTTTGGGGTCTTAACACTACATTGTATGGCCCTGATTTTTGGCTTTTCATTCAACTCTTTGTTGGATGTTTTTGTGTTGGGATCTCACTATGCTGTTGTAGCTGGTGTTGTCCTTTCGCTTTCTTTTTTCATTTTTCTCGATGTACCCTTTATCGAGTGTTCATTTATAATATTTCTTGCCGTTTCCAAAAAAAAAAATACAATGACTGTTGGGATTGGATGGCTGATACAATTGTTTGGATGCTGTGCTCTTCAATGTGGTGCTACTAAGACTGTTTGGATTGGATGTGAATTGTGTTGCTGCTACAACTATGGTGTAACTACAAATGCTTGGATGCTGATGCCTTGCTACTGATGTTATCTTTGTTTGAAATTTCAAATTGTTTTAGGGCTTTGGCTATGATTTCAACCATGATCTTTGCTTTTGTCTTTCTTATTCTTCCTTGGGCCTCCTTTTCAACACTTCGCTGGAATTGTGGGCTTCTTTATCTCGATGTACCCTTTATCGAGTTCTAATAAAAATTTTGTCGCCGATAAAAAAAATAAAACAAATGTTAAGTGGCTCAACGGAAGGTGTGGACATTTGGGAACCGGAAGTTGTGATTTGAAATATGAGTACTTGCAAAGTTGAATTTTATTTATTTATTTATTGGGTTTGGTCGCTATTAATGAAAATAGTTTGGTCGCCACATTTGACATACATTTTCTGCAACAACATTGATGGGCGAAATATTTCCTGGCTAATATTTTCGGCGACGACATCTGATACTCCATCGATGAAATTGTTTCGTCACCGACAGTATTTTTTTTGATAGTGGTAGGGCGGTGAATTGGGTTTTACAAATATTCAGTCAATAAAAACCCAGCACAGGAACGACAACGGGTTGATCAGGATTAAAAACCAAATAGCTATATTACCGCAGTTAAAAATGCATAAATAAAATCAAGTCAGATCAAGGCTTCAAGCACCCATCCATGCAGGCAATACACTTTGTAAAAAAATGTAAAGACCACAGGTAGACATCAAGTCTGGCGATTGATTTAGGGTGGCTCTAAATCCAAATATCTTCATCTTATAAGAGTGTTCATCCCGTTTCAGTATTGGTACCAGATTTTCGAGTTCCATATTACATACTCGGAGTGAGTTTTCAGTAAAAATACCGTCTTTCCTTGTATAGTTTGAGTTTGGTGATGATTTCCTACCTTCAATGATAGTATGTGTTTTTTCTTTTATGACGGACAAAATTTTATTTTTCCGAGGAAAACAAAATCACTAATTAGTAATTACCCACCAAACCAGAAAGAAAGCGGTTGGGGGAAAAAAATGGATTTTTACAAGATTTTAGAGCATTTATTAGCCAAATATTAAGTGGAACCCAAATACCTTTTGCGGTGGGTCCGAAAGGGTTTGAGTACTCATAAGTTAAAATTCATTTACATTGTGAATGAGAAATTTGACTCTCGAATTCCAACCCAGATCTATATTGAGGTCGGGCCATATGCACCTTGTCTGGTATGGACTAGACTTTAGTTTGGCTTGGGCTAATCGAACTTGGGCTTTTTAGTCCAAAATTATTGTGGTCAATTGAGCTTTTGATTGGCTATTATAACTGGTTGATCTGCCAAAGTAAATGCCCACCAAGAGAATTAATTGGCCGAGTGCAATTTTGTTCACCCTCCTTAAAAGAGGGTTAACAAAATCCTCTTTTCTATTGGTTGAATTGGTGTGGGTTTTATAACAAAGTGATGTCATGCTTATCTCTGCAATACACTTTTTGGTAAGCATGATATCACTTTGTGGTGGAACTCACATGTTTCAACCAATAAAAGAGAGAGTTTTGTTCACCCTCTTTTGAGGAGAGTGAACAAAATTGCTCTCTAATTGGCCCACATGTTTTGAGATGGGGTCGCATGAATTTGTTGTCTTCTTGACGTAAATTTTGTTATTATGTTTGTCTGCCTATTTCTAGTATAGATAGGGGTTAAGAACTCAATTGCTAGACAAACAGAAAATTAATTAAAAAAGCAATATTAAAGCTTTATGAGTTCCCTTTTCTTACTCCAAAGTTTCACTCCTAAATTCTATGAGTTCAATTTTCTGTCTCCGAGTCGTGTTTCTGTGAGTGAGAGTACTACTATGCTTATAGTTCGCTAAGCAATTCTAGTGCGGTGTCTTGGAAATTTTCGATTGTTGTGCCCTGGGAGACAGCTGTCGTCAAAAACCTCTAGCACCCCATTGGTTTACCGAGAATGTATATGGTGGAGTCTGGAGCAAAATAAAATATTATTTTTATTTGCGGTAGAAAAAAGTTCTAACACTTGTAGAATTTATGGAAGTAAACCCCTAGAGGCTATTGCAGTAGTTCATCAACTTGTCTTGGCAGGGGTTACTATCCTAAAGTCGCAGAGTCATTTTTCTAGATAGTAATTTGTCCTTATGATCATTTCACCTCATGCAAATAGGTGAAAATGGATATAGGAGAGGCTAGAGAGATTAGTATGATTGATTGAGACACTCTTCATCACCCCAAAAAAAAAATATGGAAGCAAAACTACAAAATGCCCACATGGGGACTAGTATTGGTCTAAGTTGCATGTATTTTGAAAATATGAAAAGTGGTTAGATATATAATTCATACGACTTGTTGTTGACCCAAAAATACAAATCTGCACAATGTTTTAGAGAAAAGTATATATGCACTATAAGAATTTAGTATTTTCAAAAGTCATGATCTGTTCATGTCCCTCCGCTGAGTAGTTATTCAGTGTTTGTTGGAACATCTTCATGTGGTGCCTGGTGCACCACCGCCTTTTTTTCATCCCAACATTTTTATGGGGTCGATACCAATGGCGGACACCTGATTCATTATGCAGGAGGACCGAATCGTACATGTAGTTATAAATTAGCAACAAAATATCATCATCATATATTGATGATATAACAATTTTAAGGGGGCCTTCCTTACAAAACCTAAAATATAGTACCAATAATGGATGAATTGGGAGGGTGCGGGGACCTAGGCCCCCACACGCACCCCCCTTCTGTTCGCCAATGGTCGTTACATCTAGTATTGGATCCCATAAAAATATGTAGTGAAGAAGGGTGCTGAGCCGTTGAGGCAACACACCCAAGACGAGCAAATATTTTTCCCTCCGGCCTTCTAAAGTCTACCAAAATGGTAGAAAGTGATCTCTTCTTCGACATTCAAAAAATATTCCACTGCTCTAATTCCAAGTTACCTATAAAGTTAATAATATAATCTAATGTATTCACATTCATTTTTTTTTCAAAAGGATAAAAAAATAATTAAAAAAAAAAGTCTGAGAGGACCTTTTACGCCAATGCAAAAGCATAAAGTATTAGGTGGAATGGTCCCAAATCCCAATAATATATTATATGATCACATATTATACCAAAGCAGTGTGGGATTGAATGCTTAACGTCCCTCTCATGTGTAGTTGCAATTGTGGGCTTTTTACATGCATAATCCTTAACATCCCTCTCATATGCAGCTGTGATTGTGGGATTGTAACCGTAACATCGCTCTCATTTTTATGTTTATCATCGTGGTTTCTCCATGAGTTTTCTCTGGTAAATCTGTGGTGTTGCAGTTGAGTTGGTATTGAAGTTGAGAAAGGGTGCAATTTTATTGCAGTAAAAATGTTTTGGTGTGTCTGGTTTTTGGTATTGCATCAATTGGGGAATGTTAGCTGCATTTTTCTCTCTTTCTTTTGGAAAACCGCACCTACTTTTGTCTGTTTCTTCTAGAACTCACAATCTGGTCAATGGAAGTTCGAGTCAAGTGGATCGTTGACTCGGCTTTTTGACTCAGAATTGGGCCGCCCTAATTTTGATGGCTTCTTGCGGAATTTTCCACTGATTGATTGATGGGTTACGTCATGCACTTGATCTGTCCTCTTTTGTTTTTGTACTATACTTTTATCCAAATCCAAACCCTCGTGTCTTTAATTGATCGATGAATAGTGACAGGTTCCATTCTCTTCCATTCCCACTTTTTTTTTTTTAAGTAGGTGTCCGAATAAAGGTAGTTAACGAACCAAGAGCTCGAGGCTTAATTCGTTAAGGCGAGGCTTGGATGAGCTCTGCTCGACTAGTTTAGTGAGCGAGTGAGCTTGAGCTCGAATTTCAAGATTGTTTAATAAATGAGTCAAACTCAACATTCTAAAACTTGGCCTGGCTTGAAGAAACTCGACTCGTTTGTAGCTCGTTTAGGAATTGGACCGGGCTCGGCTTGTCTACATATACGCCGAGCTTAAGCTTGAGTTTTATGCTCGTTTAACAAATGAGCCAAGCTCGAACAAGTCATACAAGCCCTAACCATAATATTGTTATGTAATTTTAACAAACGTTATGAACTTTTATGCAGATATTTTGAATCTTTACACAAAATGTCATGAATACAAAGTGATTTAAGAAAGTGCATAACGCACTCATTCAAATATCTATGTATTGTAGTATTTTTCAAACCACAGATATAAGTGCCAACTCTGGTTTTGTTCATATTATTTTTGTAGCGGCAGTCCCTCTGTTTTCTTGTTTTATGTTTATTTCCATTTTGTCCAATACTTTGTTGGATTTTTGTTTTTATTTTCTCATGTAACCAGTTTGTTTTTTCCCTAGATATATCCATCATCGAGTTTAATAATATCATATTTTGCCTTTTCAAAAAAGAAAAAGAAAATGCTAGCTAGCTTGATACCAACCTCTATGCAATGACCCACGAATTAAATTGCAGCAATTGACCCAATATCTACTTTTGTTTTATGTTGGACCACCCACGTTGAACACCAAAGTGGACCTAAAAAAGGCAATATAGGAGCACCAAGGGTATCAGCATCAGGCATCAGCCCTTATATATGGAGGATGGGATATATTTTCTTAACAAGAAAAAATAATTTCATTAACCTGAGAATGAGATTTCAGCAAGTTAATAGAGACATTGACTAAGAGTAGTTAGAGTAGAGGATGTGGGTTGGTTCAGTGGCGAAAATTGGGACTTGGTTAGACAAGGCCCAGGTTTGACTTTCGATCCATAACCCATTCTCAGGGTTAAACGTACTGCTAACACTATATCCACACATTCCATCCCAACATAGGTGCGGTAGGCTCTATTGCGTACAATAATGTGGTGTGACAGGATACCATACCTCTACTTAATTCCATTTTATGCACCAAAAAAAAAAAAGAAGAAAAAAGAAAGACAAATAGCACTATATATAGTGTTCGTACCCACAAAATTGGCACAAACAAAGTGACCAATAAAATGAGGCATATTAACTTTTTTGGTATCCAAAGTATTGATAGTGTCTCATTGTAGTCCCCAATGTAAACATTACTAATATTTAGTCTCAAACGTTTCAAAATCTGTATCAATCAAGTCCCCAATGCTAATGCGATTAGCCTAACCGTTAAAATAAGGGGCATTTAAGGTATTTTGCTTCTCGCTTTTCTGAAAAACATTTTTTGAAAAGCGTTGTTTTAAAAAATAAAGTACTTGGTTTCGACCCACAATGAGAATTCATATTCCATCTCGTCCAAATCCTCAGATGCTCTGAAACACCGGTACAAGTACTTTGTTTCAGCCCCTAATAAGGATCCATATTCTATCTCGTCCAAATCCTTAAAGGCTCTGAAACACCAGTACAACTGCAATCTGGGTCGGCCAGGTGGAGCCAATGGGTGTTTGCCTAGCAACATAGACATGCAGTGTATTGAGCATTGTTATGTAGTGGTCGTATGGTCTAATCCTCTTGCACCTATCTAGTCCTGCCATGTGGTGCGACCGTTGTAGCGTACTGAGTGCATGGTATACAATGTTCATACTATTCGACCATGTGGTGTAACGACCCACCCCCGCCTTACACAATATTGTTCGCTTTGGCCGTCCAAGATTTTTGGACTTCCCAGTAGGTCACCCATCTTAGGATTGCTCTAGGGTGAGCACACTTAACTGTAAAGTACCAATGAGCTTTCACAGCCGCACGGGTTTAAAAGGCCTTTTGCAAGTTAAGGCGATCTATTCTTTTATATCATAGAACTCCGTTACATCCAGGTGGGTTTTGAGTTGTCACATTCTCCCACCTTATGATGCAACGTCCTTGTTGTGTATTGGCCCAAAGACCTTTCCCTTGGAGGTGGCTTCTACCCCGTAGTCCGGGGTTGTGCTCTGATACCAACTGTAATGACCCACCCCCGCCTTGCACAATATTGTCCGCTTTGGCTGCCTAAGCTCCTTGGACTTTCCAGTAGGTCACCCATCGCAGGATTGCTCCAAGGCGAGCATGCTTTACTGTGAAGTACCAACGAGCTTTGACGCCCACACAGCTTTAAAAGGCCTTGTGCAAGTTAGGACATGATTTATTCTCTTATATCATAGAACTCTGTTGCATCCAGGTGGGTCCTGGGTTGTCACTTGTGGTGCCTATCAGGTCTAGCCATGTGGCCGGTTGTTATTCTCGCCACCCATCTGTACTTGCAAAACGGTATGTGCGACACTGGTTCAAAAATTGGATGTCGAGTTATGACTGTTGGATGGAAGTTGTCGGTACATGATGTTGCCTGATCACGGGGATGGCATGCGATACCTTCACTCCCAAGCCAAGGCACTCCTATAAATACCCCTATAATAAACCCTAATAGGTGTGCTCTCTTCTCCTTGCTTAAGCTTTGTACTTCGCTTCTTAAGCTTTGTACTTCACTGGCATAAGGCTCAAAGAGGTGGAGTTTAGGCTCAAAGATTGAACACCACCTCACATGCATTAATTTCAAAATATTGTAAATTGGTATACAAAAGTTATAAACTCAAGACTGATTTGTGAATTTTATGCAAAATGCATGTTATGAGTTCCAAAAATTAAGAAGTTCACGTCGTAAACTCTCAAATAGGGTATGTATTATTGTAGCATTTTCCTAAAAAATTTCGTAGAGATGTTATGATTTTTTTGTACTGCTATAAATTTTTATATAATTCTGGGATGCATAAAATACACATTTAAATGGGAGTGTGTATTATTCGTACACTTTCAATTAGAAAATTTGACTATGCATCACTTTCCGCGGTTTATCTAGAGGTAGTACGTTATCAAATGCAAATCCGTTGAATTATTAGAAGCAATAGAAAAGTCAGATTAAATGCGTTGCACGTTGTGCTCAACCCTAGCCTTTGACTCTTGCGTGGAAGAGCATTAAAATGGTTTTCTCCAAATATAAGAAGGAAATATTATATAACACTCTTATTTGGATGGGTACGATATGAACCCTTAAATCACTTTGAATTCCTTACATATCGTATACACAATCATAACACCTGTCTTGAATTCATAGCTTTTGCATAACCTTTCGTGTCATTTGAACATAAATCTATTACATTTAATTTATATTCACATAATTTATATGCTATATATGAGTATATGATCATATTGTTATCATATTAACCAACGTTATGAACTTTTCAAATTTTATAAATTTCAAACAAAAATGTCGTGGATCTCTGTACAAAATACGGAGTATAATATACAAAGCGATTCTAGGGAGTGCACGCCGCAAACATTTAAATGGGTTTGTGTATTATAGCATTTTTCAACCTAAGATAAAGCTTAACCTAACATTATTAATGCTATAAAGATATCTTTCTCAACCAACTGAGCTAGTTTAGTTGGTCATATTCAGAAGGAGGTCTGGCGTTCTAATCTCTAGATCTCAACCCGCATAAGGATGTTATTCCTTTGTATTTGTTGGGTTATTTTTCATTCTAATAGGGCTATTAATTGGGTTGGTCTTATAGTGATTGTAGATATTGTCTCGAATATCTCCATCTGCGTGTGGATGTTTGGATTGGGCTTATAGTGATTTGGACTTTATATATTCCAGTTTAATGTAATTCATAATTGTGTTAAAGTTGCAGTATCTATTGTTTTTTTAGGTTGGAGTCAATTGCCATTGAACACCACAACTGACCTAAAAAAAGATAGTAGAGTATTATCAACATCAGCCCCTATGGAGAATAGAGAGAAATTTTGCTAAGGCGAGAATAATTTTATCCACATTCGGTGAGGTCTTTTGCATGTTTCGATTCACTAATCATATTCGCTTATTTTTATTTGGTTTAATTTGTTAGAAGACCACTAAAAAACGCAGCTCGATTGAATATTGGTAAGTAGTCGATTGAATTAATAGTTATTGATATTCGTTTGGACTGAATATTAGCGTGGTCTCCTAACAAATTAATTTCTACTACAAAATAAGCGATCCTGATTAATGAATCAGACCTGCAACATATGTTGTTGAATATGGGTAAAGCTATCCTCACCCTAGACAGGTGAATGGAATTTCACTTTGGAGGATGTGATGTAATTTTTTTATTGAAAAAATTAATTAATTTAACGTGGGAATGAGATTACAGCAAGTTAATAAAGACATTGACAAATAGCACTATAGTCAAAGAATGTTTATATATACCAACAAAATTGCCACAAACATCTCGACCACTAAACTAATATCCTACACAAAAAAATGGTCGGTAAGAGATCAACTTGACACTAGAGAGGACTATAGTAATATCATATTCAAAGGTAAAATTCTATAATCTTAAAGCATGAGTTATATACTAACGAAAAGTCCGGGGCATTCACCATCTAGCAGCGTATTTCATAGTCAAAGGTAAAATTCTTGAGTTTATGTATTCGAGCTTCCTGTAATGGCATATTGAATTATTTAATTTATGCTATCCTTCCAGCATTTATAGCATTCAAATCAAAAGTCACAGTCTTATAGACTTTTATAAGAATCTAGCTAATTTTAAAATTTAAAAAAAAAACTTTCAAATTAGCAGTGCAAGTGTTTGGGCCCATCGACGTTATACCAGATTGAAGTAATTTATTTTGTAGGATTTTCAAAGATTGCATTTATGCAAAAAATTTATCGAACACATTTTGGTTTAAAGAATGAGAGAGCATTCTTTACACCACCAATGTAAACCCCCCTTTTTTCCACCAACACTGTTGTGAGCCTCATCATTAATTAAATGTTGATCTGAACCGTTCATCTTGTAGGGCCAGCATAATACTTCATCGTGGTAAAAAATCATCTTGATCAGACATCAACATGCATATCAAAAATTGAATTTTGTTTTGTAAAATGGGTGGTCATAGATTTTAAAGTTTAGTTGTCCTTGACCATCCATTTCGCCAAACGAAATAAAAAATTTCATATATCTATTGATGTCCGATCAAAATGATTTTTTGCATGGATGCAATACTCTATGGATCCTATAAGATGAACGGTTCAGAATAAAACAATAAACTCACGGTGGGACCCACATATGGCGGTGGTGGAAAATGAGGGTTTTACACTAGCGGTGTAAAGAATGTTTTCTCTTAAAGAAGAGTTAATTAGGGCGTATTTTGACGGCAAATACAACCTGTCATGCCGGCCCCAATTTCCGGCTAATTTTATTGACGGATTTGGATTAAGACCTCACTTCGACCCAATTTCTCTGCAGGCCAACTATAGAGAGGCCTCTGTAACATCTCAACCGTTCATCTTTACATCTAATCGTAAGCACGAGATAAAAACGAAGTATAGGCTGAAAAGCTTGGTCCAAGGTGTAATCCAATCCAAAAATCAATCAAATGAATATAGATACAGTACTTGAGTTGGCCACACCATAGCTTTTCTTGCTTTGACCGCCGAAAATTCCCATTAAAGAATAGCTGACTGGTAAGAGAAGACCAATACTATTCTCCCATTGAATTTTCAACACGCACTCACAAACACTCTCTCTCTCTCTCTCTCTCTCTCTCTCTCATATGTTCATAAATTGGCCGCATTCTCTTACCAGTTACCAGTACAAACAAACAGCTCCTCCTTCTTCCACACTCCATTGTTCTAGTCTTTCATTCATACCGAAAAAGCACAAAAATAAAGTAAAACAATACAAAAAGCTCCCACTGTTTTAATTCAAATCTTTATAACTTCTTTTTCCATTAAAATGGAAGATATTGAAATTCCTCACTACTTCATCTGCCCCATTTCTCTACAGATCATGAAAGACCCGGTAACCGCGATAACCGGCATAACCTACGACCGGGAGAGCATCGAGCACTGGATATTCCAAGACAAGAACACAACTTGTCCTGTCACCAAACAGCCCTTGTTAATTCCCACAGATCACTGCTCCGACCTCACCCCGAACCACACCCTCCGCCGTTTGATTCAATCATGGTGCACCCAAAACGCCGTAGACCGTATCCCCACGCCTAAACCGCCTCTCACCAAGTGCAACGTCATCAACCTCTTTAAAAGCCTCCGGTTTCCGAATTTGCAACTGAAAACTCTAAGAAAACTCGAGTTTTTGGCCATCGAGCACGAGAGGAACCGGAAATGTATGGTGGAAGCGGGTGTTAACAAGGCCATGGCCTCGTACCTCGTCAACTGTCACGAGAAGAGTGAAACGACGGGGATTGAGGAAGCGCTGAGCATTTTTAACCTCGTTCGGAGTTCATCATCCGACATGAAGGTGTTGGTGAGCGCGAACGATGATCGGATTATCGAGGCGTTGGTGTGGGTTTTAGGGTTGGATGTTAGTAATTTTGTGACCGTTAAAAGTCATGCAGTTTTGGTACTGAAAACCATAATTGGAAAAGCGAGTTCGAGTGTTCTTGAGAGGCTCAAACCCGGGTTCTTCAAAAGGATCGTTAGTGTTTTAAAACAAGGTACTTCTTGACTTCTTGTACTTCTTGGAAATTCAAGTTTTTCGTTTTGCTGCCATATTTTCTTGTTTAACTGAATGTAGATTTGGAATTCTTGATATTCAAGCGGAGATTGGCCTAACTTTATTGTTGGATTAGTTTTCATAAAGTTTTTGTCATTCTAAACTTTTGATAGCTTATGATAATTTTTTTTTAAATTATCTATTCGTCTATATAAGAGAAGTCTAAAAAATAAAGAATACATAAATCAAACTTGGAAAGAATTCAGAAAAGACTAAACTAATTAATCCAAAACATTTTTGTCCCTATTGAACTTTTTAAAAAATTTCCGTACTTTATTGCTTTTTAAATTATTCTAGTTGAGATGAATAAATAATTTTTAAAAAATTTAATTAAAATTAATCAAACAATAAAGTTCGGCCAAATGGGCCCTTAGGGTTATGTTTAATGTCTAGAATGTTGTGTGAGAAATTTATTCTCAGATCAAGTGAAGTAAATGAAAACCAAATTTGTTTTTTTCTATTTCTTGGACAGAGAAATTTGTGGAAAAATTAAAATTTCTTCCTTTGTGAGTGGATTGATTTTGCAGCGAAGTGTTCACGAATGGAAAGATTAAAATTGTGAATCCCACCATTTTCCTTAGTAAAGGAACACAAAGAAAATTTCAAAAAGTTGATTTTTTTTTCATCTTTTCTCATCCTTTATGTACAACTAAACTAGACCTAGCTAGGTGTTACTTTAAGAGTGATTAAAAGACATGCTTTATTTACCCAAAAAAAAAAAATGACATGCTTTCCAATTTTTTTTATAAGGAAAAAAAAAAAGAATTTGCGTGTTTATGGATAGGACATGTTCTTTCTTCAACTTTGATCTATATTTTTATACCATTCGGTTCTTCTCATCGAGACGAATGATGTGATGCAAAAATTTAACTCAAATTCAATAAAAATAAAAAATAAACAGCCAAAAATACCGTGCCAATCAGTCAAGAACACATTAGGCCATAGGGTCCCTCGGAGTTCTTCCAAAGATTTTTTTTTTTTTTTAGTGAAAGTGGGAAAAACTTCATTAATAATATTATATGTAGCTACATAAAATAGGATCCTATCATATTTGAATTCAAATCACAATTCACAAGTAATAAGATAACTTGGGTTGCTTCTTCTCGTTGTGATGTTGTTTTTTCTTTGATCCTGTTAATCTTTTGTATTAGGTTCTCAAAGATTAATAAATTCATTTTTACTTTAAAAAAAACAACAACTAATAAGATAATGAGTTTTTCATTAAAATGAAATCTAGTTCAATGCATCATCAGTGCTCTAAAAGAAACAAAAATGAACCTCATAAATTAACAATTTACTAGTTTGGTAGAGAGGGCAATTAGGCCATTTTGGAGTAGAGTCTAATTGATGCCCGTGGAAGCAACAAAATGCCCCGTGGCATTAACAGCTTCCTACAGAAAAGATGTAGAAGAATAAAGTGAAATAACTAGTAAGGGTATTGTCGTCTTTTTTGAGTCCCTGTTTGTCAAGTTTTGACTGAACGAAACTTCTAGAAAATTAAATGGAGGTCAGAAAAATTTATCCAAAAATATAACTAAGGTTTTATGTCAATTGGACGTGAAGGTCAATCATAAATGTTAGTATTATTTTTTTCAGTTAACTACCTAGAAAGCAAAGAGTAAATAAAAACCGCGGAGCAGTTTCAAATTTGGAAAACTAGTGTTGAGATGACGTTGAACATTTCCAGAAAACAGTTGACAAAATTTTAAATCCTGAGAAAATGTTAATTTCTTAATTAGTAGGGGTGAAATTGAAAGAGGAGATTTTTCAATAGATGTACCCATTGTAAAGTTTATTCAATAAATTTGTTGCCGTTTAAAACTTGTTTTATTTTATCTGCCCCGCAAAAGAATTAGTAGCTAACCAAAACATCCCAACAAGGTTGCCAATGCTTTTGACTAGGACTATTACAAGCAATTCACTACCAAAAAGGAAGGTTGACAAGTAACCAACCAAAACACACTGTTAGTTGTATGTTAACGTTTTATTTTATTTTTTGTGTGTATGCTCGTTAACAATCTCGAATACTCCTTTCATCGTGTAAAGTCAGTGCACAATGACAAAATGTGTAGTTTTTAATAATAAAATAAAGTATTTGCGTGAATAATTTTTTTAAACTTTCTTTACATTACATTGAAGATCCAGTTCTTGAGAAATTGGTGGAAAATTTAAAAATTCTTTGCATAGAAGCACTTTATATTCATTTGCTCAGCTATGACTTCGTTTTTTTTTATTTTTTATTTATCTATATGTCTATTTTGTAAAGTATAATTCACATTACATAATCCTAAACATGTTCCTCTTTTTTATTTTTGACAATCTGAACAGGTATCTCTCAACAAGGGATAAATGCAGCCTTGCAAATCATGCTAGACACTTCTCCATGGGGAAGAAACAAGATAACGCTAGTCGAATCCGAGGCAGTTTTTGAGCTGATCGAGCTCGAGTTAAGTTTTCCAGAAAGGAAAACAACTGAATTAATTCTGGGAATTCTATTCCACTTGTGTTCTTGTGCTGATGGGAGAGAACAACTTATGCGTCATGCGGCAGGAATTGCGGTGGTCACGAAGCGGCTTCTAAAGGTTTCTTCGACGGCTGACGACCGAGCCATGTTGATTCTCTCACTAGTATGTAGGTTTTCATCTGGGTCATATTTGGTTTCTCAGGAGATGTTGAAGGTTGGGACTTTTACAAAGTTGTGCATAGTTCTTCAGGGTGACAGTCCCCCTTATTTGAAAGACAAGGCCAAGGAAATCCTTAGGGCACACTATGATGTGTGGAAGGATTCTCCTTGTATTGAAGTTACAACTCTATGAGAAGGTATTGTATTTGTAGGTAATTTTTGCACCTAGAGAAAGTGTTTCATAAAGAAGATGATGGGTATGGGCTAAATCCATTTTTGGTGCATCAAATTTGGATTTGGACCAGACATTTCATTCAATGTTCATTTTGGGTACTTTTTTTTCGTCCACCACAACATTTATGCATTTATCCAAGAAACAAAAGACATCTATGTATTTATGTTTGTATAGGATCATATAATACATACTGTACAACAACTGGGACTGCAGCTAATTCTAAATAGTTAAATTGGGGCTGCATTGGTTATTGGACTCCACTCCCATTGAATAATTCCTCCAAAGTGAAATTTACAAGTCGTTTTAATCTAAAGGAGCCGCTCTAAATAGGGTTGAATTACTATTTTTTTTGGCTCGATCGGCAAAAGAAAGAAAGTATTAATCTTTGAATAAGATACAAAGATTAGAAGGAAACTCTCAAATATGCATTTAATCCTTTACATGTTTCTTTCTATTGGCCCAATTAAATATGCAACGAGTACACTACAACAAAAATGACTTTTTGGCGGCCAATGTTAGTGATGAAATCCGGTACCTTTTGGTGAGGATATAAGATTTCGTCACCATGAAACCTTAATGGTGAGGAAAGAGGAATTCGTAGCAAAGAGGTTACCTCCACCAAAAAAAAAAAAATACCATTTTGGAGAGGAAATTTATATTTCCTCGCCAAATTGTCCCATGTTGGAATTTGGAGTGAAAAAACATGTATCAACACTGAATTAAAGAGTAAAAAAAAAAAAGGCATCATTTTATTCATTTGGCGACGAGGAAATTTTTATTTCCTAGCCAAATTGTACCTTGTTTGAATTTGGAGTGACAAAAACATATATCATCACCGAAAAAAGAAAAAAGAAAAAAAGGGGCATCATTTGGTGACGAGATATAGGTTTCCTCACAGAAAAAAAATACTAGTTGGTCAGTTCAAGTCAGGGGCGGACACATGATTTGTCCTCAGTGAGGACCCAAATTACATGTATTTTTACATTAATAACAAAAATTATAATTTATAGCATGTGATAGAAATATGGCTACTAACTAGTTTTGAAAAGAAGATGAGATTGTGTACCTATCCATAATTACATATAGTTTTATAACCACGACCGAAAAATAGTCTATAACTTGAAATTCTACCAGATTTTTTTCACGTGTTTTTTTGGTTCAAAGTCTAGGTAAACGACTATTTCTTAGTCAACTTGGTTAGCTTTCTCTGCTTCCGGTGGTGGGATAAGCACTGATGCAGACAAAGGCTAGGTAATGTCTCTCCAACTAGCTCTACGCCGGTCAATGGGTCAATAATCGAACCGGGGGTTCTTCGACTGGAACCGGAATAGATCTTGGGCAAGGTGGTGGTAGGGAAACCAATGGAAGGTTTTTTTTTTTTTGGAAACGGCAACAAAATTTTATAAAGCTCGACAATGGGTACATCGAGAGAGAACAACAAAAACATGGTTCAAGAAAACCACGAAAACAAAAACAAACTGAAAATTCAACAGAGAGTTGAATCTACAACAAGGAATACTATAAAAAACCAAGCCAAACTCTAAATTTCCAGACACGAATGCATCTTCAGATTGAGCATCCTCCTTCAATTACATCGAGCAGTAGCTACCACCAAAACAAACAGCCAACAGGAACCAGAAGAGATACAGTAAACATTAGATCTTGATTTTCCTGATCCCATTGATCAGACAATGTTTAAAATCATCGACTATATAATCATCCCCTTTAAATCTGGCCTTGATCCAAAACGCCATTCTAGTCTTCGATAAATCAACAATATTATCAAGAATGAAGGCCTTATTTCTGAATACAAGATCATTTCTCCCACCCCAGATAGACCATATAGTAGAGTAAAAACAGGTGAACCAACAGAATTTCTCAAGGTTTTTGAACTTAATAGAAGACCACATATGCAAGAAGGAATAGACACTACAGGAAATTACACTTTTAGTGACCAATTTCGGTGACTAAATTCGTTTTGGTCACGAAAAATCGAACAAATAGTGACCAAAAATGTTTTAGTCACAAAATCTTGAACAATCAGTGACCAGATTATATTTAATCACCAATTGTCCAACCTTTCGGTGGCTAACCATAATCTGGTCACTAAAAATAGTACTTTTAGTGACTAAGCAAAAATTTACTCACCATAGGTAGAACATTTTGTGACCACCAAATTATTTGGTCACTGAATCATTTGGCGACTAAAATCTAGTGGTCACCAAATGTATTGCTTCACCAAATTTTTTGGTCACTGAATATATTGCTTTTAGCACCACTTTTATGCTAGATTATCATTTTTTTGATGAAGGGGTACTCTTAACCCGTTCGAGCTAAAAATTTACATGAATGATTTAATCAACAAACACAATGAAATCAACGGTCTTGATCATCATGATTGTGTCGCGGTCGTGTAGCTACTATGCATTTAACTACGGCACAAGACCTAGTTTACTATCAATCGCGTCCCGATGAAGGGACTTTCTAAATCCGATGGAGCCAAAAGTTTACATGAATGGTTTAATCAACAGGAACAACAAATTCAACGATCTCGATCATCATGATTGTGTTGTGGTCGTGTAGGTACCGTATATTAACTACTGCACTTGACTTAGTACTATCAATTGCATCCTGATGGAAAGGTTTTCTAAACTCGATTGAGCCAAGATTTTACGTGAATGATTTAATCTACAAGCACAACGAAATCAAGGATCTCGATCGTCATGATTGTGTCGAAGTCATGTGGCTACTGTACATTCAACTACAGTACAAGACTTGGTTTGCTATTAAGTAAGTTGAACGTATATATTATAAAGGTTATTGTCGAGTATATTTTTATAATAGTCGATCTGAACAGTTAGGATTTCACATTTTACTTAATTCCATCATATTAACCAAATTGTAAACTTATTGGATATCGATAACCACATGATCATAAGACGTTAATGCTTCCGGAGACATTAAAGCTTTATAAAGCACCACCCGATCTCCACCTGAGTTTTTTTTTTTATCTGAACCGTCTAGCTTTCACACAATATGACTGGAGTAGATTATTTTTCACTATAATGAAGTTAATCGTGTATCATTAAATATTTGAACGGATGAAAAATATCATCCTATTATAATTTGAGTGGGCTTTCTAAATTACATTTCTAGTTACTAGATTTTTTTTGGTCTTAGAAAGCTTGGCGCCACTACCCAAATCAGGCAGAAAAGTTTTTGGTGATTAGTATTTTTTGGTCACCAAAGAGATTAAAAAAAGTGCGGCAATTTTAGCGCCAATTTTTTGGGGGAAATTTTGGGCGGGATTGACCGTGTCTGGTGACCACTTGTTTGGTCACAGTAAATAGCTAATTACCAAAACTACACCGTTTGAAGTGGGTAAAGTTTTCAACCAGATATTTTGTACTCCTGTAACTCTGTAAGTAGTTCTCTCTCTCTCTCTCTCTCTCTCTCTCTATATCGATCGCTCCATGTATCTCTCCCCCCCAACCCACCGCCTCCCATCAGCGAGACACCGCATCCCATCACTCAACGAGAAGCCGAGAACTTTAATCTCTTTGCCTTCGTCTGATTAATCTCGGAGAGATCGTTTGTTAGGTCGGAGGGCTCGGTCACAGTCGAATCAACTGGTGCGGGACTCCCAGTCGAGGAGACGAACATACCCCCATTGTGGTTTATCAAAAAACACAAAATTGGTGAGAAGACTAATTAATCTCTTTGCCTTCGCCTGAATCATGTACACCCAAAAGCAATGCATTGATTTCCTTTGCCTTCATCTAATTTTCACTTTATTAGAGAGGATCACAATGTATTTTTGTTTGTGTTGTTGAATGCCAAGCAAATAGAACTAATAGAGTTGTTATTCGTTAACCATTTCTCAGATTGTGCATTTAATTTAATTTCTAGGGCTTTTCAAATCTGTATCAGTCTATATTAGTAGACCTTCTCGTAGTGGTTGACCGCTTTGTTTATCAGACTTGTCGATACATGTCTTTTGATTGTAGTGATTCGTATCATATTACGGTTGACTTGAGTTCCCATCTCTCGTTAGTGGTTGTTCCATCACAGTGATTTTCAAATTTAGGAACTTTTAGGTTGGTGTGGTTGACATGGTAACGTGGTTTGTGATTCCTCAACACTTGTTGCGTTTTTAACGGAATGCTTTTTTTTTTGTCTCGAATCGTTACATAGAGCTAATGGTAATGTGTTGATCAAGCGAAACGGTGAAGCTAGTTTCAGGTTTTTTTTTGCCCTTCTCGGGCGTCCTCGTGATGGGACAGATGACTTTGTTTGGTAGGATCACAAGCCGTGATGATCGAAATCTACTTTTCTTCGAGAAAAGTGCTTTTCTTTGGTCAACACTCGCCTCGTAATAGAGACAAATGGTACACGAAAGAACAAAACCAATTGGCTCTTTTTCTTTTGAAATTGCAAATTGATTAATCAAAAAGGGTGGTTTCCCACTAGATTTTTAACTGTTTGAATTTCTGCAGTGGATTTAGACTTTACTCTTTAGTTACAAGAAGTAGCCCGGAAAAGATGAAGGGGGGAGAGAGAGAGAGGGAGAGAAGCGGGGGGGGGGGGGGGGGGGGGGGGGGGGGGTGGAAATCTTGGATGTGATTAACTCAGCCAAGACTAAAAGTAGCGCACTTTACTGTTTGAATTTGCTCAACTTACATGAAATTGTTCCACTTGTCCACCAGGTTATTTGAAGTTTATGTTAGCTTTTTTGGCATTTACATTTTTTTTTCTCTTAAACTTGATAACATGAGAAGGAAACTAACACATGCATTGGCCCTTTTTTGGCTACAGCATATACAAGTTTGTTTATATCTAGATTTTATGATCCTTTTTTCTTTTAATCTGACTCACCAGGCATAGTTAATCTTAGCTTTTCCTGTTCTTTTGTTTCTCAATGTTATGTTATGTAGCATTTCATTTATATCTTGAAATCGAGAAATTTTTTAGTTCAAGGACAAGTCAGCACAGTGTGTGTATTTCATTTTTGTCAGTGCATTTTTTTGTAATTTGCTTGTCTCTTGTATCCAATTATGCGTAAACTTATACATTGGCGTTGTTGGATCTTGAAGGACAAGTGTTGCTGGAAACTTTGTTGCCACCTGAAGCCGTATATTCTGGATTGTTGCTGTCCTCTAACACGATCATTGCTCTCAGGTTTTTCATTTTTCCTTACACTAGTAATTGCTAGTTGAGCTTGGGCTGCTTCTTTTTTCCTTCTAATGGCTGTGAGTTTTGATCCATCGACTCGCTGTTAACCATTTCTTCATGATCTCTTAGGCAAACTAATCTGTTATGTAGAAGAAGCTAGGGACTTGAAAAAGGAAAAGGGATTTAGTAAGAGAGTTGGGTTTACTAAGGCACTATGCGGACATATATTTATGAACAGTTGCCCTTAATAGCTAGATTAAAATTATACTTTCTTAATTCGGCAGATTATTTGTCTCTATTACGGGTGTTAGGAATGATATTGAGCATACTGGTATTTATCAAAATGCATGTTTCCTAATTTAAACAAACTTGTTCTTTGTAGGTGATAAAAAATGGATAAGAGTTGGATGACCATAAAGAATAGAATAAAAAGTAAGGAGTATAGAGAAGGGGTGAACTCTTTTATTGAATTTGCGAAGGCGAACGTAGGCCTTGAAGATGATATTTGGTGTCCATGTGTCGATTGTATGAATGATAAAAAACGAACCACTAATGATGTTAAGATTCATTTGATCCTCAAAGGAATATCTCCTTCTTACAAGACTTGGGTCCTACATGGAGAATATGTTCCTGCGCATGAGCCATGTGAATCAAATGAGGATGCTCGCCCCCATAGCAAAAGTAGTAGAGATGGAGTGGAAGGGCACAACCTCGAGGATATAGACGAATTGCCTAATATGTTAGAAGAGGTATATAGGGGTATGTTCGTGAATGGGGATGACGATTTAGCTGATAGCATGGAGAGGGAGAATGTGGGGAACTTTGATAAATTGTTTGATGATGCTCAACAACCCCTTTTTCCAGGATGCAAATCATTCACTGTGTTGTCATTTGTTGTCAAAATGCTTCATATTAAGGTTCACAATAAATGGAGCAACAACTCATTCAACATGAATATGAAGGTATTCAAGGAGTTGCTAACAGAATGGAATGAGACTGTTCCATGGACCATTTATGAAGCCAAGAAATTCTTACGTGATTTGGGTTTGGGATATGAGGCCATTCACGCTTGTAAAAATGATTGTGCACTTTTCTGGAAGGAAAATGAAAACCTGGAGAAATGCCCAAAATGTGGGGAGCCTAGATATAAGTTGAACAAGGGTAAGGGTACGAAAATTCTACAAAAATTCCAACATCGAGGGATTTGGGATGTGCCAGAGATTGAGGTTTCAGAACTGGATGATGGTGAAGATACTTATGTCCTGAATCATGCCTTTCAACAAGATGAAACCAACGGGGTTGTTCCAATTTCTGGAGAAGATCCCACAGCAGTACCTTTGCGTCGGCTTGATATTGATGCTGAAATTATTCCACCCGAGGTGGTATTGCAGTCTCGTGGGCAAGAACAAGATGGGGGCAGTGATGATGATGGTTTTATCTATGACGATGAAGATGAGTCCTTTGACGAGCAGAGTGATGAAGAAGAAGAGGACATTAGCACTGACTCTGACTCTGATATAGATCCAGATATAGAGCCTTAATTTGTTTTTGTTTTTGTTTTTGTTTTTGTTTTTTTTGAAATTGCTGTTTGAGTGATTAATTAGGCTACTGCCAAGAGTGATTAATCTATGTAAAAATTCAGCTGGGGTATTAGCTTAGTAATTAGCCCAGAAGGTGAACTTTAACCTACTATTTTACATATACACAAAAATAAATCCTATCCACTGTCATGGATACAACTATTACCCACACATACAACACATTACACACACACACAGAGCACACAATTTGCACAGCAGCGGTGAACCGCTGCCGCTGCTCCTATTTCTGTTTCAAGTCAAGAAAAGAGGGGAAAAATTATGGTAGGGTTCGACCATGGCCGCTGCCGCAGGCGGCAGTCCACATAGAAAAACAATTCGAGAAAGAAAAAGGAAGATTATGAGAGGGAGATTACCTGCTATAAGAACTTCCTACAACTATTGGCGATTCGGACTGAACCGATGCCCAGCCGAAGAAGAGGAGATGATCGCTAGTCTATTCTATTTTTTCCTTTTACTGAAAGTCTGAAACCTCTCTCTTTTTCTTTTTTTCTTTTCCTTTTCCTTTTGTGTGACTATTAACTATAAATATATGTATGATATATTTTAAGAGGTGACCCATGAGTCATGCTTTTTACCTCTCAGGGTAAAAGGACAGATATACAACTGAACCTCCAAGGCTATGCTACGTGTGATGCTAAGAAAAAAAAGACACAATTTCACTCCCTGGTAAAACCTAGTCTAATTCCATCACTTAGACTTAGATTTTAATCCCTAATCATGGTTCACTAATCTAATTAAAGACACATAAGCACTATTTTAGAACCTGGGTGTTACATTATTCTTGGGTCTAAGTTGTTGCTTTCCACATGGTTTCCCTTCATATCTCCCCATTCTCCCATCATTGATTGATACAGAGAGATAATACAGAGTGAGAGATAGAAAAAGGATCAGTTGAAGCTTGATTTAAGCAAAAGTTTCTTTCATGTGGGAAGGCGATCGATTGTTGCATAATGTTCTAGCCTTGCTTGGAGTAAAGTCTCAGGCATCAATAAAAACTACTGTCCGAAATTGCTCTGTTCCGACTTCTGCATTATGAGTGGAATATATATGTCCAGAAATATTATGAAATATGTTTCACGTTTGTCATGCCTTGCTTTTGTAATTCACAAAATGTGCTAACATTAGCAATTGGTTGTCGACTTGTCTTCTATTAGGCTTAAGGCCAGCATATGTTCATATTTTTGGTCAGCAACATTAATTCACTTGTATGGCAGGCCTGGTATTCTTGCTTTCATGATATCCAAGTGTCAACCAAATTGGAAATGTAGAAGATGAGTTGTGTGTGTGAGGGATTTTTTTAGTGGGATTTTTTTTGGTGCTCTATTATAAATCTCATAGATCCTAACTAAGGTAGATATTAAGGAAAACTAGGGGTAAGCAAAAACTAGTAGCTGTCTTTCATCCCCTGTATCGTATTTGAATAGCATATTAACATGTCAAACCTACAAACAACCAATAACTGGGAATTTATGACATAAACATCTGCCGCAGAGTAAAGTGAGGCTACACGTGTAGTTGATGAAGTCCACAACACCGACTTTGATAGATTTGAATACTGAGATACAAAGCTGAGCATTGCTTTGACATAAGGCAACTTATTAATTGAGCAATTGTGAATGAACAAATATAGAATGTGAACATGCACAGTTGTTGCAAATGAACAAGAAAGTTCTACACATATTGGAATGATTAAGACTTGTTGGACTCTGTTTTGGTGTAGTTTTTAGTTTGTACTACGAGTTCCATGCTTAAGGGATTGATAAGATGAATTCTACTTGTACGTATATTTGTCTCTTTTATTGATATTAATTGTATTTATTTGTGCCTTTACAGATTAACGTGGACTTCTTCATAGCGTTGGCATATACTTTGGGTATGGATGCCTTTTTTTTTGGGTAAATAGGGTATGGATGCCTTTTGCTTGAATGATGGCTATTCCGTATATATTTTGGATATGGATGCATTTTTTGGATGGTTATTCAAAAGAAAAATTTCTTGTGGTATATGTATTTAGTTTTGCTTGGTGACAGTTATGACATTGGGATACTAATGCGCTGTTGCTTATTTGTAAGTATCATGCTGAATTATATATTAGGATGCTGGAATGACCATTAAAATTTGGTATTTGTTAGTATCATGGTGATTAATTTGGTATTTGTTGTCATTTTTGGTTTGCATTCATAAAAATATATTGAGAATGAAATTTAGAGCTACAAGCATCTTTTGGTGACCGCTACCGGGAAAACAATATTATGGAAAACTTTTGGTGACAAAATAATTTATTCAAGGAAAATCATCTTTGGCGACCACTATAATTCAGCGAGTAAAAACCTTGGTCACAAAAAGATGAAAACGATGACCAAATTTTGGTCACCGAAAAAACCATTCAGTGACCAAAACACTCAATACAAGATGAAAACAATGACCAACACTTGGTCACTGAAAGATCACAACTGCGACCAAAACCTTACTCACTAAAAGATGAAATCAACAACCAACTTTTTTGGTCACCGAAAGAATCATTTAGCGACCACTAGGTATTAGTGACCAGTACAAATTTGGTCACCAAAAGGATACATTTGTGACCACACTTTACTCACTAAATGGTATTGTTTTTGTGACCAGTACAAATTTAGTCACTAATACCTTTCTGTGACCAGGGATACGCGACCAAATTATTATTGGTCACGGTAGACATTTGGTGACTAAATAGGGCCTTTTGGAGACCAAATTCTTAGTCACCAAATGTGTTTTTTCCTGTAGTGAGAGGTTGCTGGGACACACCCATTTAAAGCCCCACCACTGGAAAATTGCAGACCAAACAACCCATGATTTATCACAAAAAAGCAGTAAATGGTTAGGGGATTCAGAGTATTCATTGCATAAAAGGCATCGAATTTGATCATTAGAAAGGACACCTCTCCTTACCAAGACTGGCCTGGTTGCAATGGATTCTTGGACTGCTAGCCACACAAAGCATTCCACTTTAGGAGGAGCTAAGTTTTTCCATATGGATGACAATCTCAGATCTTCAATAAACTTCAGCATCTCCCACTTCTCATATACAGATTTTACAGAAAATCTGGCATCATTCTTCCATGCCCATATCAACCTATCTTGTTCTGAGCCTTGAATTTGCACACCACTGAGCAAATCTTTCAAATTTGCCAACTGAACTTCTTCTCACGAATAGAGTGCCTAGTTGCTTTTGAGTTCTATTTGAACTAGTTGAAAAGGATTTGATGTTTTCTTAGCGAATTAATAGAGTTGCCTCACCTTTATATTGTATAGGTTAGTCAATAGTGCATATTAGGTTAATCTCAAGCCGCACCTGTAACGCCCCAATTAATATTACAGATCCAACATTTAAAATAAATGGGTGGATTCTACAGATTAAGGTTCAACTCTGAATACCATGGCTCCTCCTGAGCCTGGTTTACCGGAAAACCCATGGCTCCAAAATAACCGTCTCCTTCGACACCAACAGTACCTGCTTGATCACAGTCTAGCATAATACGTCCGAGTCGCGAAGCAACATCATAGTATTATACCAGGATCACACGAAGTGTAACACCGTGAGCGATAAATCACTCAATAGCTACTCTAACCCTCCCAACCCTTGCTAAACATACAAGTACAACATATATGATTGAAAAGCAGTAATTAAAGGAATAAGCAGGAAATAAATTGTAAAATAGAAATTAAACACATAGTTGATTTCATTACTAGCCATTAACTTACATATTCATCTAAATTCTCAACCTAGAGAACTTTCCTCCCGGTTAACCACTAAGGACTATGACCAAACTGTGATTTACTCCCCCCTTGCTTGCCCTTCACTCGGGGCCCCCAACGGAAGGTATAAGTTACGTACTTAATCCAACCATCAGCCGCCCCGCAAGGATGAATTTCCTAGGGACAAAACTGTACCACTGGGCTATGTATGGCACCTGCCAGGTCCTGTAGGTATATAGCCGAAACTGGTCTATAATACTTCCACCCTTATAACGCCTCAGAATTCAAATGAAGTAAATCACAGAGTGTCACATCCTAGGGTTTCGAAATCATAGCAGACTGCCAAACAATCCTCCGAAACAATCACTTGGCGAAACTGCCATTCAACAACAATCTCGGGGTAACTCCCCATCAATCAAATCCAGTTCAATTTTTCATTAACCTTATCGTCTATGTGATATCCGCGTACGATCACCCAACTCGGGAACCTAGTTGTCCATTATAACATTTAACACGTTTATGGAAAGTGCACTTAACAGTAGAAGCAAAGCGACAATGATATCACAAGGGTCACAACCGAATGTCTCGATTCACAAGTTCACGAAATTCAAGTAATTGAAAACCAGGGGTCTAAACGTAATAAATTCAAACTACAAGGGCCAAAATGTAATTTACTAAACTATTGGGGTCAAAATGTAATTTAAAGAAAGTAAGCGTCACCAACGTCATTTTAAGTAAGTACAAGGGTGTCCAACATAATTTCACGACTCTAGAGTCCTTAGTGCAATTTACAAACTCTGGGGGTCTTTTTGTAAATAAACATAATACAAGAGCAAAAATGTAATTTTGCCACCAACAAGGGTGAATACGTAAAAATACTTTATTTTAGTTAATAAAGTCCTAATTTGTCATAAAACGCAATTCCTTGATTTTTTACTAAGTACAAAAATACACATTATGTAATTTACACACACAAGAGCAAAATGGTCATTTTACATCCGAAGGGCATTCTGGTCATTTTGTTACACTCCTAACTTTCCAGTAGTGACACTTAGTTGATAAAAATAGGTTTCATAAATAATACACAAGTACGCACACCAACTTTCACAAAATTACACTTTAAACCCCTAACTTTAACATAACAATCAAGAACAAGGTTAATCACAATAAATTCATGGAGAAACTCACTGAACACTTAGTAAAGTCTTAAATATGCTTGGAATAGTTAAAAATATGAACCACAATAAATCTAAAGTTTACTAAGCACGAAAATACGATTTGGGGTAAAAGGGTCACATCGCGTTTTGGCTCGGGTTTCGTGAAACCCTTGACTTAGGGCTTTAACCCATCAACTATAAATTACTCCTTGACTATTCTAACTCATTCAAAAGCTTGGAATAGGTTGGGTACGAGTTTCTACCTTGTTTTGCGAAGATTTGGTGAAAAAAAAGGATTTTTGCGAAAAACCGGTGGAGGGAGCTCTTTGGCCGGCCTTGGATGGATTTGGTGGTGAAATGTGGGTACCTTGGAGTGTGTTGGATGGTCTTGAAGTGGAAGATGAGAGGTGGAAGTGTTGAAGTGAAAACCCAAATTTCTTGACTTTTCTCACTCTAGAATTTAAAGGATGGTAATGGGGCTTTGTGTTCTTGATTTGGGAGTTCTTGGGAGAGTTTGGAGGAGTAAGAGAGTGAAGGAGAGGGGGAGTAGAGTTTCTGGACGAAATTGGGGTTTGGGGGAGTATAAAATGGGTTTTGGGTGGAGTTTGGAGTGTAGGATTGGTGAAAGAAGTACCATAGTGGGTTAGGAAGTGATGGGGGAGGGTGGTGGAGTGTATGGCAGTCAAGGGGGGCCATGTTGACTGATTTTGGATGATGGGAGGAGGTAGAGTGTGGCATTGGTGATGGTTGGTGGTGGTTGGGTAGTGTAGGATGATGTATAAAGTACATGTATGCACATATGTGTGTGTGTGTGTGTACTAGTATTGCTTGTGTAATAACCCGAAATTTCGTAGATAAAAATTTCGATTTATTAATTCGATTAGTTATTTTTAATATCGCTGAATAAAATAATTTATTATTTAGTTTAAATAAATTGAATGAAACTAGATCTAGTTTGTTTATTTCCTTTTATTTATTTTTCCGTGCCGTAAAATCAACGCGTGCACACCGAGTATTTCACTACATCGCATCCGGAAGGCCTACTAATTTTTCCAACTCTTATGTTGTCCTATTTTGACTAGCCTTAGCCTATTTAAAAAACTAATTAGACATGTGCTCAATTTTGTCTTCCTACTAATTTTGACTTTACTAAACCTAATTTGTATTTTTTTGAATTAATGAGAAGAAAGAAAATTTGACTACTTAACAAGGTAGGCTACTTACCCAATTACAATCTTCTATAAATAGCTCACTCACCTTACTTCATTTCCTCACACCAAAATTTCCCAACTTCTCCACTTTGTGCTTTCTAGTGTTCTTGAATGAGTTCTTGAGTGTTCTTCTTGAAACTCATCCTAAACCACCACACTCCACCACCCTCGACCACCCCTAGATCTTAGAAAGGTTGAATAAGTTAGCAAGAAAGTGTTCGAGCAAAGGTCAACTAGTCATTACGCCGCCGGAATTCAACTAGCTAATCGGCTTCCGACTAATCATCGGAATTAAGATAGATACTTTATCTTAACTTTAGATTAGTATTTACTAGTTCATATTAAGGAGGTTATTATTTTGCTTAAACATGCCTAATTATGATTAAACGTGATTATGTTGGTGATTAGTGATTTTATGAACAATTAGACTTTGAAAATCACACTTAGTCGTTACTATGCACGATTTAAAATTTATTTATCAAAATGCACCGTTATAATGCCCGATGGACTTTTGGAAACCTAAAATATCCAGTTATAATGCCTGAATGAAAATCGACTTTTCAAATTTACGCCGTTATGCTGCCCAATTAATTTTGGAAAAATAGCCGACTAAACTTTTCTTAAAGCAACTTCAAAATGTTTTGACTGTACTTGGACTGTTGAGATTAACCCAAGGCTAACACCCTTGAGGGTCTGTCAAAAAAGATATGCCTAGCGCTGTCTAAGAAAGGAATGGTGCCAGTAACTGCATTCGTGCGGCCATCCAGCCTGGGACTCTCCTGGTTATCTCATTTGTCTAAAGAAAGTCACCAACGAGATTTTATACCTAAAGTAACACGGTTATCATGAAATATTTTTAAACGAAAAGTTTATCTTGAAACGATTTCTAAACGGAAGATTTTTATGTAATATGACATGTGCATGTTTTCCGAGACGGTACGACACGACACGTTTTTCAAGAAAATGATCGATTGTTTTTACAAGAAGAAATAGAGATGAGAATGAAAATACTGTTGTAAATAAAATACTGCCATTAGAGTCCCGCCTCAGTTCCCCGGTGTGAACTGGTGGTCAAAGCTCAATGGAACTATACTATAAACAATACTGCCATTGGAGTCCCGCCTCAGTTCCCCGGGGTGAACTGGTGGTCAAAGCTCAATGGAACTATACGGTAGTGCTGTTTGAAGTTTCTCCTCAAATTCCGCGGGTGAATTTGACGGTTAGAACTTACTCAGTACAACACATAGCAAGCGGACCTCATAAACAGACTGGTGGGGATTCAGTGATATGGGTAGCCGGGACTATGTCGTGTGTGACGCGGAGTTAGCGGACCTCATACTGCAGGAGTCAGTTTATGGGTGGCCGACCCTTCGAACGGAAAGGTTGGTGACCGTTAGAAAGGGGTTGTAGAACGGGCCAATAACTTTCGAGAGATGTAAGATGTTGACATGGTTGAAATTTGAAGAAGAATGCTGTTATGAGAAAATGATATGAGATACTGACACTGTACTCTGATTTTGTTTAAAGAAACGAGATACTGATACTGTACTCTGATTTTTATTAAAAGAAACGAGATACTGATACTGTACTCTGATTTTTATTAAAAGAAACGAGATACTGATACTATACTCTGATTTTTCTTAAAAGAAACGAGATACTGATTTTATTAAAGCTGCACTCTGATTTGATCTGATTTGATATTGATGCATTGACACGCATGAACCTACTGTTTTGAGAAATGATTTTCAACTATTTACTTGCCACCTACAATATTGTTCTAGAATTGCTAGTTTAAAGTTGGGGTAAGGTATCTATTGAGCGTCCTCGCTCACGGTTTGCCCTGGCATAATACCACGATGTTGCTTCGCAACTCTGCGTATTATGCTAGATTATCACGTTGGACAGGTGGACCTCTATGGAGAACACGGAGCCGGAGGAGCTGCCGAGATGGAGATCCACCAGGCGGAGAGATTTGCGGAGTCATAGAGTCCACCCGGTCTACCTTTTTGTAATTTGTGAAGGATAGATCATCTATATGTATTTTTGGTTATTATTATTACCGTTTAAGACCGACTTTAAATTGTAATAATAATCCATAACGTATCCCAAAAATGCGGGGCGTTACAAGTGGTATCAGAGCCCTAGGTTCCAACACTCGGCTTTGGGTAGAATGGGTAGATCACTTTCCGAGAGCGTAACCTGAATAAATGTCCGTACTTTGTACTTTTGCTACTCTAAAAATATCCTATTTGCTAACGGTGTAGTTATGGGCATATATGAGCCATTACCAAGCGTAGGGAAGCGAAACGTGAGAACACTTAGGATTTGACTGTTTGTGACATGTGTCCTGCTCACATGTCAGTTTCAGTATAAATATGTGCTCAAAGATAACGTTTAGCAGCAGTAAATCCTTTCCGAATAGAGATTTTAGCTGTAGTGTTGTGCTATTATTTTCAAAAAAGTATTCTAGACTAAATTTCCTACGAATTTCCAACTCTAGAATGGCGATTACACGTAACAATGGTGAGGACTCGTCCAACAGAACCAACGGTAACCCTGACCTCGCACAACTCATGCAAGCCTTCATTGCTGCGCTCAACGCAAACCGACCCCCACCTAACAACCTACCTGGACCCATGACCCGTACTCAAGCGATGAACGAATTCTGTAAAAGACAACCACCCGTCTTTCATGGCAAACCTAACCCTACTTTAGCCGAAGCTTGGCTGAAAGAGATCAAGGTAATCCTTAGCACCTTAGGAGTTAACCAAGACAACCACTGTGTAGCTCTCGCTGCTTACCAACTCCAAGGAGAGGCTCGATATTGGTGGGAGCTGATTGAAGCCGCCTATAACATCGAAACCATGACCTTTTAGGAGTTTGAGAGCATATTTCTGGATAAGTACTTTCCTGCTCCTATTAAGCAGGCAAAGATTCAGGAGTTCCAGAACCTGCAGCAAGGTTCGATGTCAGTGATGCAGTATGTCGCTAAATTTGAGGAACTGTACCGCTATGGCCGTGCCATTGCCCCGACTGAGGAGGACAAGGTCCGAAAGTTTGAATGGGGACTTGGCTCGACTCGCAAGATTGTGATGGGAATGGGCTATACTTCCTATGCTGAAGCGGTAAAATGTGCCCTAAGGATGGAAATGGAGGACGTTGACTTTCGGGCTAAACGTCAAGGAAGCAGTTCGGGAGGACCCATCAGGACGGTACAGAACAACAACGATCGTGGGCCCTACCCAGCCAAAGTTAACCCTGCTCAGATTAACACCCAGCCTTGAAAAAGGGGTGACCGAAGGCAAGGACCGTCGGGATCAGCACACGACAACCCAACAATCCGATGTTTTAACTGTCAAGCCTTTGGGCATATCAGCCGTAATTGACCTAGGACAGTAGGACCCATAGATTTTGGATATCAGCAGCCCCAGCAATATCAACAGATTGACTTTGCCAATCCGAGCTTTGGGAAGCAACCTATACAATAGAATACTAGGCCAGAAAAGAAAGCATGTCGAGAATGTATTTCCCTTGAATGCTCCGAATGAAGTTGACCAGATGATCGAGAAGATTAGAACCTAGCCATCGTTAGATTTTTAAATAAAATGTTGTTTTCACTTCTAGTATGAGAGGTTAACCTTTTGCTGTATTATAAGTAAACCTCGGTTGTAAGCAAACATACAAGTCTGTCGGTTGTAGCAATAAAGCGAGTATTTAGTAAACCTTGTTGTACTTCCTTTAGCACCATTCTCACATTTTCACTTAACACCACAACACAATTTCACACAAAGACTTGCTTTCTCTTAGCTTATGACTATGCCGATGAGCCGTCTTTTCCACCGTCCTGGCACGCTACCACCTCGACTGCCGCACAACCATCACTACCGGTACCTTCTCTAGGACCATACGCTAGACTCTATCCTACTCCTGTTTAGTACCTGTGTTCAAACTTTATTTGACACTGGAGCATCGTGTTCGTTTATATCAGCTGCATGCGTAACTGCACTAGGATTAGACACAGAACCCCTAAAGAATAAGATGACAATAGCATCACCTTTAAGCGCTAGTTTACCAGTTAATCTAATCTGTAGAGGCTGCGAGTTAGAAGTAAGTAATATCCGACTAACCTGTGACTTACGCGTGATCGAGATGGTTGACTTCGACTTAATTTTTGGAGATGGATTGGCTGTCAACTCATCGAGCTGTCGTTGATTACCATCAAAAGATAGTAACGGCTTTCACCCCTGATAGAACATGTTTCCGTTTTAAGGGGGATAGACAGGTTGTGAATTCGGCAACTCGACGCTCGTAGTGGCAGAACCAACTGTTTGGATGGCTAGCTAGTCTCCAGTTGGAAGAATCTGACCGAGACGAGTTAGGACTGCCACACATCGTCTGTGACTATGCTGACGTGTTTCCTGACAATCTACCTGGATTAACCGCCACAAAGATAGATCAATTTTACCATCAAGCTTCAACCTAGAACCGCCCTAATTTCGATAGTCCCATACCGTATAGCGCCGACAGAACTGAAGGAATTGAAGACCCAACTACAAGAGTCGTCAGAAAAATGATACATCAAACCGAGTACTTCACCATGGGGAACACCTGCACTGTTCGTGAAGAAGAAAGAAGGAACCTTACGACTGTGCATTGACTATAGGTAGCTGAACCAAGTCACGATCAAGAATCACTATCCCCTGCCTAGAATAAATGACCTGCTTGATCAGTTGAGGGGAGCAACTTGTTCTTGAAATTGATCTAAGATCAGGATATCATCAGTTGAGAGTACAAGATGAGGACATCTCGAAGACTGCATTCAGGACAAGATACAGACACTACAAGTTCGTGGTCATGTCATTGGGAGTGATGAATGCTCCGGCAATATTCATGTGTCTCATGAACAAGATATTCCAACCCTATCTGGATAGATTTGTGGTGGTGTTCATTGACGATATATTGATATACTCAGCCAATAGAGGGGAGCATGAAGGAGACCTGGAGAAGAATTGCAACCGCTACCAATTCCATAGTGGAAATGGGAGCATATTTTGATGGATTTTGTGACTGGACTTCCGAGATCATTAAAGTCAAACACCGCTGTGTGGATAATTGTTGACCGTCTCACTAAGTCAGCACACTTCTTGCCAGTGAAAATGACGGAAAACATGGAAGCATTGGGAATGCTCTATATCCAGGAGATCGTGCGACTTCATGGAGTACCAGTGTCAATCGTGTCAGACAGAGAACCTAGATTTGTCTCACAGTTCTGGAAAGGACTGCAGAGGGCACTAGGGACTGACATTCGTCTCAGTACTGCTTTTCATCCGCAGACTGATGGACAGACGGAGAGGACAATCCAGACTTTGGAAGATATGCTTAGGGCTTGTGCCTTCGATTTCACAGGGAATTGGGAACGACATCTATCATTGGTAGAATTCGCTTACAATAATAGTTATCAAGCTAGCATAAAGATGGCCCCTACGAAGCTCTGTACGGCCGCCCTTGTCGATCACAAGTTTGTTGGACTGACGCCGGAGAAACGGGATTGCTAGAACCTGAAATGGTTAGAGACACGACGAGAAGATTAAGCCTATCCAACAGAGACTGCTTACTACGCAGAGCCGACAGAAGAGTTATGCGAATCGAAGAAACAGACCTTTGTCGTTCAAAGAGGGAGACCACGTGTTTCAAAAAAAAAAAAAAAAAAAATTTCGGCCCCGAAGAGGAGTAATTAGATTCGGAAAGAAAGGGAAGCTTTCTCCGCGATATATCGGCCCATTTGAGATTTTGGAGAAAATTGAACAAGTGGCCTACCGATTAGCACTCCCGCCACAGATACCGAGTGCATAAGTTTTTTTTTTTTTTCACGACTTTATGTTAAGGAAGTATCTCGCCTTGCCAAAACACGTGTTAAATTAGGAATATCTCGACATAGATGAAGACGCAACTTTTGAGGAAGAACCAATTGAAATTCGAGACAACATGGAGAAGCGTATCCGCAACAGCACCATTCAGTTAGTACGAATATTATGGAAAGATCGAGAAATAGAGGAAAAAAAAACCTTGGGAACGAGAAGAAGCCATGAGAGCCAACTATCCACAATTGTTTCCATCCGTTGAGTAATTCGAATTTCGAGGACGAAATTTGTTAAGGGGGATAGGTTGTAATAACCCGAAATTTCGTAGATAAAAATTTCGATTTATTAATTCGATTAGTTATTTTTAATATCGCTGAATAAAATAATTTATTATTTAGTTTAAATAAATTGAATGAAACTAGATCTAGTTTGTTTATTTCCTTTTATTTATTTTTCCGCGCCGTAAAATCAACGCGTGCACACCGAGTATTTCACTACATCGCATCCGGAAGGCCTACTAATTTTTCCAACTCTTATGTTGTCCTATTTTGACTAGCCTTAGCCTATTTAAAAAACTAATTAGACATGTGCTCAATTTTGTCTTCCTACTAATTTTGACTTTACTAAACCTAATTTGTATTTTTTTGAATTAATGAGAAGAAAGAAAATTTGACTACTTAACAAGGTAGGCTACTTACCCAATTACAATCTTCTATAAATAGCTCACTCACCTTACTTCATTTCCTCACACCAAAATCTCCCAACTTCTCCACTTTGTGCTTTCTAGTGTTCATGAATGAGTTCTTGAGTGTTCTTCTTGAAACTCATCCTAAACCACCACACTCCACCACCCTCGACCACCCCTAGATCTTAGAAAGGTTGAATAAGTTAGCAAGAAAGTGTTCGAGCAAAGGTCGACTAGTCATTACGCCGCCAGAATTCAACTAGCTAATCGGCTTCCGACTAATCATCGGAATTAAGGTAGATACTTTATCTTAACTTTAGATTAGTATTTACTAGTTCATATTAAGGAGGTTATTATTTTGCTTAAACATGCCTAATTATGATTAAACGTGATTATGTTGGTGATTAGTGATTTTATGAACAATTAGACTTTGAAAATCACACTTAGTCGTTACTATGCACGATTTAAAATTTATTTATCAAAATGCACCGTTATAATGCCCGATGGACTTTTGGAAACCTAAAATATCCAATTATAATGCCTGAATGAAAATCGACTTTTCAAATTTACGCCGTTATGCTGCCCAATTAATTTTGGAAAAATAGCCGACTAAACTTTTCTTAAAGCAACTTCAAAATGTTTTGACTGTACTTGGACTGTTGAGATTAACCCAAGGCTAACACCCTTGAGGGTCTGTCAAAAAAGATATGCCTAGCGCTGTCTAAGAAAGGAATGGTGCCAGTAACTGCATTCGTGCGGCCATCCAGCCTGGGACTCTCCTGGTTATCTCATTTGTCTAAAGAAAGTCACCAACGAGATTTTATACCTAAAGTAACACGGTTATCATGAAATATTTTTAAACGAAAAGTTTATCTTGAAACGATTTCTAAACGGAAGATTTTTATGTAATATGGCATGTGCATGTTTTCCGAGACGGTACGACACGACACGTTTTTCAAGAAAATGATCGATTGTTTTTACAAGAAGAAATAGAGATGAGAATGAAAATACTGTTGTAAATAAAATACTGCCATTAGAGTCCCGCCTCAGTTCCCCGGTGTGAACTGGTGGTCAAAGCTCAATGGAACTATACTATAAACAATACTGCCATTGGAGTCCCGCCTCAGTTCCCCGGGGTGAACTGGTGGTCAAAGCTCAATGGAACTATACGGTAGTGCTGTTTGAAGTTTCTCCTCAAATTCCGCGGATGAATTTGACGGTTAGAACTTACTCAGTACAACACATAGCAAGCGGACCTCATAAACAGACTGGTGGGGATTCAGTGATATGGGTAGCCGGGACTATGTCGTGTGTGACGCGGAGTTAGCGGACCTCATACTGCAGGAGTCAGTTTATGGGTGGCCGACCCTTCGAACGGAAAGGTTGGTGACCGTTAGAAAGGGGTTGTAGAACGGGCCAATAACTTTCGAGAGATGTAAGATGTTGACATGGTTGAAATTTGAAGAAGAATGCTGTTATGAGAAAATGATATGAGATACTGACACTGTACTCTGATTTTGTTTAAAGAAACGAGATACTGATACTGTACTCTGATTTTTATTAAAAGAAACGAGATACTGATACTGTACTCTGATTTTTATTAAAAGAAACGAGATACTGATACTATACTCTGATTTTTCTTAAAAGAAACGAGATACTGATTTTATTAAAGCTGCACTCTGATTTGATCTGATTTGATATTGATGCATTGACACGCATGAACCTACTGTTTTGAGAAATGATTTTCAACTATTTACTTGCCACCTACAATATTGTTCTAGAATTGCTAGTTTAAAGTTGGGGTAAGGTATCTATTGAGCATCCTCGCTCACGGTTTGCCCTGGCATAATACCACGATGTTGCTTCGCAACTCTGCGTATTATGCTAGATTATCACGTTGGACAGGTGGACCTCTATGGAGAACACGGAGCCGGAGGAGCTGCCGAGATGGAGATCCACCAGGCGGAGAGATTTGCGGAGTCATAGAGTCCACCCGGTCTACCTTTTTGTAATCTGTGAAGGATAGATCATCTATATGTATTTTTGGTTATTATTATTACCGTTTAAGACCGACTTTAAATTGTAATAATAATCCATAACGTATCCCAAAAATGCGGGGCGTTACAGCTTGTGTATGTATATGAATGCGTATAATTACGTATGAAATGAATTTATAAAAATGTAATGCTCGCGATTAAAATGTAAACATGCCATAGGGTCGAATTTGTAGCAATTTAGAAGTATTATGGTATAAACCGTAGTAATGTTAAATTAAGGGCCCTAAGTACAATTAGAAATTAAATAACGAAATTAAAGTAATTAAAACGAAATTAAATAATCCTAAATTTTATTAAAAATTTTGGATTATTACAGCACCTTAGGCCCTCGGCTGGACTATTGGTGGTACGCATGTATAAAAACTTATCAAAAAAATTTTTTTTTTTTTTAACTCAGGAGACTTGCATGGGCCAATCTATATAATTTTTCCAAATTAACTTGAAATTATAGTATAATAATTAGTGGGATAATTGGAGGATGTGCAAGAGCCCGGGACACCTCTTGCACCCCTTTCCATCTGTCCCCGCTGGTGATGCTTCTGCAGATTTGTCAACTTGGAAAAACATGTTCGGAATTGATTTGGGGAGCCTGTAATCCTTTGATCTGACCGTTCATCTCCGCAGTCGACGGTTTATATGTTTGTTAACTCTTAGCAATAAGAATATATCCGCGAATCTCAGCCATCAATTGTGAAAATAGACGGTCGAATCGAGAGACTATAATCCTATAATGTCTTGGGGCACTACCTGCCGGCTCCCCAAATCCGATTGGAATGCTTGTTTCCATGCCATCATGTCCTCCACGTGAAAAGCTCCCAATAATCTCATCTTCAACAATAGAGAATCAACAGTGGGGGATTTAGGGTGGCTCTATGGATTAAAACTTGATTTGGCATCAAATTTTAGAGTGAGTTTTTTTTTTCTTCTAAAAATACCATCTTCCCATTGTACTTACTGTTTCCACTAAATCGTATTTTTGTGATGGATTTAAGTAGAATGACTTAGACAAAGTACCAAAAAGACCATGTGGAAAACTCGAATTGGGGGATGGTACCTATGTTGTCCCCAATCTGGGCCGTCCGTGCTCGGTATGGACGGCTTGAATTTGTTTGTTAGCGGATGGTTCGGATGTGTTTGGACAAGATGTGATCCGAGCCGTCCATTGCCGAACATGGACGGCCCAGATCGGACGACATGGATAGCATGCACTCCGGATCTGGAAAACTCCGCCTCCTCCACGGAGGATTTCAACGAGCATCTAGATGGTGCTGGTTGTATAGTTCCAGTTTGGTGATGATTTCCTGCCTTCAATGATGGCTGCATGTGTTTTTGCTTTTATGATGATGACGAAATTCTATTTTTCCTGGGGAAAAAAAAAAAATCACTAATCAGTAATTATCCACCGGGTCGGGCCATATGCTCTTTGTCTGGTATGGACTAGACTTGAGTTTGGGCTTTGGCTAATCGAACTTGGGCTTTTTGGTCCAAAATTATTGTGGTCAATTGAGCTTTTGATTGGCTACTTTAATTGATTGAGCTGCCAAAGCAAATGCGCACCAAGAAGATTGCCCCACGTGTTTTGGTGGGTCACCTGATTAATTTGTTGCCTTTTTAAAGCTACGTAAATTTGTTAATTATGTTTGACTGAGATGGGCTAAATTTCAGTGAAATTAGGTACCTGCAAATTTTGACGGATAGCTTAAAAGATGTTCATGCATTATCCAATTCGGAAAAAGCAAATGTGTGTATTAGAAACATTGTGTTGGATATTTTGGATGTCAGTGCTACTTTTGAGTATGTAAATGCAATAAAGGTCACCCATCGTGAGGTGAGGAATGCTCAAAATCACTCTTGCACGGCGTCACCTTTGTAATTTGGTTAATTAATGTATTAGTTATGTTTATGGTTAAAAAAAGAAGGAGAACTTTCTGTCTCTAAGTTGTGTGTTCTGTGATTGAGAGTACTATGTTAAGTTCACCATACAATTCTAGAGCGGTGTTGTTGGATTTTTTCAGCCGTTGTATACTGCGAGACAGTTGTCGACAAAACCTCCAGCAACTCGGACCTCGGTGAGGCGGTAAATCTTTATTAAAAACCCTCGGTTTGCATTTCCGCTTCCCAATTCTGTTTCAATTCATACTCCCTTTGTCCCAAAATGGATGTCCAAAACTACTATTCACGCTCCTAAAAAATCATTTATATATTGTAATCTATAATACTTTTTTCCTATATTAAAGACTTTGTTTAATAAAACTAAGTAAAATCTATCAAACACGATCCATATTGCCTACATAATTCATTATAGCTTAAAAAAATATAAATGATTTTTTGACCAGTGTGAAAAGTGTTTTGAGACATTAATTTTGGGACGGAGAGAGTATTACAATTGTTTTCAATAAGATTATCGTTCTGTTCTTAATTTCCACGTTTGAATAAATTATTTACTGTTTTTTAGCATGGGTTTTTCCTACAAAAACAACAAAAAGTACTTGCTCACATACCAGAGTCATGTTGTACTTGGTCAATCATAATTCGTCAATTTACCATGTGGATCTCATGCTATATTTAGGTAGTTATAACAAAATCTTTTAAACAATCAATTGTTAGACTTAAACCCCACCACTAATACTTAGTATATATATGTAGGATGGAGTCTGGAGTATTATAAGACACTAACGTTGAAGAAATTAAAAAGTTCAACAGCAGTGGAATTTATGGAAATAAAACTACAGAGAAGCCCACTGGGGCAGGGGTGGACCGGGGTGCGAGGGAGTGTTTGGCCCTTGCACTTATTTTAATTTTCTTTCTAATTATAGTAAACATTTGAATTTTTTCATAAAATTACTAAAGAGTGATCTCCGCAAACCAAGTCAAATTCTTAATATATTCTGCAGTAGGAAATAGTATTTTCAAAGTATGGCAAAATGGTTGGATCTAGGGCTGCACAAAAAAACCGGTGAACCGTGAATCCGGTCCGGACCGAACCGATCCGCGCGTTTTGGATTTTAACCGTGGATTAATGGTCCGGACACGGATTGAAAAATTAGTAAACCGTGACTCGCGGTCCAGACACGGATTTTGATTTCGAAACCGTGGATTAACCGATCCGGACCGTGAGATTTTTATTATATATAAAATTTTAAAATATATATACACACACACACATAATTTTACACAAACTTCTACTACACAGATTAGGGGGCCGGTAAACTGTGATCTCTTTCAAAACTAGGTTGATAACCGTGGATTAACCGATCCGGACCGTGAGATTTTTATTATATATAAAATTTTAAAATATACACACACACACATAATTTTACACAAACTTCTACTACACAGATTAGGGGGTAAACTGTGATCTCTTTCAAAACTAGGTTGATAACCGTGTTTGGATGTGTATTTTTATTGATGAACCATGGAAGCAGTCTAATATTGTCCATCTGGAGTAAATAAACTAAGGATTTGTGACAACATATAGTAGATTCAATTAGTAGTTGTGTATTTGTGTTTGCACCATTAGTGTGAGATTTCAACGAAGGCCTCTTCTCTAATTAATTGTGTTTACACCATTAGGTAAAATTTCAATTATATAACTTTGCTACTTGTTTATATATAACACGTAATCCGTGGATAAAACCGGAACCGATCCGTGACTCGCGGATCGGATTGAAACCGAACCGTGAGACTTTTGGTCAGGACATGGATTGTATTTTCTAAAAACCGTGACTCGCGGATTAGGATTGGATTCATGCCAATCCGATCCGATCCGGACCGTGTACACCCCTAGTTGGATCTATTCAAGATGACTTTTTGTTGACCCAAATACATAATGCATATATACATCTTTTAGAAAAAGTATTCACGCACTAGAAGAATTAGGATTTTGATCTGTTCTCTCATGTCATGTCATGTCCGCCGGTGCATATTGTATATACAAAGAAATATAGTCAAGGCACCGTTCATATATTACATCACAAAATGAATGTCCTTTTAAGAATGTCGGGACAGAGGCTGGTTTCACATTATTAGACCAAAAAATTAAGGTCGGGACCCAAAATCCCGAGGAATCAAGAAAAATACCCCCCTCTCTCAAAAAATTGGCCAAATACAAGGCCGCTCCTGATATTTTGGAGGCTTAAAATTTTTTTTTAAAAAATGCAGCCTAAATTTTTTGTAAAGAAAATTCGATATAGGTGGCTTGTAAAACATAAAGAGATTAAGCACGGTATTGTAGTTTCATACTCCCTCTGTCCCTTTTTAAGTGATCCACTTGGGAAACGTGTATTTTTGCAGACGTTTAAACATGTACTTTCGCATATCGTTTTAAAATTTTTTTTGCACCAAATTAAAGTACTCAATGAACACTTTAATTTGGTATAAAACAAATTAAAAAGTTATAAAGAGAAATATGTTTTTTAGGGGTTCGAAATTGCACGTATTCCCGTATGGATCACTTAAAAAGGGACGGAGGGAGTAATTTACTAAAATAAAAATCTAAAATTTTTTATACAATTAGAAAAAAAAAAGAAAAAAGAATCAAACATAACAAAGTATTGCTCATACTATGTGTTTTCTCTAACTAATCATGTTATCAACTTTACTCTTGTATGAGCAACCAAAAAAAAATTTTCGCAATACTTTTTTTGGTGATCGCAACATTACATAAAATATATTATAATAATGATCGGTGAAAGTGTCATGAGACAAAGCTACTTACTCACAAATTAAAAAATTTAGAAGCCAATACTTAAATAAAAAAAAGTCAATTGAGCAAAAAAATCAACAAGTTAACTGGCCAACATTTGGTAAAGTAATGAGCCAAAATCTATAGGAGGAGCAAGATATAGTTGACTCGAGGAAGACCCCTGCCATATTTGAAAAGGTCAGGATCAAAGTTCCATTTTTATCATTAAAACCCCGTGAAGATAACTGTTTTGCCTAATTTGGTTCATTTTAATACAATTTTTAATTTTAATGCTCATTTCCCTACTTTTGTAATGATAAAAAAAAATACAAGTTTTTGGAAACTTTTAGTTTAAATCCCGTAAAAATTGTGAGAATCATATAAAACTGAAACAATATACTGTAATTTATTTACTCATGTTTTGACAATCAAAATGCAATCGATTCACCTTCGCACTCCACAAACAACACCTCAAAGCAGGCCTTGAGTTGAAGCATGAGCTGCCATCACTTTAGGTCCCTGAAAGTTTATGAATTTTAAGGCTCTGTTTGTTTGAGCGTAAAATATTTTCCTGTAAAATACTCATTTTATGGTGTTTGGTTGGACAAATTATAAGTAAAACTTTTTTCTTGTAAAATATTTTCCATTAATCAGCGGAAAATGACTTATCAACCATTTTCCAAATCTGTTTCCCGTGATCACAACTGACAATCCCACGGTATTATCCTCTCCCTCATCGACCAAATTCAGTTTACACCTCTCAATTTCCCCAATTAGCTCTCTCTCTCTCTCTCTCTAATACCATTTATAATGTATGTGTGTGCATGTATCAACAGTGTGCGTGTACATTTCCTAAAAACGAATCTCAATTTAAGCCGTGCCCCATCCCGTCCCCAGGCCGGTTCCCAATTATCAGCCAAAACATAATGGGTAGAAACTTAGACAAAAAATGCTATAATTATCAACCAAACATCAGAAAACAAAAACAAAACCTTTTTTTTTTTTTTATAAAAATATTTTACATTGAAACAAACAGAACCTAAGAATTTCTCCTATGTTTGCGCTTAAAATAGTCCAACAGAAAATGGTGCATCCATAATTTTCATTCTAGACCCTCAAAAGTCAGGGCCATGCAATGCATACAAGTAATGGTTGCTCTGGAAAATTTTTTGGGTACCGAGTGGGTACCACGTGGCCTAGCCCACGTGGTACCCGAATATTGCATCCGGGTCGTCCAAAAGTGTATTGGACTGCCGAGATCTAAACCCTCTCTCTCCTCCTCTCTCTCTTGTTTCTCTCTCCTGTTTCTCTCTCTTTAATCCGAACCGTCCAAAACCGAAATGGACGGCCCAGATTGCGCGAGCGGGTACCACGTGGTACCCACTCGGCACTTAAAAATTTCTCGTTGCTCTGACTGTTTTTGCTTAATAGTACTAGTTGTCACTCCAGTTGGTGTTGGTGGGGCGGCGGCTCAGACATTCCAAGTATACCTTTCATTAGTACTGTAGTACGTTGTAAATAGTTGACAAAATTTGGATTAGACTTTGAGCCTCGAAAGAGTTAAACGGTCAAGAAAATTCAAAATCGCATACTTGTCCACTGAGATAAATCAAGATATTTTGCTAATTTCCTGACCTCAAATTGGATACGCTTGTCCTGACCTCAAATTGCATACTTGTCCACTCGCAAGTGTACTGAAAATATATAGACCATATACGAGGCTTACTTTTGGATCCCACACAAATGATTTGAACTATTTATTAATCTTTAAATAATTTTCGGGTGACCATGCATAAAATTAGCTCATTCCTATATGCATATTTGGTTGATCTAGTTTCATTCAGGAGGTGTTCCACTAAGGGAGTCTTGTTTTAAAACTGCATTGGTTTTTGTGTTCACACTTTTTTATGTGATGTATTGTGAAACGATGACTTGTCTTTGTTTTTGGAAAAAAAAAAACTAGTTTGTGGAACACCTTCAAAATGAAACAGGAAAATAGATCAACCACTTACGCATATCGTATTGAGCTGCTTTTCGACTGGGCCAATCGAAAAATTATTTCAAGATAAGTGAACGGTTTGAATTATTCGTGTGGAACCCAAAAGTTGATCCCCATTACGTTCTGTACATTTTCTGTTCCTTAAATGTTGTACCCCTAGTCGGGCCCAATTGGATATGTGTGTTGTATAGAACTTGAAGTGTATAGAATTAATGTTTATTCGAAAAGAACAATATAATTAATACTAGTAAAAGGGAAATGATACTACAGACATTCCTATTGGGGTGTGCACTATATATATTCAGTCCTTGAAATAGTTTTGCAGCATCTAATCAGTAACTATATATTGTAGTTAAATATTTGTTGTCACCCAGACACTCGAGTTATTTGGAAAAAAAAATTGTTCTAAACAATGTTGGAATGTCGCTTAGCCATAGACATATGATCTTGATTAAAAAAGAAACATGCATGTGTAATTATTGGTCAAAGGTTGGGCTGAAACTAAAACCGACCAAACCGAAAAATTTGGACCAAAAAATCGGTTAGGTTTGATTTTTTTCCAAATAGCGGTCTAGTTGTGCTTGTAATTTTCCAAAACTCATTGAACCGGTTCGGTTTCATTTTCATTAAAGCAAAAACCGTTAGATTTATACACAAACTGATACTCCCTCCGTCCCGCAAAGTTTGTCACTTTCACTATTCCAGCCCTATGACAAAATTGATTATTTCTTTTAATCTGTAATGTTTTATATAAGCTATATAGATCTCGTTTGATAGATTTCAATTCAACTTGTTTGTTTAACGAGCCGAGCCCGAGCTTGAAGTTTTTTTTTTAACTAACTCAAGTGAGTTCACGATCTAACAGATATGAATACATATACGTGTATGTATATATTTTTCATCCATACTATTGCATACTCGTGTAGCTCGCACACATCGCAAGCACCACGTGCAAGGCTGCAAGCGCCTAATGACATCAAACAAGATCTGGTCCAATGCATTTTATAGGAAGAAATGAATACTTCCTTACCTGCTTTTTTTTGAAGTGAAGGTGTGAACAATAATTATCTTTGTATTTTGGTACTCTCCAGGTGAGAAGGGTATTGGAGTTTCTATTGTATAGCCTTTGCACTTTAAAGGATCTAAATTTGAAGTGAAGGAATTAACTTGAAGTGAAGGAATGAAGTAAATGCTCGAACTTGAAGTGAAGGAATAAAGTAAATGCATCTTTGCTTCAATCCCACATCGCCTAACTTTGAAATCTCAAAGGCAATGGATGCCCATAAATAAAGAACCCATCTTAATTTACAGAATGGTTAAACAGTTTTTGGACCTTTTTTTTTTAATACTGGGCCAGAATGGTTTTTGGGCCTTTTTTTTAATATTATGCCACAATGGTTGGGCTCTTTCATAACTTATGATGAATTTTTTTCTTTATTTGGGTCAAAAAAAAGTTCTAGTCAAGCCCAATTATATAAATTGTTGGAGTGCCCCAAAAAATAGCCATTTTTGGAGTGCCCTAGGCCCAGGCCTTGTGGGCCTTGGGCCTGGGCCGGCCCTGCGAGCTACTACAAAGATCTCCTTGGGCTACAAGCGGAAAACCTATGGGTACCGACCCATAGGTACAAAAAATGCACAGAGCATGCTTGGTGACCCACTTTTGGGTCTCACACGAGTGATCCAAATCGTTCATTATTCTTAAAAAAATTTTTTGAAGGGCCCCACAAAAATTCAGCTCGATCGGACGGTTAGAAGTGGTCGAACCAAAGTCCCACCGTTTCAATCAAATATCTTTTGCTTGAAACGGTGGGACTTTCGTTCTACCACTTCTAACCGTCCGATTGAACTGAATTTTTGTGGGACCCCTGAAAAAATGTTCTAATATATATGTAGGATGGAGTCTGGAGTATTATAAAATACCAACGTTGAAGAAAAATATTCAACAGCAGTGGAATTTATGGAAGTAAAACTACAGAAAGCGGACCGGAGGATGTGAGGGGGTGTTTCGTCCCTGCACTTCTCCCAATTTTCTCTTAATTATAGTACACTTTTAAATTTTTTTGTAAAATTACTAAAAAATGGTCCTTACAAATTAGGTAAAATTCGTAATCCTGCATGCGTCCCGCAGTGCACCGGGGACTAGTATTTTCAAAGTACGGCAAAATGGTTGGATCTATTCAAGATGACTTTTTGTTGACCCAAATACATAATGCATATATACATCTTTTAGAAAAAGTATTCACGCACTAGAAGAATTAGGATTTTGATCTTTTAGAAAAAGTATTCACGCACTAGAAGAATTAGGATTTTGATCTGTTCTCTCATGTCATGTCCGCCAGTCCATTTTGTATACTTAAAGAAATACTTATAGTCAAGGCACCGTTCATATATTAAATCACCAAAGGAATGTCCTTGTAAGAGTAAAATCTAATAAAAAAACTTAAGTTATTAATTAGGTGGAGTGGCCCTAATATTATATTCGTTGATCACATTTTTTATTCACAGTAATGTAGGGCCTATAATCGTGGAGTTTTATTATTGGGCCATCATCGTAGGACGTGGAATTATACATTTATACAATATGAGATGGAAGGTCGTACAATTTAGTCCCATGTTCATAGAATTTAATTTTCGCTTCAACATTACATAAAATATATTATAAAAATGATCGGTGAAAATGTCAAGAGAGGAAGATACTTGCTCACAAATTATTAGAAGCCAATACTTAAATAAATAAAAAAAATCAATTGAGCTAAACAATCAACAAGTTGAATATATGGCCAACATTTGGGAAAGTTATGAGCCAAATTAATCTTTATGGGTTAGATATGGTGGGGGCTTAATTATACGGAATAATCAATTTTTTCTGGGACTGACTGCTAGCTTGCTGGATATAATATAACAGCAGTTGATGGTTGACTTGAAACTTCTCTTTCATTTATTTTTTTTTTGGCCAAAAAATTTCATTCATCATAGTTATATAAATATGAAACTAGTACTATATAATATGAAAAAAGTACATTGAGAGAGCCTCGGAGATGGAGAGTGCCCAATACCCTTCTACTACTGGTACTCGCAGTTTCTCAACCTACCCCTCCGCCTCTTTAGGTTTTTATTTTTTAAAGTAAAAAAGAAAAAACAAACAATGACAACGAGAAGAAACAAATGGGATGGCAAAGAGCTAACTTCACAAAACAAATGCTTGAGACACAACCAAAACACCACCCAAAAAATTCGTACTCTTTGCCTCTGATGGGGCGACCACATCACGAAACAAACCACTATGGCATAATACTTTGGACGTGTCATACTATTCTTTTATCAGAAATGCTACATGCACTGAGTAACTAGTATACAACTGTTACACTTAATATGCATATAACACTCTTTTAGTGAATGTGTTAACTTTTGTATTCAATGATACTAGACATACCTGCATATATCTAATGTATTGAATATTTCACAAAGCTCCTTTAAGAAAAGTTGACTTGAGGAAGACCCCTGCCATATTTGAAAAGGTCAAGACCAAAGTTCCATTTTTATCATTAAAATGAAGATATACTGTTTTGCCTAATTTGGTTTATTTTATACTATTTTTAATGTCAGTTGACCTCATTTTCCTACTTTTATTTAATTTTTTGAAGTTTAAGGGCATTAACGTCAATTCACCATCAAAGTTAACCCGTTCGATCTTTTTTAACGACAAAAGGAGTATTTATCAAATAATTTGTAAAATAAGAGAGGGCAGTGGAATATCATAATGCAGAGAGGAGGTCAGTGAAATTAACCCTAGTAATAAATCTAGTATTTGAAGCCCAATTAACATTTTTTTTATCCAATTCGAGAGAATCGGAAAAAAAAAAAAAAAAACACTGCTAAACCGTATAACACCGAACCAAACCAAATCGAATATCAAAGAGTTTGGTTTTGGTTAATAATTTTAGAAACCAAAATATTCAATTCAATCCAAAAAAATGTAAAAAACCGGATCGAATCAGACCGATTACACCGACAGTCAAAGCAGTTGTAACTTGTAACAAAAGGCCAAGTAAATGGATTCGGTAGATAACGTAAAACACGGTATCCTCATCATAAACCGTCGTCGGCAACCATACACATAATAATCAACCAATCAATTCGATCTCATCCATCTCGTCATCATCATCACATTAAAACAGCACGAGTTAGAGAGAGAACATCCTGGATATTGTTATAATACTAGTACTAGTGGGAGAAAAACTTGGTCCCATACCACGTGATAGAAGACATTTCGGTCGTCTAAATTTTTTTGGATGGTCGAGATTTTAGTGAGATTAAGAGGAAAAGAAATTAAAGATGAGAGAGAGGGAGTAAGCAATCTGGGCTGTCTAAAATATATTTCCGCTACTGTTGAGATGCACTTCAAAACATTACGTGCACGTACCCTATTTGCACCAAAAATTTCCTCCCTTTGTGGAGAGAGAAAACCAATGGCGGAGGCAACATACCACCTTCATCTTACACTTTGGACGCGCACACCATTTTCCCGTGTTTTGACTTTCTTAGTTTTCAATCTCTCTCTCTCCCTTCTCTCTCTTCCATATATAAATATGCCCTTAAACATTTCTCTACTCCAAGTCTCCAACCATCTTCAAACCAATTCACATCTCTTATTTTTCTGAATCATTTTCATCAACAAATTTCATCTTAATTGATCATCTGCTTCACTGTTCTCCCCATGGATGAAATCGAAGTCCCTCCGTTTTTCGTCTGCCCCATCTCTCTAGAGATGATGAAAGATCCGGTGACAATGGCCACCGGTATCACTTACGACCGAGAAAGCATCGAGAGATGGATATTTACCGAGAAAAATAACATTTGTCCGGTAACCAAACAAGTCCTCTCCAAGCCAGCCGATCTAACCCCGAACCACACACTCCGCCGTCTGATCCAATCTTGGTGCACCCTCAACGCCTCCAACGGCATCGAACGGGTACCCACTCCTAAGCCACTAGTCAACAAGTCCCAAATTGTGAAGATTCTCAACGATGCGAAATCGCCACAGATGCAAATGGAATGCTTGAAGAGGCTCCGATCCATTGCTTCCACTAGCGAAACCAACAAACGCTGCATTGAGTCCTCCGGCGCGGTCGACTTCTTAGCTTCCCTTGTCAAAAATAGCAACCATACTGTTGGAGCATGCGACGAAGCCCTAAGCGTTCTCTTCTCTCTCCAACTATCCGAATCCGCCCTCAAATCCTTCACTTTCGTGAAAAACGGCGAATTCTTTGAGTCGTTACTCAAAGTATTGCAAGCCGGATGCTATGAGGCTCGTGCTTATGCTGTGTTACTATTGAACTCGATTCTAGAAGTGGAGGAACCCGTGAAACTCGCAGCCTTGAGACCGGAATTCTTCGTGGAGTTAGTGCAAATCTTGCACGATCAAATATCTCCCAAGGCCTCCAAAGCGGCATTACAACTGCTGATCAACGTTGGGCAGTGGGGGAGAAATAGGGTGAAAGCAGTGGAAGCGGGTGCAGTCAAAGTACTGGTAGATCTTCTTCTTGATTCTTCTAATGAGAAGAGGGCTTGCGAGATGATCTTAACTGCGTTGGATCAGCTTTGCCAGTGTGCGGATGGGAGATCGGAGCTGTTGAAGCACGGGGCCGGGCTGGCCGTCGTGGCAAAAAAAATACTTAGGGTTTCTAAGGTGGGGAGCGAACGGGCCGTGAGGATTTTTCTGTCGATCGCGAAGTATTCTGGGAGTGCTATGGTTGTTCAGGAAATGCTGCAGCTGGGTGTGGTGGCGAAGCTGTGTTTGGTGCTTCAAGTGGATAGTGGAAGCAAGGCCAAAGAAAAAGCTAGGGAGATACTAAAGTTGCATGCGAGGGCTTGGAAGAACTCTAATTGTATTTCAAGGACTCTTCTTTCTTCCTATCCATAGTGAATTTCATGAGAGAGACATTTACAAATTATCTAGTTTGGGGTAGATATAAATTATTGTTTTTTTTTTTTTTTGCCAATCGAAATACATTGACGAGAAGGGAAGGGGGTTAGTAGTGTTAGATTAGTAGCCAACCACGCCCCTCGCGGGGCTCGAACCCAGGCCTCCACTGAGGAGGTGGGGTGAACTTACCGGCTTGACAAGCCCGGCAGTTCAGATATAAATTATTGTTTGAGCATTACCAATTAGTACAAATTATTAAAAGAGGGATTAAGTTATCTCTACTGGCGGTGGAAATAAAGGTGCATGTCTTCCGAATTGATTGCATTGCGCCACCGTGTGTCCAAAAAGATTCATTAATCTTTACTGAGAAAAGTTTTGATGCTATTTGGATTAGTTTTCATGTCTTTTTTTCTTTTTTTTAATCGGCAAAAATATTTTATTGAAACTCGACAAATGATACATCGAGATAAAAGCCAAAGGCCAAGCACAAAGCAAGGGAAAGGCAAAGCAACCGCATCCAGCGAAGTGCTAAATGGGAAGCAAGAGAAAGAAAAAATAAAATAGAGAAGAAATAAAGCCAAAATATTCAGGCTAATCATAACAAGAGTCATGCCACCAGTATAAGAAATACACTCCAAGGTAGCGGCAACAGGGACGGAGCTAGGAATTTCACTACATAGAGGCAAATTTTTTTCCCAAAATACTTCACACGGGCGATTTTATATAATTCATGGGAATTTTTTTCCTTTCTATATAATACTAGAGGTTTCTTTTTTTTTTTTTTTTCTCTTACAGGGGCGACCGCCCCTACTAGCTTCCTCGAGCTCCATCCCCGAGTGGCAACACACCAGTATCGAGCTTGTGAAGAAAAAAGAAGAGCCTTCATTGTGGGATCCAAAGTAACGGCCTCCAATTCTCAAGATATACCGGCCCTAATTAGTATGAGAAAACATTAGCAGAAGCCTCCCAAATTGAGTTTTCATGTCTTTCTTTGTACATAATTGATTGACCTGTTTTTTTGTGCTTTTTGTGTTCCCTTGAAGAATTTTTTTTAAGAAAAATTTCGCAAAAAATTAAAGTGCTAATTATATCGGGAAATGTCATTTTTGGGGTTTGAAAAATTCCTATAGTGGACCCTTTAAAGGGGACGGAGGGGATAATAGTTATCGATTCTTGGTACTTATGCTCTTAAATGATTGCAATGACTTCCATATGAAAGTTTTTTTTTTTTTTTTTTTCTAAAGTATTTTTAACTATGCAAAGTAGATTGAGGAAGACCCCTGCCATATTTGAAAAGCTCAGGATCAAACTTCCATTTTTAGGTCGCCTCCGACGAACCTTGCTGATTTCGACACGTAGTCATCAGAAAAAGGCTCTGATAAGCCCCAAATGTTGTATATATCCGGGCTTATCTCGCTCGTTGTGATCACACACATGTGCATTTTGTGCCTTTATACGATTGATTTTGCGCGAGTTGTGTTTTTGACGAGTTTCAGAAAATCGGAGCTAAAAGGTGTGTCCAAAGCTCCAAATAATCCCCGGTTGTATCCGGAAGTACCCAAGGCCCCGCAATGCCGTGGAGGACAATCGCCGAAGCTTAGAAGTCGATTCAAGGAGATTTGGAAGGTTCAAGGAAGGCCCGGAACAAAGGACCAAGAAATCTAGAGTTATGAGGTTCGAGGAAATTCGACACACCGATAGAAAAAGGCTCATTTCTCTCAAGATACAAAGGCTATGAAGATGAGGTCAATTGGGTTTGAAAGTAGACTCATAGAGCTTTCCAACGGTTCAAGAATCGCCTCATTCTGAGTTCGGACGAAGCCGGGGCGTGCCCGCGAAGTTGGGTCAAAAATCTGCCTGCAAGCAATGAACTCCTATCGATAGGAGAATTGGTCCTATCGATAGGATAGTGATCAGTCTGGCCATTTTTGTGAAGCAGTGAAGTCCTATCGATAGGAGAATTTGTCCTATCGATAGGAGAGGGATCAGATTGGCCATCCGTGTGCAAAAGAGTTCTCCTATCGATAGGAGAATAAGTCCTATCGATAGGACCTGGGTTTTTCAGCCAATTTTTGTACCCGACCAAGTTAAGACTTGGGGGCTTTTTGGACATTTCAAGTGTAACTTTGGGACTATAAAATGTCCCAAACATCAGAATTTTAGGTCATTCTTCATCTTCCACCTTCTCTCTCTACCTCCATTAGTTTTGTACATAATTTGCTCCAACTTCTCTCTAGGATTTGATGTTTTCTACTTAGATTCAAGGTATGTTGCCTTCATTAATGTTGTTGTGCTACTCATTATCTATCTAAATCTTGTGTTTATTTTCATATTCGTCATGTTTTCTTTAACCACGTTTTTCTCCTTTGTGTGTACTTTAACCATGTTTGAGTAGTAGTTTAGGCTTGGTTATGGGGTGAATATCATCCCATGACTTCGGTGTTTCAATGGCTTCTCATGTTTTTAAGCTTATTGTAGGTTTGTGAACGGATTAATCACTCTATTTTCGGTCTAAACTTAGAGTTGTTAACCTCCTTGATTGGGTGTAGACAAATCACTTGGCACACACAATGCTTTGAGCTATGTCACTTTAAGTGTTCGACAAAATGTATAAGAGAGTTTCTTTCCATTTACAAACCTCATTCTTGTGGTAAAAATTGGTTTTCATTGGGTGAGTTCAATTTTATGTATCAAAACTTAGTCTTGTTAACCTTCTTGATCTTGTGTAGGCAAGGGCTTGACCACTTGCCACACATGATGCTTAGAGCTATGACATTCGAAGTGTTTGTAGAAATGCCTCAAAGAACTTATCCCATTGTTTAACCCATTTTCTAAAGTCAAAATGATTTTCATTGCTAAATCTTCCGAGTGAGAGCAAGTGACTTTGTCTCTCACTTGAGTTATAATCGAGAGCCATTGAATATCCTTACTCATGGGCGGTATGAACCTCTAGACCTTGCCACCTTTAATTTATAGTTTAAAATTTCATTTTCAATCGCATTAGAGGTATGAACCTCTAACGCCGAACCCCTAACGCATTAGAGGTATGAACCTCTAACGCCGAACCCCTACCGTAAAGTAAACCTCTCACTAGCCCCGACCCCTCCCTGTGGATTCGACCTCGGACTTCCGAGTTATTATGCTTTGCGACACCTAAACCCTACGCTTGGGGAAACATCATTTGAAATACAATCCAAGGACGCAAGCATTTTTGGCGCCGTTGCCGGGGAGGGCAACAAACGGTGAGCTAGTTAAGGAGTTTGCTTTACCCCACTGTAAGTATATCCATCTTTTCTTTCTTTTTCGTTTTGCTTGTTATTTTTACCTTCTGTTATTTTCGGGTCTTCTAAAAGAAAAAAAATGTCTTATTTTGAAAATTGGTATGGAGGGTATGCACAGCAATTTGATTGTTCAATGTCACTTCCTATATTCTATGGCTTGGCCTCAGAAAACCCATCATCGCATATTGATAAACTTGAGGAAGCTTTTTCTAGCGATGAAGTGGCTATGTTACAAGTATTCCCATCGTCTTTGCGAGATAGTGCGCAAGATTGGTTTTATTCATTGAGTCTTGGATCTATCCATACATGGGGAGAGATGATAAAACAGTTTTTCAAGAAATTCACTCCCATGTATGAGACTCACATGCTTTTACAAGAAATATCCAATTTCTCTCAACAAGGTGATGAGTCTTTTTCGCAATGTTGGGAGCGATTTAAATGTTCCATATTCTCTTGGTCAAGTTTTAATTGTGAGCTTGGGAGTCTTCTGGCTATCTTTTGCCAAGGTTTAAATCCTAAAACATGTCATTTTGATTTGTTATCCGATGAAGAATTCCTGAGTAAAGATGTCGAAGAGAGTTGGGACTACCTTGATGAATTAAGCCAAAAACCCCAATTTTGCGAGTTACCTGAAATTTGTGAGATGACCAATCCTTGTGTGAGGGAAGATGAGAACATAGAGCCACTTGTTGTTTGTGAGGAGTCATTTCCTATAGTTGCATTGGACAATCAAATACTCTCAGATCTAGGTGATGCCATCCCTCCTACTAAGTCTCCGCCATTGCAAGAGCTTATAAACATAGAACGAATTGATTTTCTTGGTGTTGATAATTTTGATGCAGTTTATCATCCATTTTTGTTGAAACTCATCAACAACTTGAAAGTTAATTTTGCTTGGAATATGCAATTGGTAGAATTTCAATTTCAAACGTGGCTAAAACAATTGAGATACTCTAAGTATTTGATTTTATGGCATGGCCGCGTACAATTTTTAACGGAGGGCTTAAAATGGGGTGATATGCTCGTGCTAATAGCTCTTCGTAGTACGGCGGATTTTTGGATTTCACGTGAAAAGAGTGCAGGGCACTACTTTTGTTTTTAGTTTTGTTGTAGGTGGTCTGGTATAGCCACCTTGCTTCGGCAAGGGAGAAAAGTATTTACCCGTTTATCGCGTGACGATTTGTTTGTTGGGGACTTGGCTATCACGGAGCGAGTCGGTACTAATCATTTTCTTTTAGTAGGTAGTTGGCAATTCAGTCTTTTGCAGGGTGACCATGCTACCGTACCAGCCTTGGAAGCATTGCCAATGACGAAAGGAGCAAAGTGATGAAAAAATCCTCAAACTTGGTCGAGGTCTCGGGTGGTTGACATTCCGCCCCGTCGGTACATCTTTTATTTTATTTATTTTTTTTTTCCCTCCCTCTCCTTATTTTTTGTCTCATGCATTGAGGACACTGCACATTTTAAGTTGGGGGGAGGGTTTACTTCGTACTTTGTTGCTTTGTTTATATTAAGAGTCTTAAAAAAAAAAAAATTGAAAAAAAAAAAATTGGGGAGTCAAGGAATTTGGATACTTGTGAGTGCTTGCTCTTAATTGATGGCTTCTAATTAGTGCTATGATGTTTGTTGTGTGAGACGAAGTCTTGATACGATTTCATGGATAGAATTAAGCTTGTGAACATGACGTTAAAGGGAAACACTTGATTAAACCGTATTACCTATAGTTGGATAGCGTATGCTCACTTGAATTCATGTTTTCGCAAGCGCACTGTCCCACTTGAGCATTCACTGGCTTCGAAATTGGTTCACGTGTCATTGATTCCTCGGTATGAATTAACTGTCTTTGGAATAGGTGGAGCCCCTTTCCTTGTAAAAAGAAGAAGAAAAAAAAAAAAAAAGATGATGCATGCTATATTGTCAGCTGCATTCTCAGAAGTGTGCACCTTTTCCAATATCAAATCACCCGAAGCAATCAACTCTCTCACCTTGTGAAATCTAACGTCAATATGCTTGGTCCTCGCATGATACACCTGGTGCTTCGCCAAATAAATGGCACTCTGACTGTCACAGTACAACTACACTCCACCGTGATCTATGCCCAGTTCTTTCACCAAACCCTTCAACCACAATGCTTCCTTAGCTGCCTCAGTCACCGCCATGTATTCAAACTCAGTAGTAGATAGAGCAACTAGAGGTTGAACCATGGATCTCCAACAAATAGGCCCACCCGCAAGTGTAAACACATAACCCGTAGTAGACCTTCTGTCATCCATACCCCCAGCATAATCCGCATCCACAAACCCTACAACTGAAACCTGATCCTGCTTTGCAAACATAATCCCACGGCCTACAGTACCCCTCAAGTATCTGAACATCCACTTGACTGCCTTCCAATGCTCTCTGCCTGGATTGGCCATGTACTTGCTGACTGTGCTAACTGCATGTGCCAAATCGGGTCTAGTACACACCATTGCATACATCAAGCAACCAACTGCGCTGGCATAAGGCACCTTTGACATATCCTGAATCTCTTCATCAGATTTCGGACACTGTGCTGTAGACAACCTGAAATGACTCGCCAAAGGTGTGCTAACAGGCTTAGCACTATCCATGCTGAACCTCTCCAACACTTTCATCACATAATCCTTTTGAGATAACCACAGCTTCCCTGCTGACCTATCCCTGCGAATCTCCATCCCAAGTATTTTCCTAGCAGCACCCAAATCCTTCATGTCAAACTCCTTTCCCAACAAAGATTTCAACCTGTTCACCTCAACCATACTCTTTGCAGCAATAAGCATATCATCCACATAAAGTAGTAGGAAAATACATGAACCATTGTCAAGACTTTTAACATAGACACAGCAATCATACTCACAGCGTGTGAACCCAATCCGAACCATGTAGGAGTCAAACCTCTTATACCATTGTCTTGGAGACTGCTTCAGCCCATAAAGTGACTTCTTCAACCTACAAACAAGGTGCTCAGTCCCTGGCTGCATGAATCCCTCAGGCTGCTCCATGTAAATAACCTCCTCCAAATCACAATGGAGGAACGCTGTTTTCACAACCAGCTGCTCTAACTCCATATCATAGCTAGCCACCAATGCCAAGAGAATCCGGATCGAAGTATGCCTCACAACTGGAGAAAAGACCTCATCATAATCAATCCCCTTCCTCTGTGAGTACCCCTTTGCTACCAACCTAGCCTTGAACTTTTCGTTTTCCTTTTCAGACGCAGCTTCCTTCTTCTTATAAACCCACTTGCAACCCACTGTTTTCTTCCCTTGAGGCAATTCTTTCAGCTCCCAAGTCTTGTTCTTATGCAATGACTCCATCTCCTCCACCATGGCTTCCATCCATCTGTCCTTTTCAGAGGTAGTGATGGCCTCCTGAAAAGTAGACGGATCCCCACTGGTAGTGGACAAAGCATAAGCAACCATATCCTCAAACCCATACCTCACCGGTGGCTTGATAACACGTTTGGGTCTCCCTGTGGCTATGCTCTCTTGCTGCTCCTTTTGCTGTTGATCAAGCTGTTCCTTTGGTTGAAAACCACCTGTGTCTCCACCTATATCTGTGTCGCCACCTGTGTCAGAATCACCCAGCCAATCTGTATACCCTGCTGCTTGCTACTTTCCCCTGACTCGGATTTCTGTACCCCTTGATGTGCCTTGACCATTGAATCCTCATCAAATACCACATCTCTACTGATCACCTGCTTCCTTGCTTCCGGATCCCAAAGCTTGTACCCTTTAACCCCTTTTTCATACCCAATAAAGATACACTGTTTGGACTTCGCATCAAGCTTTGACCTTTCATTACCGGGAACATGAACATAGGCTGGACACCCAAAGATCCTCAAAACTGAGTAGTCAACCTCTCTGTCTGTCCACACCTCTTCCGCTACTTTTCCATTCAAAGCAATACTAGGCGACCTGTTTATCACAAACACTGCCATGCTCACTGCTTCTGCCCAGAACATTTTGGGAAGCCCTGCATTAAGTCTGATACACCGTGCCCTTTCTGCTATGGTTCTGTTCATCCTTTCTGCCACCCCATTCTGCTGCGGTGTCTTTCGAACTATCCAGTGTCGCTGAATCCCATGCTCCTCACAAAACCTCAGAAAATCCCCATCCTTGTACTCAGTCCCATTATCTGTCCGGAGGCACTTAATCCGCTTCCCAGTCTGATTTTCCACCTCAGCTTTCCACATTTTGAACGTTGCATAAACCTCAGACTTGTGTCGCAAGAAGTAAACCCAGACTTTCCTCGAATAATCATCGATAAAGGTCACGAAATACAGAGATCCCCCTTTCGAGGCTACCCTCACTGGCCCCCAAACATCAGAATGAATGTAGTCAAGAATGCCCTTTGTTCTGTGAGTAGCATTCCTAAACTGCACCTTACACTGCTTCCCCAGAACACAGAATTTACAGAACCCCACTTTGCACGATTTCACCCCTTTCAGCAGATTCCTCTTATGTAGCTCCAGCATCCCACGTTCCCCCATATGCCCCAACCGCATATGCCAAAGAATGGTATCATCAGTATCAACCGTTGTGGTGGCAGCAGCTCCACCTACAACTGTACTCCCTGTCAGCTTGTAAATATTACCAGGAACTTTGGAACCCTTCATTATCACCATGGCACCCTTCGTCACCTTCATCACTCCACCTTCTGTTTTACACCCACAGCCATTGGAGTCTAAAGTTCCCAACGAAACTAAATTTTTCCTCAACTCTGGAACATGTCTAACATCACCCAAGGTTCTCACAACACCATCAAACATTCTGATTTTAATTGTGCCTATTCCTATGACTTTACATGATGCATCATTACCCATAAGAACATTGCCACAATCCACTGACCTGTAGGTGTCAAACCACTCCCTGTTAGGAGACATGTGATAAGAGCATGCTGAATCCAGAATCCATGAGTCTGCCAAGTGATCCGGATTGGCAGAGACTGAAAGCATATCACCATCTTCAGAATCATCCTGCTCCACCACGTTTGCAGAATTCGATGGTCCATCTTTCCTATCCCCTGCATTTCCCTGTTTCTTCTTCCAGTTCCCTCTTTTTCCCTTCTGCGGACAGTTTTTCTTGAAATGACCCGATTCATGACACCTGTAACACTTCAACTCAAAATCTGCCTTCGATTTCAATCTCCCACGCTCAACATATTTCCCTCTCTCAAACTTTCTGCCACGTTCCTCGTACCCCTTAACCATCAGTCCTTCACCCTGCACCGACTCAGTCTGTAACCTGCGCTAATTATAGGCCAGAAGGGCTGCAGTAACTTCCTCCAGTTCTAGGGTTTCTTTCCCCCAGAGTAGAGTGGTAACGAGATTATCCAGAGAACCCGGTAGAGAGGACAACAACATCAGAGCCTGATCTTCCTCTTCGAATGTTACTTCAATCCGCAACAAATCACTAACAATCTGATTGAACGTGTTGATATGCTGAATTAGGTCAGAACCCTCGACCATCTTCAGCCCGAATAATTTTTGCTTCAGAAACAGTTTATTAGTCAAGGACTTCGACATATACCTGCTCTCCAGCTTCGTCCAAACCCCAGCCGGCAAATCATCGCCGATCACGTGATACATAACTTCGTCTGCAAGACACAGGCGAATCGTACTCACGGCCTTTGCCTGCAGATCTTCCCAATCATCGTTGGACATCTGCTCTGGTTTCTTGGACGCCCCGCTCAACGCCTTCGACAAACCCTGTTGCACCAGCAGATCCTTTACCCTCTGTTGCCACAATCCGAAATTACCAGTCCCGTCGAACTTTACAACATCGAACTTCGACACAGATGTATTCCCCACCATTGTTCTTCGTGTGATTCAATCCGCGTGAATAAACCCGCGCTCTGATACCACTTGTTAGAATAATCACCACACGCACACAACAGAATACGAAAACAGTAAAGGAAATCAACACAGGAATTTACGTGGTTCCCCAAAACCGGGTACGTCCACGGGAGCACACAGAATAGTCGTTTATTGAAGAGCTCACACTAGGGTTTTACAATAGAGAGTTTATATACGGCTATCACTTCTATTCCAACTCTAATTCGCATTATAGCCTGAATACCTATAATGCCCTTAAAACACCGTTCACTGGCTGTTTTAAGCCTCTCGGTATCGATACAGGGAAAACCCTGTATCGATACCCATACATTCTGTTCCCTCCTTGTTGCTCCGGTATCGATACAGAGAAACTCCTGTATCGATACCGTCACCCCCAAAATGCTTCCCACCTTGCTTATCGATTCCGGGAACTTCTCAGTACCTCTCATATACACCATATGAGCCACAAGCTTCAACAAGTGGGTTCATAATATTGGATATGAAATTTAACACCCAAAATTGCACTTCGAACACTGTAATAGAAGGATGATAATGATTTACAAATAAGTATATGGCCACAAATAGTGCAAAAAAGATTTGCTCTCCTATGCTTATTTGTAGCCATCCACAAGCTTAGTCTGCTGACTGTCTTTTCATGACAATCGGAAATGACATTCGGTTTCATTTAGGCACTTGCATGCAGGGGCGACGCCAAAGGTAAAATAGGGGGTCAACCGACTCCACGGCAGAAAAAAAAAAATACTACTACTATATTGATTTTTTTTAGGAAATTCATAAATGAACTCCCATAAATTAGGGCTGACACCACTGGGTAATTTTCCAACTTTCATCCGCCCTCTTTGTGTGTCTTGTATGAATTCGAGTCACTCGTTTTGTTCTTTAGATATGAAGAGGTTGATCTATTTTGCTAAGAAAGTACTCCCCCCATCCCAAATTGTTGCTCCTAGTTACTATTTGGGAATTGGGACCTCTCAAAAAATTGTTCATATTGTCTGACATATAGTGATTTATATATCTAATATGGATGTTGTTTAATAAATCTCAATTAATTTTATCAAACTCATATTTTAAAATTATAGAAAAATTATATTATAAAATATAGAAAATTATTTGAATGGTTCAAAAAGTGAAGCAGAAGCAACAACTGGGGACGGAGGAATTATTTGACAGTATTTCAGAACTCGAGACCGCGTCAAATTCAATTGTAGAAGCTCGTGTAGATTTTTTTTTTTGGTGGAGAAAACTGTTTTATGTCTTTTGATGATATCTTTTGCTTATTAGGTTGAGCTTTAAATGTGAGTTTTGTTAAAACAAAATTTTTATTTGCCATTACTGTGATATTTTCTTTGATTTACGGTTGGTAAAGGTATTTGATGTTTATAAATGACCTCACGTTTCCGAACTCCTGGAGTCACCACTGCTTGCATGATTCGTGCTAAGATGAAATCCGAGCCATTGATTACCGAGATCAACGGCTCAGATGTTGCACTATAGAATTATGCGGCTTTGAACTACAGGATCCCCGAATCCCTCGGACTCCCAGCTGTTGCATTAATACGTTGGAAATAGTTGACAAAATTTGGATTAAGACTTTGAGCCTCTATAGAATTAACTGTCAAGAAAATTCAAAATCTTCCATGGCGGCTTCCACTCCATTGTACAACGTGTTGGGCCCGTTATGCCTCGTGAGATTGGTTATAAAGAGACATTTTCATGGAGTAATTCTTTGTTTTATCCTTATACCTAGTAATTCACTTTAACCAATTTTACAACTATATAATTCGTTAACTATTTCCCTATTCTAGTCAAACATTAACCATTATATAGTTAAAATATTTGTTCTCGCAAGCAAGCGGCGTGATCAGAATCTCAAATTTGATCAATGTAACGCGAAACCTGATACAGACACTTGAGTTATATAAAAAAAAATTGTTCTAAAAAATTGTGGAATATATGCCGCTTTGCCATAGATAAACAAACATGCATGTATACTATTTCCTCCGTCCTAATTTGTTTGTCCGTTTTAGGGAAACAAAATTCTTATGGGAGAATGATTGGACATTTGATTGGATTTGACTTTTTCAATTTATCTTTTTTTAATGTGTGACATGATACTTTAGTGTTAAAAGAAAGAGTAAAATGCAATATTGTACAACTTTTTATGTTAACTTTTCAAAGTGTATATTCTTTTCCGGACATTCAAAAAGACGGAAAGACTACATATTTTATTAGAGAAAGTACATGCACGTGTATTAATTGGTCAAAGGAGTGAAACAATCAATGGGATTCGGTAAATAACGTAAATGAATAATAATCAATCAATTCGATCTCATTCATCTGGTCATCACATTAAAAAAGCACGAGTTAGAGAGAGAAAAACCTTGATATTGTTATACTCTGACGTCTTTGTGGAGAGAGAAAGTCAATGGCGGAGGCACCTTACCACTTTCGTCTTACACTTTGCACACGCGCACACCAAAAACACATTTTTCCCGTGTTTTGACTTTCTTATTTTTCAATCTCTCTTTCCTATAAATATGCCTTCAACGTTTCTCTACTCCAACGAACACACCCGTCAAACAAAATTCATCTTAATTGATTGATCATCTGCTTTAATATTCTCTCTCCCCATGGATGAAATCGAAGTCCCTCCGTTTTTCATCTGCCCCATCTCTCTAGAGCTCATGAAAGATCCGGTGACAATCGCCACCGGCATCACTTACGACCGAGAAAGCATCGAGAAATGGATATTCACAAAGAAAAACAACATTTGTCCCGTAACAAAACAAGTCCTCTCCAAGCCAGCTGATCTAACCCCGAACCACACTCTCCGCCGTCTGATCCAATCTTGGTGCACCCTCAACGCCTCCAACGGCGTCGAACGGGTACCCACTCCTAAGCCGCCCGTCAACAAATCCCAAATCATCAAGCTTCTTAACAACGCGAAATCGCCGCAGAAGCAAATGGAATGTTTGAAGAGGCTCCGATCCATTGCTTCCATTAACGAAACCAACAAACGCTGCATTGAGTCCTCCGGTGCGGTCGACTTCTTAGCTTCTCTTGTCAAAAACACTTCTGTTGGAGCATGTGATGATGGTGATGAAGTTACAAAACTAATTAGTGATGAAGCCCTAAGCCTACTCTTCTCTCTCCAACTATCCGAATCCGCCCTCAAATCCCTCACTTTTGCGAAAAACGGCAAATTCATCGAGTCGTTACTCGATGTATTGCAAGTCGGATGCTACGAGTCTCGTGCTTATGCCGTGTTACTGTTGAACTCGATTCTAGAAGTTGAGGAACCCTTGCAACTCGTGAACTTGAAACCGGAATTCTTCGTCGAGTTAGTGCAAATCTTGAACGATCAAATCTCTCCCAAGGCCTCCAAAGCGGCATTACAACTGCTGATCAACGTTGGGCAGTGGGGGAAAAATAAGGTGAAAGCAGTGGAAACGGGTGCAGTCAAAGTACTGGTAGATCTTCTTCTGGATTCTTCTAATGAGAAGAGGGTTTGCGAGATGATCTTAATGGCGTTGGATCAGCTTTGCCAGTGTGCGGAGGGGAGATCGGAGCTGTTGAAGCACGGGGCCGGGTTGGCAGTTGTGTCGAAAAAAATACTCAGGGTTTCGAAGGTGGGGACCGAACGGGCCGTGAGGATTTTGCTTTCGATAGCCAAGTATTGTGGGAGTGGTGTGGTTGTTCAGGAAATGCTGCAGCTGGGTGTGGTGACGAAGCTGTGTTTGGTGCTTCAAGGGGATAGTGGAAGCAAGACCAAAGAGAAAGCTAGGGAGATACTTAAATTGCATGCTAGGGTTTGGAAGAACTCTAATTGCATTTCAATGGCTTTTCTTTCTTCTTATCCATAGTGAAATTCCTGAGTAGGACATGTAGAAAGATATGCTGGTTTCTGGTAGAAAAGTAGGAGAAATATATGGGGACGAAAGATTCAATATTCTTTGAAAAGTTTAATTTGGATCAGTTTTCATGTCTTTCTTGTACGTATATATAATCGATTGCTTTGCTTTGTCTTCCCTTGAAGATTTTACAGTCGACTTCCTTCGTCCCCTTTTAAATTCCCATTTGAGACGTAAAAAAAATAATATTTCCGTTATTGAAGTCTACTTCTTTCTTGTACGTATATAATTGAAGTCTTTTTCCGTCAAACGATATGATGAGATGCCTCTTTTGCCTAGTCAGAGGTTTTTTTTTTTTCCATACAGCTTTTCATCATAGGTAGGCTATGTATTTTTGCCAGCGCTGGATTAAAATCTTGGAGTCACCCCTGTTTCCGTAGATTTTTTTAAAAGTTTTTTTCACACATATTAAAGTGCTAATTATATAGAGAAATATACTTTTTGAGGTATGAAAATTCTTGTAGTTTTTTTTTTTTTTGGGAAATATTTTTAACTATGCAAATTAGATTACGGGCCCATTTAAAAAGATTCGTTTTCAGCCTCACATTCAGAGCCAGCCCTGAGGTGCCGAATCGGTTCCCATTTTCAGTTCTCTTTCAATTTATAGTACGATTGTTTTTTTTACAGTTTCTACAATATTATTGTTCTGTTGTTAATTTCCAAATCTGAATTATTTACTGTATTTTTAGCATGGTTTTTTAAAACTTTTTTCCTAAAAAAAACAAAAAACAAAAAGTCCTTGCTCACAGACTAGAGTCATGTTGTACTCGGTCAAATCATTATTCGTCAATATACCACGTGGACATCATGTTATATAGTAGGTAATTATAAAAAAAAACTTTTAAACAGTCAATTGTTTGACTTAAACCCACCGCCGATACATAATTGTCATATAGTACTCCTTCCTTTTCAAATTGTTTGCCCGTTTTAAGAGTGCGTGCAAAAAATATTGTACAAGCATTAATTTTTTTCAACAAACGTTACACCAAATAAAGATCTCATTGAGAAGAAAAATTGGTGTAATTCGCTTTCGAAAAAAGTTCTCATAAACCGTTATTTTTCGAGTGCAAATGCACACTTCCATATGAGGCAAGCAATTTGGAACGGAGGGAGTAGTTAATTATAAAAAAAAAATGCTTTTAAACCGTCAATTGTTAGACTTAAACCCACCGCTGATACATAATACTTCCTCCATCCCATTTTATTTGTCATTTTTAGTAGACCGTGTTTGGTTTCAATTGATTATATCTTTTAATATGAATTTCAAAAAATATTCAATATAGGTCTTATTTGATATTTCTCGATGAATTCTGTTATACAGAGTTTTTAAAATCATGAAAAAAATTATAAATTAAAAATTATAAGCGTCTGACCGGTGACATGATTTTCAAAAATTGACAAACAAAATGGGACAGAGAGAGTATATTAGTAGTATATACATACATGATGGAATCTGGAGCAAGATAAAATATTAACGTTGAAGAAAAAAGTTCAAAAACTTGTGGAATATATGGAACAAAACCCCAAGGGGCTATCGCAGTAGTTCATCGACTTGTCTCGACAGCGTCATCACCCCAAAGTCACAGTGTCATTCCCCCAGCTAGCGTTTTGTCCTTAAAGCCACCTCAACTCACGCAAATGGATGGAAATGACTATAGGAGGGAACTAGAGAGATTAATTAGTCTGGTTTATCGGAAAACTCTTCGTTAAAAAAAAAATTATGAAAGTAAAACTACAAATTGCCCACTGGGTACTAGTATTGGTCAAGTTGCATTAATTTTAAAAATATGCAAAGTGGTTAGATATATAATTCAGACGACTTCTTGTTGACCCAAAAATACAAATCTCCATGATGTTTTAGATAATTTAGTAGTATTTTAAGAGTCATCTGTTCTCCCATGTCCCTCCGCCGAGTAGTTATTCAGTGTTCTTGGAACATCTCCATGTGATAATCTACCGCCTTTTTTTTCATCACCACATTTTTACGGTGTTGATACATCTAGTGCTGAAACGCTAGTTCCCCGTGATAAGACCATAGAAGATCCCTTATGTGAAGCTTATATATATATATATATATATATATATATATATATATATATATATATATTAAACGTATAATTATCTGAAAATGAATAAACATTACAATAAACCCATCAGTGTTTGTAACACACCCAGTGTTGCTCCAGCAGTTAAGACGAGTGCTTGACTTTGGGGGCAATTCCTTTGGTTAGGAGTTCGATTCCCCACAGGGTGAGTACTTGTGCTAAGTGGGGGGCCGTGACTGGTGTGAGTTGCGTCAGCTCCCTCAGAGATTTGGGTCGTACAGTAGGTCCAATTAGTGGCCTGTTGTAGGGCTATTCCTCAGTTGTCTAAAAAAGAAAAAACATTACATAAAGTAATGGTCGGTGAAAATGTCAAGAGGGGAAGCTACTTACTCACAAATTAAAAAATTAGCTAGAAGCCAATACATAAATAAATAAGTCAATTGAGCGAAAAAATCAAGAAGTTGAATGGGCCGCATTTGGGAAAAGTAATGAACCATGCAGAATCTATGAGGAGTTAGATATAGTGGGGCCTTAATTATAATTATGCAGAATAATCCATTTTTTCAAGGACTGACTGCGAGCACATACCAGCAGTTGATGGTTGGCTTGTAACTTGGTCTCTAATTTTTATTTTTTTTCATTTCTCTCTTTTTTTTTGTCAATTTTTATCAGCAAAAAAATTTCATTCATCACATAAGGATAAAAATATTCAATTACTACAATTAATTAGAAAGAAACACATTGAGAGAGAAACGAAGACGGAGAGTGCACAATACCCTTCTACTGTTACGATCTCGCAGTTTTTCAATCTCCTCATTTACTAAAGCACTCCAAACAAAAAAATGAACCAAAACCAATCATAAACATTAGGTTCTAAACATAAATACTAACATTAGGTTCTAAACATTAAATATCCATAACATAAACATAAGGTTCCAAACATTAAACATACATCTATGTCAGATTGCTTCACGCCACTTTGCACCATAAAAAAAAATTACTAGAATTCTCCAAAATAAACAACACACAATTAAAAATGTTGATGCTGCAAAATCTTCATAACCGTTACGACACAAGATCTTCATACTTTCGTACTCATTATCTAACATTTTTCTCTCAAAATCTTCATAACGGCTGCAAATCTACATATTAAAACTCATAGGGAGGGGAGGAAAAAAAAAACACATTACCAAAGTTATGAGAATTCTTGAGAGGAAAAGTAACAAAACTCCCAAAAGACTTTGCATGGACAAAATGATGATTCTACAATCATTGGCCGAAGACCACTTATCTAGGTTGTCTGATGCAGAACATGGAGACAATAGCTTAAAGACTCTATCAAGGAAACATTACATGTAGAAGTAGGCAATTCAGTGATGTGCATTAAAAGGAGTTGGGCAACTATCTGCTTTTTTCTGATAAAAAAAAACTATATGCTTTTTTGGAATGCCTGAAATAAATTATGAAACTTGCAAAAGTGTAATTTTGGTAAACTACTGTAGCTTGGAACCTCTGCATCAAAATTGGGAGTGCGAATATCAATTTCCTTTGCGTAATTTCTTTCATTAGTACTATTTTTAATGTTAGTTTACCTCATTGCCTTGCTTTTATCAAATTTTTAGAAGTTTTTGGGAACTTTTAGTTTAAATCCCGTAGAAATTGTGAGAATCATATAAAACTGCAACAAAATACTACAATTTATTTACTCAATATTTTGACAACGTACGCAAATGCAATTGATGATCACGTTCGCACACTTTCAAACAGGATCCGGGGTGGGTGCTATGCGATAGGTGTTGTGCGCCCTGTTGTGCGGCAAAACTATGTCATTTTGCTTGATTTTTGTCCACACTTCCAAAGCTTCCAAGGGCCTTGTTTGGAGGAAGAATAAATCATTACAAAGTGTCTAAACCCAAAGTGCCTAAATCCTAAACCTGAAGTGTCTAAACCCAAAGTGCCTAAATCCACTATACCCTACCCCAAAGAGCCTAAATCCCCTAAGATTGAACCCCAAAATTAAACCCCACACTTAACTCTCCAAACAGGGCCCTTGGATATACTAAGAAAATGAGCAAAACGACGTAGTTTTGCCGCACAACATAGCACACAACACCTATCGGACGGCTGTATGAGCTCGATCCAAAATCACCCCCATTTCGTTCATCGATCGTTTGGGACTCACAACGGCATCGTCGGTGCGTGGTCGGTGCAAATGCATTGGTGCATATTGAAGGGTTCTCAAAAGTCAGGGCCATGCAACTGAAAACTCACTGTCATGATATGTGGGTTATGAAAGTTCGAAATTTCCAAAGAGATTGCTCTGACTGTTTTTAGTTAAGTAGTTGTCACTCCAGTTGCTGTTGCATTAGTGCGTTGTAAATTGTTGACAAAATTTGGAATAGATTTTGAGACTCGAAAGAGTTGACGGCCAAGAAAATTCAAAATCATCCATGTGCGCGCATACTTGTCCGCCGAGATAAGTCAAGAGATTTGGCTAATTTCCTGACCTCAAATTGGATATGTGAGTCAATTACCAAGGCTTCCACCCCAAAACTCATAGTTTTAAATACCCCTTGTTACGTAACTGTTTTTAGGCTCTCCGATACCGTTATACCCCGGTATACCACCGAGAGTAAAAATCGTCTGCGTATTGACTAGTTCCCATCACGTATCGGTCCGCATCCGATTCACAGGCATTGCGGCTGATACTCGACTGTTACAGTTTATTTAAGCAATACAAATTTATTTTTTGCCACAAAAAGATTTTTAAAAATTCACAACCGCTACACTCGATTTCCGTTATATAACGTTTGATATCACTGAAACTGTTATGCATCAAAAAACCATTATTTAAAACCTTGATCCCAGTGTACAGCGTTATGATTCGTGAGATTGGTTAAGAGACTCTACAATTAGTGTTTATATTGAAATAGTTTGGCTATAAAGCGTTCCAAACAGTAACAGTATTGTAGTTAAATATTTGTTGTCACCTGAACACTTGAGTTACACGGAAAAAAATTGTTCTAAAAAGTGTTGGGCTAAAAAAACTGAACCAAAAAATCGGTTTGGTTTGATGTTTTCCAATTATTGGTCCGGTTGGGTTTGTAATTCTGTAGAAAAATATTGGACTGGTTCAGTTCAGTTTCATTGAAGAAAAACCTTTATATATATATATATATATATATATATATATATATATATATATATATATATATATATATATATATATATATATATATAAACCGGTTTGAATTTTAAACGATTAAAAGTATTTTAAACGGTTTGAATTTTATAAAGAGAAAAGAATAAAAACACGAGAGTAGGAGAGAGCAATCTGGGGCGTCTAAAAGATTTTTGCATTACTGCTCAGATACATATTAGAGCACTATACGGTACTCTATTTGCACCCAAAATTTTCTCTCCACGTGGAGAGAGAAAGTCAATGGAGGAGGCAACTTACCAACTTCATCTTACTGTTACACTTTGCATACGCGCACACAAACACAGCCGTGTTTTGACTTTCTCATTTTTTTTAATCTCTCTCTCTCTCCTCGCTTCCATATAAGCATGGCTTTAACCATTTCTTCTTCTTCTTCTTCTTCTTCTTCTTCCTAATTTATTTGAGTTTTGGGTATGTACAAAGATACACTAGCTAGTTTCGGGTAGATATAAAATATTGTTTGAGCAGTACCGGTTAGAAAAGTAGGAGAAATCAGCGGAAACAAATGTTTCCTCTAAATCAATCACAGCAGTCCGTGTGATTGTGCAGTCCATGATGTGATCATGGATTTAGAGGAAATATTTGTTTCCACCGCCGGCGGAAATAACTTTTACTCTATAGTAATTGATTGCATTGCTTTGTGTACTTTGTGTTCCCTTGAAGATTTATAGTGTACTCCCTTCATCCCATTCTAAATTTTCCATTTGGAAAATAATCGGTTTTTGGGTTTGAAAAATTCCTATAGTGAACTCTTTAAAGGGAATGGAGGGAATAATGGTTACCGATTCTAGGTACTTATGCTCTCAAAAGATCGCAATGACTTCCATATGAAAGTTTTTTTTTTTTTTTTTATGAACTATTTTTAAATATGCAAATTAGATTGAGGGTGCATTCAAAAAAGTTCTCTTTTAAGTCTCACAAAACTCATAGCCGGCCCTGAGGTGACGAATTCATTGGTTCGCATTTCCAGTTCTATTTCAATTTATATTTCCATTCTTGTATTGATTTCCAAAATTGGATAAATTTCTTCCTCCGTTCCAAAATTTTAGTCCATATTACTATTCTAACTTGACCAAAAAAAAGTTTATATCTTGTAATGTATACGACTTTATATATAAGTCTTATATATTATAAGATAGATTTTATTTGATAGATCTCAATTAGTTTTATTAAACAAATTTTTGACATCTTAAAAACTATTATAAATTGAAAAATATAGAAAATTGAAAATAGTAAAAGTGGACTAAAATTTTGGATGGGAGGAAATATTTACGGTATTTTAGCATGGTTTTCTCCTACACAAACAACAAAAAGTACTTGCTCACTGACCAGAGTAATGTTGTTCTCGGTCAAACCATTATTCGTCAATGTACCATGTGGATATCATGTTATAATTGGGTAATTATAAAAAAAGGGATTTTTTTTTTTTTTGAAATGTGTCAAGATATCATATCAACAGCCATCTGGCACCGATTACAACGAGAGACAGGAATGAAATCAAACCACTAACAAGTGAAAAGAGAACGGCAAGAGGCAAACTAGGCCACCGACTCGCAGACACCTGCCTAAGCAGACCCGACACCTAGGGGACGGAATGATGAGTCCATTTCAGTCACTAGCAGAGAGAATCCCAATGGACTCCCGACTCAAACCATAATACAATACAGCGCAAAGTAATCGATAACAAAACAGGAATTACAAAACAACAAAGCAAAAGACTAACTAATCAGAAACCCAACAAATCACGTTTGGACCACCCTTGTTTTTTGGGCGATTTCTGGCATTGGCCTTGGAAAACACGTTTTAAACACATTGGATGGTTCGGATCGTCGAAATTTGATCCGAAAAGTAAAAAACAGGGGTGGTCCATACGGAGGGATCTATGAGGGAGTCCTTAGGAGATCATGAGTAATATATATATACACCCCAATGCAAAAAAGTATCGAGGGAGCCATGTAAAGATATTTTCACCTTTTAAATCATATGCATGTAATTGTTCCTAAATATGCGAAATTACATGAAGGCACATTTTGGTATAAAAGTCCCATGTTCATAGGATTTAATTAGGGTACCAGCAGCAAGATTACGAGAAAGCCCATCAAAGAGTATCTCTCCAATGGGTACATACATGGTAGTATGGTTCATTTGGAAAGTTTCTAGTACATGAGCTTTCTCTGGTAAATTTGCGGTGCTGCAGTTGAGTTGGTATTGAAAAGCTAAGAAAGTGTGCAATTTTGTTGCAGTTTTGGTGCGTCTGGTTTTTTGTTTTGCATCAATTAGGGAATATGTGTGACTTAGTTGTAATTTTCACTCCTTTAGTTGCTATCTTGCCAACCCAATGGTGCTATTTTTCCTCTTTGGGTCCTTCATGGCATATGGGAGAGACTTAGGGTTGGCCATTTCATCCGCCCCGTCCGAATCTGATCCGATCCTCGGTCCGAACGGATCGGCAATATGGAGATCTGTATGGAGATTCAATAGGATATGGGGATTTTTTTTTGAAAATGTTTGGGGATTGGGTAGGGGGTGGAGATAGGCATGTGCCCGCCCCGAATCCGCTCCGAATCCGTTCCCAGCTCCGTCTCCACCCCACTCCGCCCCAGAAAGTAGAAAGTATCTGTGTGCAAAACATTACTTGGTTAGTCTCTTGTATCAAAATAGTTTGAACAAGGGCATATTTAAGTTAGTTTTTTCAACTCGATGTCATTTGCAGGCCTACTAGTGTTCCTTTTATGGAACATCATTGATGTTACCTTTGCTGGATCAGAGAAGAAGGTTGGTTTGAAATACTTCTTATATTAGTATATTCTAGTTGTAATATGGAATGCAAAGATATGAACAATCAGTATGTACAAGAGTCTTATATTAGTATATTCCAGGGGCTTATGTTGTGTGGTATCTTCCTCTTTATCGTGCTGATTGACTTCTTTTTTGTATCACTATTTACTTGTTACTCTAGGGAAAATGATTGGCTCCTCGAAATCCCCGTTCCCCATTTGAAGTGGGAATGGAGGATGAAAATAAATCCCCGATGGAGATGGATATGAGTAAGGGGTTTGGGGGTGGAGATAGTAGTCTCCGGCCCCGATCCGTCCCCATGCCCATCCCTGGGGAGAGTGGAGGTGTCATCTTAGTTGGGATGCCCAAGTTTCGTGCCACTTTTCATGAGATTTTATTTGGGTCACTTGCCAAAAATCCAAAACATTTGACATTTTTATTGGGATAGGTTTTTGGTTTTTAGATTTTTGTTTAACTAGGAGTTATTGATTTACCCCGATACCCCTGTCAAAAAATCCACTCAAGACATCTGCGAGTCTCTCTCTCTCTCTCTCTCTCTCTCTCTCGTGCCGCTAGGGTTTCTTGTTCGACAGTGTCCAGAGCTTCGGCGCACCAAAGATGACAACGGTTGTCCCAACATCCGAAGAAGATCCAGCCCTCTCCATTGAATTTTAAAAACATTCTATTGTCTTATACTAGAATTAAAGGAGATTTATCAAATGGATATTGGACATAAAATTACTTACCTACCGACTACCAACTAACTTGATATCACTAATTTAGTCCGGTTGTAATAGAAGGACGGACACATTGTATTTAGTCCGGTTGATAATAATAGAAGGGCGGACAAACAAATCCAGTAGAGTCAGGAAAGTTTATGCCATGCCACATTGATTGTAGGCATCTGTGCATATATTTTGCAAAAAAAAAATGCATATATTATTTTTTTATTTTTTGATACTGGGATGTTAGTTTTTTTTAAACTAGAGAGGATTCAACTAATTAGTGAGGTCTCACTAATACCATCACAAAATTTTCTGGCAAGCCTAACCAATATCCTCACTTGGATTGTTGATTGATGAGCTCGCAACTCTCTAACTGAGAATATCTCATGACACCCATTGATGAGCTGGCAAACTGCCTAAATAAACAATAAACAAATGAAAGCAGAAATGAAATGAAAATTCAATTAGAAGGTCTATTTTTTCTCTTTAAGTGAGAGGTCTCACTAGTTTTTCTAAAATAGAGGGGTCTCACTCTAATTGTAGAAGTGTTGAATTTCTGGACACATAGGTCAATTTCTTATATCTGATACAAGATTTTGTTGTGAAATATAGAGAGTAAAAATTGGCCCTTATTTGCAAAATCACTATCACCATTTCAAATTTTCAAATTTGTAGTTTAGATGGAGTAGACTTTGTCCACCACAATCCCCCATTTTGTCCACCACCATCAAATCAAGCAGAACTCAAAGTCAAAGAATCAACCTCATCATCTTCTTCTTCTTTGATCAAACCATCAACTTTCAAATTCTCAACTTCATCAAGTTCCTATTAAGATACCAAAGATTACAGCATTCAAATTGAGCGTAATATCTAGAGAAATGCCATAGTTCACCCCCCTTCAAAGGCTCTAGATGCTCATATCAGTACCTCCAGATAGGGATACATATCATATAAAGTGCAAAGCAAAATTTCATTTGTTTGAAGTACAAAATCAATCCCAAGAAAGTACACCAACATCAACCAAACTTATTAGTGTTTAATTGCCCAGATGGCAACAAAGCAACAACCAACCAAATTCATCAGATTACAGTTCTTCTTCTTCTTCCATTCAAAATAATAAGCTTGCAGATGAAATGAAAAGTTACATGGAGTCGTCCGTGCAGTCTCTTGAGGAGTCGTCCATGCAGTCTCTTGACTCCAATGCAGACATTATTTTTATCCCTGGACCCTGAAAAAACCACATCAAAGGTGTAACTTTTTCCATGCCAAAGAATGAAAAGAGACATTACACGCATCATAAAAGATACACAAAGATCTAAAGAATGAAAACAGGTGATACAAGGAAGCACCCAAACCACTAATATACACTTCCCTAATTATTCAGCCCAAGGGATTAAAAAATAAGACAACGCCAGATAATTACTCCCATAATGATAGGTGAATGTGGTCAACCTTACCATTGGTACTATCTTATGTAGCTCCTCCAGGGTCATCTGGGCAAGTGTGGTCATGTCAACCTACACAAACATGAGGATGTGTAAGACTAATGCCAGGAAGAGATGGAGATAATGGTTGAAAAACCAAAGCTACTGCAAATAATTCCGTAATGTCATAATAAAGCATCAAAAGAAAGGTGAGGGGGCAATTGAAACCTGTACTTCCTCCTTTTTGAAGGCTTCTGAGTACTTCTCCAAATCAAGAGACTCCAGGAAAGTATCAACCTGCATCAAACATGCATTACTAAGAATGATGAACAACGGGCACCAAGAGCTAAATAACTCCCCATTCTTGACTATTACTTCCTCCATCCCCATTTGTTATTCCGGTTTGGGGATTCAAATTTGTTAAGGAAAATTGGTACTTGGGATTTTGGTAGGGAAAAGCTGGAGAACCAATTAGCGTTTAGCCACTCCTCCTCTCCCTTTCTTTCCACTCTTTAAGCCAGTTTTTCTCACCTTCGATGACATTTTCTTGTAGTGGTGACTTTCTACTGCTTTCACCATCTCATTTTTCGTCCTTCCTTCAGTTTTCTTGATTTCCTTCCCCTTATCACAACCATTAGCTTTAGAGTTTGTTTTGATTCTCTTCCTACTCGACCTGGTGAAGGAAAGAAGAACATGTAAGTCAGAGAAGTCCAGGGTCGCATAAACATGAGCCAGAAACATTAGCAGAAACTCCACAAAACATGCACAAATGCTATTATGGACATAAAGTAAATGTGATGATTTAGAACCAAAAGAAGAAGAAGAAGAAGTTGCATCTAGATTAGTTATAAATATCCATGGAGCTATTCATCTTCATATATCCTCTGTTCTGGAATCTCGCAAGTTCAGAAACAGTGACAATTTTGCAACTAGCTGGGGCACAATCAACAAAACAACACATACATTTCACGGAAATGATCAGAACTTAGCCATTGAGTTGCTTCTTGTTCCTGCCAAAAATAAACATGGCATGATTAGCAGGAAACATACAAGTATCCAGAACTAAAATATGAATTGTCCAATAACCCACATCTGACTTAGAGCCCTTTCCAACGAGCTCCCATTTTGTATTTCTAAGATTTAGTGTTTCTTTAAACACGACCTGTTCAAGAATGTAAACATAACTCATCAGGGAATCAGCTCAATGCTCAACCACTGACGTATAAATGCATGGTAACATGGTAACCTTGTGAGTCTTTGCAATGGAGTCGAATGCAACAATAAAACCTTCAGAAAACCTGCAAGTAACAAAAGTACATTCTAGCTATATATCATGATTAATACAATGGTAATGAGGTAAAAAATCTAAATCCGCAAGTGATAGAGAAACTAACAAATCAAAGAAAATATCCCAATATCCCAATCTACGGTCTAACCAACCTACAGCCACAGGTGATACATTTTGAACCTTGGTTGGATAACTCGATTCTGATTTATAGTCAAAGCAGGAGTAAGGTATTGCACTGTCAAGAAAATTATAGGTAACGAGTCCAATGAGTGACAAACGGACGCAATAATGACTTGGGAAAGCTCTCCATCTCCCAGAAGCCCAGATAGACACTTGAAGCTAAAGGGTTAAAGATGTCGACATCAAAATAAGGCAAATGTAAAAACAGCAATCTTTTTAACAAAAAGAAAGATGCCCACAGGCATTCTTAAGTGTAGGTAATTATGCAGAAAACTCTGCAAACAGCTGAGTGCAGGCATTCTTAGGTGTAGGTTATTATGCAGAAAACTCTACAAAACAGTGTGTTATGACACATGTTTGATATTGACTGCAAAACCAACATGTCATATAAGGTTGATGCTTTATCAAATAAAGATATGAAAAGAAGCCTTAGAAGTATTAGGCAACTTTAAATATATAAACTACAATAACATAACACAATCTCTGTTAAGGAAACCAAGGCAAGAGGTCAGTTATGGAAAGTGACGCAACAGAATACAAGACATCAGACCAGATGCAATAAATAAATAGAGAGAGAATAAAGATCTCATCAGTTCACTTTATGGACTACTTGAGCTAAAGGAGAGACAATAATCACTCCGGAAAGCATTTAAACTCCATGTATCTCACAGGAACACTGAAACAATAATAGCCAAGATATATAATACTCAAGATAGACCATATATGTGAAACAGAAATCTCTTTTTGTGTGAAACTATGCTCTCATGTGACTATGGAGACAGACAAGCAAAACACCTAATTTCTACAATACATTTTCACATTGTTTGCCATAAGATCAAAAACAAAAACATGTGAGAAGTTGAGCTGGATTTGAACTCAGAAATTAATTAGAAGATGAACGTATTTCAATCGGAGGTTAGACAATAGAGTAATAGACACAACATAGCACAATCACAAATAGACACTGCACTAACACAAGTACACAACACAGCCACAAAATGACTTAATATTGCAATTTGCACCCAAGACTTGGCATCATGCTAGAAGGAAACATAAGGGCAAAAGATAAAGATACATTGGTTCAAATTATTGTCCCTCAGCTAGTGCTTGTCATGGCCAATACATAAACAAATTTGAAGTACTTACTTCTGATCATTTGCCCCCCACCAAACTCTAACCTTCGAATTTACGAGGTTATCCCCATCCTCTCCAGAATCAGCTTCCTGACATGATAAGGGAGTAAGCTGATTAGAATTGGTTCAAAAAGTACATTGAATAGAAAACTCTAGTCTAGAAGTGCAGAAAGGAGTTCAAAGCCATGGATACAACTGAGGATGTAATTCTTGCTAGGTTCTCACCCAAACGAATCCATAGCAAGTTCTCTATTTCAAGTTCTGCAATTATTCATAAATATATTGACACCTTACTGCCATAAATCCGAAACCTGAGATACACACCCCTATTACTTTAGCAAATTACTACTCAATCCTAAAAGCAAGCATTGATGGCCAATCAAACATAAAGCAACTACAAAAACCTCTGCATCCTCCAGTAACTCTCATTTGAAGAACAGGTCAGCACTCACGGGAACAAATAAAACTAGAAAAGATAGTGCAAGTGTAGAATCTATCAATAGCATTAAATGTTAAACATGACTTTGCATATAGGAACTCGGGTTTTTTTTCCCTCTTTTCATGCTTTACAGGAAAATTTACTTTTAGCACTTTTAAGGCCAACCCAGAAAGTACTTTTAGCACTTGGCTCAAACAAGGCATGATGAAAATAGTTAATAAACAGCTAAACAAAATGGGTAGTCACTGACCCTCAACAGCATATCTACACAAGTAGGCAAGAACCCCATAACAACAGGACTGAATTATACCAAACAATTTGAAGTGAAGTTAAACTGGACTGAAACAAATGTGGCAATAATAGCAAGCCTCTAACAAACCAGATCTATTACAGCATATAATAGGGACAGTGAAATTAAGATAAGTGTGATGCACAGCAGGCATATAATATACATGAACTCTAATATGAAGATGCTTAGAACTTATAACAGGGACTGGAAAAGAGAACTTATATGTAAGCCTTGAATGGTAAAGGAACACAAAAGGAGTCCTAAATTGGAGGTGGTTGTGGTGGGAGTGGAGAGGGTGCTCATGATCTCAGCTCACAAAGCTGCAACCATTCATGCCATCTAAAGATGCGAACTGAATAATCAATGATATGGCTCTCTCCCCTCTCACCGGGGGAGAAATCAGCAATAGGAATACACTAAGAGTACACTGGCATGTCAATACACCAGCCTATCATAAATCATAATTTGTGATAGTCACTTTTATAGCATGCATTGGTAATTTTCTAGTAATAAAGAGCTGGAAACCGAAATATATATCCCTGTGGAAACTTGGAGGGGCTAATAATACTTAGTTCCTCTTTAGCCATCAGGTAACTTGACTGGGGGGGTGTCCTCTTCAAGGTTCCTACTTCCTGAAATGAAGTAATGGATTTAAAGCTATTAGTCTCCAACACAAAATTCAGCAAATGCACCTTCACCAACAACTAAAGATCAAACCTTTTCGCATTGATGCCTCAAATTTATTGATGTATGTTAGATGATAATCAGGTTCTGCAGATCCTCGAGACATTGTCCAAATTAATTGATTGAGCATGCCAATATACACAGACAATAGATTGTAACTAAAGTGGGTGTTTTTTGAATAGTACCAAGGACTGACTTGATGGTGGTATGGCGCCAACTTCTCGGATGGTTTAATCTAGATAAGCAAATGGGGATCACCTAGAGGGAAGATATGGGCCAAGACCTCATACCTCACTAGTTTTAAAGAGAGACCTCACTAAGTGAGAGCGAGAGCTCACTTAGTTTAGAAAACACCTCACTAAAAACACGTCACTTAAGTTCCAAATTATAAACCAAAATATAAACCTTAGTACCAGCCCTACACACAAAATGTGTGCCTGGTCAAAATATTACATTATTTTGCATCCGGGGTGGGTTGGAAGGGTTGTTGAGAAAAAGCACAATAAGACATCATATTTTTTTGTAGGATGTTCTATACCTCATGTTCATGTTCAGGAGAATATTATCTATGATGGGTCCTATACATAAAAGTTCCAAACAAATAAATGTGTCCCAATAAATTTATATAGTGGAATTAGATGCTTTAATCTACATAAAGGGCCTCATTGAATCAAGCTAAAGGGAAGATGTGGGCCACATAGAAAATAGCAAAACAAAGAGCTTCCAAACAATAGCCTAAAGATGGATGATTGTCAAGCAATTTAAACTGATACAAGTTGTTTTATGAGAAAAATTAAACACAAACCCGAGGAAGAACATAGGATATTTGGTCACCTTTTGCAATCCACTTTAGTGCATTGTGTGCTGCATCTTGCTCGGCATCCTTTTTGCGGTCAAATCCTTTGATGGATTCGAACCGCTCTCCAACAAATGACACTTCTGCTCTAAAATTGAACTTGCACGGCATAGACTCTACGGGCACGAATGTAGACTGATAAGCCGGTTTCCCCCAGCCACGTTTCTCCAATACTTCTTGCAACATTGATTTGTGATTTTGGTGAGATGGGACTCCTTCTTTCGGATTCATCCTATTACAGAAAGACGGTGGTGCCAGTGAAAATGTGATAACAAAAAAATGAATGAGAGAGAGAGAGAGAGAGAGAGGGCGAGAGAGTTACAAGAGGTTGAACTCAAACTAGAGGATTTCTTACTTTTTGTTCTTGCAGCTTTATAGTATTGGGAAGGGACGTCTGTCACGTCTCTTTCTCTATTTGTGATAATTAAAAAAGTGAGAAAGAGAAAGTGAGCAGTGATACTCAAAATTCTCCTCTTGATATTTATATTGAACCAAGGCCACAGTCTCTCTTTCTCTAAAACTCCATTACTATTTGCACAGACTTTGACCAAAATACTCTCCTGATCACATTATATCTAACTCAATTACTTAACAACACAACAAATACAACAACTGAACTCTTAACCCCTCAACAATCTTATCTATTATAGGAAAATTCCTATTAAGGCGGTTACATAAGATTCTAGAATAATTTCGAAAATATGCCAAATGTAACCCACTTAAGAGAAAAGGACCTATACAAGATTTTAATGAAAAGAGACATTAACCACATCATAAAAGATACACAAAGAATAAAAACAGCTCATACAACCAAGCACGCAAACCACTAATCTATACTTCCCTAATTATTCAGCCAAAGGAATTAAAAAAATAAGACAACGCCAGATAATGACTCCTAATGACAGGTGAATGTGGTCAACTTTGTTCTATCAACATGTTAAAGTTTTGCTTCATGTTTTGCTTTATTCACGATAAAAGTATTTTAAATATTCTCCCACATCTTAATAATTTTCTGGGAAAGTATTCTGTCATCTTAATTAATTTTCTGAAAAAGTAAAACTGCATCATGCATTATGCATGCTGTCTGTTCATCTGTGTAGGGAGAGAAAGGCATGAAGTCCTCTTGTCCTATGCCCCAAAAGAAAAAGTACTACCACGAAGTTGCTTCTCTTTAGACTGTCCCTAAACGATAAAGATACGGGTACAGAAAATGTACTGATCGCGATGGGTCTCACACGAGTGATCCGAGCCGTTCATTATTCTTAGAACATTTTTCCGAGGGGCCCAACAAAGGGGACAGAAAACGCATTGATCGCGTTCAGGGACCCACTTTTGGGTCCCACACGAGTGATCTGAACTGTTCATTGTTCTTAGAACATTTTTCCGAGAGGCCCCACCAAATTTCAGCTCAATCGGACGGTTAGATCGGTACATTTTCTGTCCACTTTGTTCTGTACCCGTAGAACTGTCCGTCGCTAAAAACCACAAAGTTGCTTCTCTTTTGCTTGTTGACAGATTCAGGCCTCGTTTGGCTAGTTTGAAAAAAGTAGGTTTTTGGTTTTTTTCGTTTTGTCGTTATTCATTTTTTTTTTTTTTTTTTTTTTGCATTTGTTAGTTTTCGGTCGATTTTTTTTTGTTTCTTGGCTTGTCTTGACGAAAGGAATCTAAAAAGTATAAAATTGTTAGCTAAACTTAAAATTTGTGAACAAAGACGAAAAATAATCCAAAAAAATGGTTTATTTTTGTTTATTTTCGGCTTTATTTAAAAAACTATTACTTTTCACCATAATTTTATATTCTTTGGATTCGTCTTGACGAGATAAATTTAGACACCACAAAATCTTGACGCAAAACTGACAAATGAAAAAAAATTTTGAATAAGGACAAAACGAAAAAAACCAAAAAACCAGTTTTTTTTAATTTAGCCAAATCAGGCCTCAAATAGTTTTATAGACTTTCAGGCTAAAATAAATTAAATGGCATTATCTTGATTGTACAACTTATTTTCTATGATATCAGTCTTTTAATCTTCATGAATTTCAATTCGTTCCGATGCTTCAAAAGGTCTTTCTTATTGCCACAGAATATAACTCTTTTTTCATTCTCTAATTTAATTGCCTCAAACATGTATTCAACTAATTAGTCACGTCTCACTTAGTTTTTTTAAACTAGAGAGGTCTCACTAATACCATCACAAAATTCTCAAATGATCTGGCAATTAGAAAGCAACAACCAACCAAATTCATCAGATTACAGTTCTTCTAGCCATCTTGAACTGCAGCTTATACCTTTGCATATTCCTTTCCAAGTTGACGAGTCCGCAGAGCAGTGGTATTACATCCTCTAACTGAAGTGCAATACTTACTTCGAAAAACCTTGATCCATAAAGCATCCTTTTCATGTAGCATTCTCCATCCCATTTTTGCAAGCATTGCAAGATTAAAATAATGTAGGTTGTGTAAGCCTAGCCCACCCATTACTTTGGGTTTGCATATTTCGTTCCAGGCCGCCATCCAACAACCATTGTTTTTTATCGGATCCACCCTATAGAAAACGCTGGTTACTCTTATCAATCTCATTGAAAACCCCATCGGCAATTTAACTGTTTGCATAGTGCAAGCTGAACCGTCTGTGTTACTGACTTAACAAGACTAGAGCGGCCCGCTAACGATAAGCAAAATTCTTATGGCAGAATGATTGGACATTTGATTGGATTTGACCTTTTTAATTTATCTTTTTTTAATATTTGGTTGACATGACACTTTAGTATTAAAAGAAAGAGAAAAATGTAATATTGTACTCCCTCCGTCCCATAAAATTTGGTCCCTACGAAACTACATGCAATTTTGAAGTTAAAAAATAACGTGCTTACGAAAATAATTTTTTAGTCAATATAGATCTTGTTTGATAGATCTCATCAAAAACTTTTATACAGTGCAAAAAAAATTAAAAAATTATTTTGGTAAATACATTATTTTTTAATTTGAAAATTGCACGTAATTTCGTAGGGACCAAACTTTATGGGACGGAGGAAGTACAACTTTCTATGTTAACTTTTCAAAGTGTATATTCTTTGCTGGACATTCAAAAAGACGGAGAGACTGCTTATTTTATTGGAGAAAGTACATGCACGTGTATTAGTTGGTCAAAGGAGTGGAACAACACAAGGCCAAGTAAATGGGATTCGGTAAGAATAATGATACTGACACAAATTTTGTGTCACAACCAATCACAACTCCACTCACATGGGGTGTGGGGCCCGCACGTGGGGCCCATGTGAGACCCACACCTCATGTGAGTGGGGTTGTGGTTGGTTGTGGCACAAAATTTGTGTCACAATCATTTTTGATTTGGTAAATAACGTAACTGGACAGTATCTTCATGAATAAGGCGAATAAGGCTGAGTTTTCCGTTTCAATAAGTCTACATACACGGAAAAATGACCCCGAAAATGACCCAGAAAACACATCCAAGGGGTGATATTCACCCAATACACTGTTTAGGGTGAGATTCACCCAATACACAGTGTATTGGGTGAATCTCACCCCTTGGATGTGTTTTCTGGGTCATTTTCGGGGTCATTTTTCCAGGTATGTATTATTACTCTTTCCGTTTAATTTTAAAAATCAATCAATTCGATCTCATTCATATCGTCATCACATTAAAAAAGCACGAGTTAGAGAGAGAAACCTTGATATTGTTATACGAGAGAAAGTCAACTTACCACGTTGGTCTTACACTTTGCACACGCGCACACCAAAAACACCTTTTTCCCGTGTTTTGACTTTGTTGTTTTTCAATCTCTCTTTTAGGGATGGCAATCTCGGCCGACCCGCCCCTATCCAACCCGTCCCCTACCCATTTGGGGAGGGGATTCGGAGATTTTTTCGGGGATCGGGTAGGGGATGGGGATTATTTTTAAAAAATTTCGGGGATCGGGTAGGGGATGGTATTGTCAGTCCCCTACCCGATCCCCTCTCCGATCCCCGCCCCTCCCCGTTCCCCGCCCCTCCCCACATCCCCGTTTACACACACACACACACACACACACACACACACACATACATATATATATATATATATATATATATATATATTATATATATATATAATATATATTTATTATATTATAAGTTTTTTTAAATTTCTTTTCCACGGTAATTCCACCATGGCAGTTGACACCACTGTACTTCACACCCGGCACACCTCACGGACTCACGGTCATAACTCATAAATAAGGAATTTAGGCATTGGCATTGGCAGTAGGCACATCCTATTCCTGTGTGTTGCAAATGCAGATTAAATATTGAATTTAATGCGTAATGGGAACCAAATTGCACAGATGGAATGGAATTTTGGCCGTGGGAGTTGAATTTAATGGGTAAGGCATGGACTAGTGCATGGATTTTTACATCCCCGATTCCCCGTGGGGATCCCCATTCCCCGCATTGGGGCGGGGATGGAAGTTAAAATAAAATTCCAGGTGGAGATCGGGGAGGGGATGGGGATTGATATAGGTTCGGGGATCGGAGATGGAGGTAGTGGTATCCACCCCCTACCCTCCCCATTGCCATCCCTACTCTCTTTCCTATAAATATGCCTTCAACGAACACACCCGTCAAACAAAATTCATCTTAATTGATTGATCATCTGCTTTAATATTCTCTCTCCCCATGGATGAAATCGAAGTCCCTCCGTTTTTCATCTGCCCCATCTCTCTAGAGCTCATGAAAGATCCGGTGACAATCGCCACTGGTATCACCTACGACCGAGAAAGCATCGAGAAATGGATATTCACCAAGAACAACAACATTTGTCCGGTAACCAAACAAGTCCTCTCCAAGCCAGCTGATCTAACCCCGAACCACACTCTCCGCCGTCTGATCCAATCTTGGTGCACCCTCAACGCCTCCAACGGCATCGAACGGGTACCCACTCCTAAGCCGCCCGTCAACAAATCCCAAATCACCAAGCTTCTTAACAACGCGAAATCGCCGCAGAAGCAAATGGAATGTTTGAAGAGGCTCCGATCCATTGCTTCCATTAACGAAACCAACAAACGCTGCATTGAGTCCTCTGGTGCGGTCGACTTCTTAGCTTCTCTTGTCAAAAACACTTCAGTTGGAGCATGTGATGATGGTGATGAAGTTACAAAACTAATTAGTGATGAAGCCCTAAGCCTGCTCTTCTCTCTCCAACTATCCGAATCTGCCCTCAAATCCCTCACTTTTGCGAAAAAACGGCGAATTCATCGAGTCGTTACTCGATGTATTGCAAGTCGGATGCTACGAGTCTCGTGCTTATGCCGTGTTACTGTTGAACTCGATTCTAGAAGTGGAGGAACCCTTGCAACTCGTGAACTTGAAACCGGAATTCTTCTTGGAGTTAGTGCAAATCTTGCACGATCAAATCTCTCCCAAGGCCTCCAAAGCGGCATTACAACTGCTGATCAACGTTGGGCAGTGGGGGAAAAATAAGGTGAAAGCAGTGGAAACGGGTGCAGTCAAAGTACTGGTAGATCTTCTTCTTGATTCTTCTAATGAGAAGAGGGTTTGCGAGATGATCTTAACTGCGTTGGATCAGCTTTGCCAGTGTGCGGAGGCGAGAGCCGAGCTGTTGAAGCATGGGGCCGGGTTGGCGGTCGTGTCGAAAAAAATACTTAGGGTTTCGAAGGTGGGGACCGAACGGGTCGTGAGGATATTGCTTTCGATCGCGAAGTATTCTGGGAGTGGTGTGGTTGTTCAGGAAATGGTGCAGCTGGGTGTGGTGACGAAGCTGTGTTTGGTGCTTCAAGTGGATAGTGGAAGCAAGGCCAAAGAGAGAGCTAGGGAGATACTTAAATTGCATGCTAGGGTTTGGAAGAACTCTAATTGCATTTCAATGAATCTTCTTTCTTCCTATCCATAGTGAAATTCATGAGAGAGATATGTACAAGGATACACTAGCTAGTTTAGGGTAGAGACAAAATATTGTTTGAGCAGTACCGGTTAGAAAAGTAGGAGAAATCAGCTGCTATTTGGATCAATTTTCATGTGTTTCTTGTACATATATAGTAATGAGAAAATATTATTTCCATCGCCGGCGGAAATAACTTGTACTCTATAGTAATTGATTGCATTGCTTTGTGTACTTTGTGTTCCCTTGAAGATTTATAGTGTACTCCCTTCATCCCATTCTAAATTTTCCATTTGGAAAATAATCGGCTTTTGGGTTTGAAAATTCCTATAGTGAACTCTTTAAAGGGAATGGAGGGAATAATGGTTTCCGATTCTAGGTACTTATGCTCTCAAAAGATCGCAATGACTTGCATATGAAAGTTTTTTTTTTATGAACTATTTTTAAATATGCAAATTAGATTGAGGGTCCATTCAAAAAGGTTCTCTTTTAAGTCTCACAAAACTCAGAGCCAGCCCTGAGGTGGCGAATTCATTGGTTCGCATTTCCAGTTCTATTTCAATTTATATTTCCATTCTTGTATTGATTTCCAAAATTGGATAAATTTCTTCTTCCGTTCCAAAATTTTAGTCCATGTTACTATTCTAACTTCACCAAAAAAAAGTTTATATCTTGTAATGTATAAGACTTTATATATAAGTCTTATATATTATAAGATAGATTTTATTTGATAGATCTCAATTAGTTTTATTAAATAAATTTTTTAACATCTTAAAAACTATTATAAATTTAAAAATATAGAAAATTGAAAAAAGTAAAAGTGGACTAAAACTTTGGATGGGAGGAAATATTTACGGTATTTTAGCATGGTTTTCTCCTACACAAACAACAAAAAGTACTTGCTCACTGAACAGAGCAATGTTGTACTCGGTCAACCCATTATTCGTCAATGTACCATGTGGATATCATGTTATAATTGGGTAATTATAAAAAAGCTTTTAAACAGTCAATTGTTACACTGTTTTCCGTTTGATTTTAGTAACTCAGTTGCTAAAATCAACCATAATTTTAGCAAACGAGTTTAACAGGTGCTAAAATCATGATTTTGAAATCAAAAAATGAAGTGGTTCCGTGTATCGTTTTTCGATTTTTTTCGCACCAAATTAAAGTACTCCTTGTGTACTTTAATTCCGTGTGAAAAAAATTGAAAAACGTTAAACGGAATCACTTAATTTTGTGATTTGAAATAGCTATGATTTTAGCACCTGAACTCATTTGCTAAAATTATGGTTGATTTTAGCAATTGAGTTACTAAAATCAAACGAAAAACTAAGCCTAAACCCACCACTGATACATAATAGTATATTAGTATATACATATATGACGGATTCTGGAGCAAAATAAAATACTACCGTTGAAGAAAAAGGTTCAACACTTGAGGAGTTTATGGAAGTAAACCCAATGGCTATCGCACTAGTTCATCGACTTGTTTCGATAGAATTAGTAAATCACTACCCCAAAATCACAATGTCATTCTCCTAGACAGCTATTTGTCTTGGGAGTCACCTAATCACCTCACGCAAACGGATGAAAATGGCTATAGGAGGGGGCCAGAGAAATTAGTCTGGTTCATGCCCACTGGGAACTATTATTGGTCTAAGTTGATGTATATTGAAAATATGAGAAGTGGTTGGATATATAATTCAGATGACTTCTTGTTGACCCAAAAATACAAATCTCCATAATGTTTTAGAGAAATGTATATATGCACTATAAGAATTTAGTATTTTAAAAGTCATCTGTTCTCTCATGTCCCTCCACCGAGTAGTTATTCAGTGTTCTTTCGAACACTTTCATGTGATGACCCACCACCTTTTTTCATCACCATATTTTTACGGTGTCAATGCATCTAATACTAGATGATTCCATAAAATTGTGTAGTAGGAAAAGGTGTCGAGGCAGCATTCCCAAGACGAGCAAATATTTTTCCCTCCGACCCTCTATATCGACCATAGGTCCCAAGGATGCAGATTGATGATTTGGAAGTTGCGCAACAAAACAAACCTACCATGCCATATTAGTAGAAAGTAATTTCTAGCTTCTTCGGCAGTCAAAAAATAATTCCACTACTCTTTTTTGATGAAATAATTCCACTACTCTATTTCCAAGTTTCCACTATTAGCATTTTATAATATTTAACAAATATAAAAGTCCTGTTTACAAAGTCACAAAAGGATTTAAAAAAAAAAAAAAAAGTCTGAGAGGACCATTTACTTCAATCCAAAAGCTTAAAGTATTACGTGGAATGGTCTCAATAATATATTATATGATCCCATATTATACCAAGCAGCATGGGATTGTATCGATAAATTGTATATGTACGGTTATTATAAAAAACTGCTTGAATAAAGTCCTTTCGAGTATTTTTTTTGGGCGATTTCTCGCATTGGCCTTGGAAAATTTTTTTTAAACACATTGGATGGTTCGGATCGTCGAAATTTGATCTGGAAAGTAAAAAACAGGGGTGGTCCATACGGAGGGATCCGTGAGGGAGTCCTTAGGAGATCATGAGTAATATATATATACACCCCAATGCAAAAAAGTATCGAGGGAGCCATGTAAAGATATTTTCACCTTTTAAATCATAGGCATGTAATTGTTCCTAAATATGCGAAATTACATGAAGGCACATTTTGGTATAAAAGTCCCATGTTCATAGGATTTAATTAGGGTACCAGCAGCAAGATTACGAGAAAGCCCATCAAAGAGTATCTCTCCAATGGGTACATACAGGGTAGTATGGTTCATTTGGAAGGTTTCTAGTACATGAGCTTTCTCTGGTAAATTTGCGGTGCTGCAGTTGAGTTGGTATTGAAGCTGAGAAAGTGTGCAATTTTATTGCAGTTTTGATGCATCTGGTTTTTTGTTTTGCATCAATTAGGGAATATGTGTGACTTAGTTGTAATTTTCACTCCTTTAGTTGGTATCTTGCCAACCCAATGGTGTTATTTTTCCTCTTTGGGTCCTTCATGGCATATGGGAGAGACTTAGGGTTGGCCATTTCATCCGCCCCGTCCGAATCCGATCCGATCCTCAATCCAAACGGATCGGCAATATGGAGATCTGTATGGAGATTCGATATGATATGGAGATTTTTTTTTGAAAATGTTTGGGGATTGGGTAGGGGGTGGAGATAGGCATGTCCCCGTCCCGAATCCGCTCCGAATCCGTTCCCCGCTTCGCCCCAGAAAGTAGAAAGTATCTGTGTTCAGTACATTACTTGGTTAGTCTCTTGTATCAAAATAGTTTGAACAAGGGCATATTTAACTTAGTTTTTTCAACTCGATGTCATTTGCAGGCCTACTAGTGTGCCTTTTATGGAACATCATTGATGTTACCTTTGCTGGATCAGAGAAGAAGGTTGGTTTGAAATACTTCTTATATTAGTATATTCTAGTTGTAATATGGAATGCAAAGATATGTACAATCAGTATGTACAAGAGTCTTATATTAGTATATTCTAGGGGCTTTTGTTCTGTGGTATCTTTCTCTTTATCGTGCTGATTAACTTCTTTTTTGTATCACTATTTACTTGTTACTCTAAGGAAAATGATTGGCTCCTCGAAATCCCCGTGGAGATCCCCGTTCCCCATTTGAAGTGGGAATGGAGGATGAAAATAAATCCCCGTTGGAGATGGATATGAGTAAGGGGTTTGGGGGTGGAGATAGTAGTCTCCGGCCCCGATCCGTCCCCATGCCCATCCCTGGCGAGAGTGGAGGTGTCATCTTAGTTGGGATGTTCGTGATCTGTAGTGATGCTGAAATGCTTAGGTCCTTCTAATCTTTGTAATTTCTTTTCCAAGACTAATGAAAAGAAATTGTTGTTCAAATAAAATAAAATTAAAAAAAAAAAAAAGAGTATCTCCTTAATTTGGGCAAAGCTGGCTTAAAAGTAAAGTCCAAGAAGTTTGGGCTTCAGGCCCATAAAAAATACTTAAAATGTGGGCCTCCAATTTTTTAAGACCCCTATTATTAGACCCAAATAGTGTTTGTCTAAGTTTTTTAATTTATAGATAAGTAATGGATATCAAAGTTTTGTAATAGTTTATTTTTGCATAATTATGCGTTTATATTACTTTATAATGGTTTTTATAAATACTCTCTATTCACTGACCTTTAGATGCAAAATACAAAGTGAGCCTTGTTTAATGAGTTTGATTGCTTTCGGCCCCTAAATCTTTGAGCCTGCTCTGCATATGAGTAGGGGCCAACTTTGGGTGGATATGCCTCCCTTCAATGATGGGGCCTACCTCTGCTGATATGGTCATCAACATTACATAAAATAATTGTCGGTGAAATGTCAAGAGAAGAAGCTACTCACTCACAAAGTAAAAAATTTAGAAGCCAATACATAAATGAAAAAGACAATTGAGCGAATAAATGAAGAAGTTGAAAGGGCGCATTTGGGAATAATCAATTTTTTTCAGGGACTGACTGGCTGGCTGCTAGCTTGCTGGAATTCTAGTAACACATACCAGCAGTTGATGATTGACTTGAAACTTCGTCCCTATTTTTTTTTTTTTTTTATCGGCAAAAAATTTCATTCATTACAAAGGTAAAAATATGAATTTGGCACAATAAGAAAATTAAAGAAACACAATGAGAGAGCCTCGGAAACGAAGACATAAAGTGCACAACACACTTCTACTACTGTTGATCGCATTTTCTCAACCTACCCCTCCCCCTATCAAGGTTTTTATGTTTTTAAAGAAAAAAGGAAAAAAAAAAAAAATACGACAACAAGAAGAAACAAACTGGATAGCAAAGAGCTAACTTCGCAAAACAAATGCTTGAGACACTACCAAAATACCACCCAAAAAGAAATTCAAATGCCACTTTTTGCCTCTGATGTGGTGACCGGATCAACCAAACACCACACTGCCATAGTACTTTGGACGTGCCATACTATTCTTTTATCAGAAATGCTACAGGCACTAAGTAACAAGTATACAAACTATTACACTTAATATACTCTTTTAGTGAACGAGTTTACTCATGTATACAATAATACTTGATATACCTGCAGATATCTAATATTTTGAATATTTCACATGGTCAAGATGGCCACAAATAGAAAGTAGAAGCTCCTTTAAGAAAAGTTGACTTGAGGAAGACCCCTGCCATATTTGAAAAGGTCAGGATCAAAGTTCCATTTTTATCAATAGAAATACTGTTTTGCCTAATTTGGTTCATTTTATACTCCTATTTTTAATGTTAGTTGACCTCATTTCCCTACTTTTATCAAATTTTAAGAAGTTTTTGGGAACGTTAAGTTTAAATCTCGTAGAAATTGTGAGAATCATATAAAACTGAAACAATATACTCCAATTTATTTACTCATGTATTGACAATGCAAATGCAATTCATTCACGTTCGCCCTCTGCAAACAACGTCTCAAAACAGGCCCTGAGTTGAAGCTTGGATGTGATCGCTTTACGTCTTTGAATGTTTATAAATTTTAAGAGTTTCTCCCATGTTTGAATTTTAAATAGTCCGACAAAAATAAGGGTGCATCTATAATTTTCATTTTAGACCTTCAAAAGTCAGGGCCATGCAACGTCTACAAGTACTGTAGTGAAAACTCTTTGTCATAGTTGGAGCAGGTTTCGTTGTACAAGTAGCACGATTGTTCTCAAACTCTTTTACGATGTGTACTGAAAATTCTCTTCATATGCAGAAAAGCCCAGGAGGTGCCCTTCTTGGGCAGTGTTGGGCCTGGGATTTAAAAAATCGGGAAGTGCTTTTCTTGGGGAAGATTGGGCCTTGTCTATCTGGACTAAAACCCAGCTCCATGGAAGGAAAACCAAACATTAATCGGTCATTTGAAAAAATGCTATAGGAGTACCTTTTTACTATTCACACTCCTTTTTTTGTTTTTATCCGTATGAATTTACTCAATATCCCTGATATGTAGAAAAAGGAACTAATAAAAGGATAAAATGATAATTTCACGTGAATAAAGACAAATGGTAACAAATGGAGTGCGAAAATTACTAACCTTTTTCATTTTTGAAAATTTTTGGTTCTTTTCTAGCTTTGAAGTTTGTGCTCGTGTGGATTTTTCCCTCATACAGTTCAAAAAAGGTGCTACCATTTTATTTGGGGGGAAAAAAAAGAGGGGTTGTGCTTGTCATTTTTGTACCATTTTATTATTCTCTCTCTTGGTAGGTATGGAACCACATATGAAATATGTTTGCTGATGGCCTATTTCATTAACTGGCTTTTTGGCTTTTCAAACTTTTTAGTTGTTATATGTGAAAAGAATGACTCATCTCATAAAACTTAAAAAGCCAAAATGCCAATGGTTAACTTATTAGTGGAACAGGGCACGTTTTGCTTCATTATTTCACATTTTAATTCACTCATACAACATGTTTTCAAATAATTGCTTGTTTCCATACTATTTTGGTGAATCTAATAAAGTGATAAGGTTTCTTTTGTAATTTTAAAATTATAAAGCGGAAGTGATAAAAACACTTCAAAGAGTGTCTGCATAAATGCTCCAAAAAATGTTGTTGCATTTCTTTTTGGGTTTTTCATATTATAAATTTTAAAAGGTCAAAACTTTTACTATATTACATCTCCATTTTTCTCTAAAGTTTAAAACATTCAAATGAAAAAATAAAAAATAATCACTGGTGTTAGCAAAGTTGTCTTAATTAGCCTAGATTAGGAGAGTTTGCTCCCATCTAAAGTCTCAGGTTTAATTCTCCTTGTGAACAACTATTTGGGTTAAGTCACTCACATGCATGTGTGAAACCGATGTGTGAGGGGTTGCAGGGATAGTCCGAGGTACGTACAAAATGGCTTGGGACACACTGCATTATTACCATAAAAGAAAGAAAAAGAGAGTAAGAGATTCATCACTGCTGCATGTAACAAATACTCCTACTTAATTCTAACATAGGGTTTACTTTTAGTAACTACTCTAATACTCTTGTCTAGTCAGCGAAGTGCAACCTAAATCAAATCAGACTTCACAAACCCAAAATGTTATACGTGGAAGTCGAGCCTTGTATGAAATTCTTTTTTAACAAAAAGAGTTCATATCTTTTTGCTAAACAGTGATACAAAACGGTGACAAATCTAAATTAATGGTATTATGGGTAAGTTTTCACTATGGTATTTTCAAAATTTTAGGACTACAAGTTGTTAAATCATTATATACAATAACTGATTTGACAACTTGTAGTTTAAGAAAATACCGAATCTTAGTGAAAACTCAGCCTATATATTTTGCATGAGCACCCATTTATGGTCGAGCCGATGTGCCCTAAACTCTATCTCTCTCTCTCTCTCTCCTCAATAGCTCTCTCTTTTGGATGGATAGCTAGAAGTATCTAGTACTATTTCTTGTCAATATTCGTACGAGTGTCTGAGTCTATGTATTTGCTCTCTTAAATCTAGAGCTATGTGCTGCTCATCTTGGATTGTAGTAGTGGTTGTTTGGAGATCAACTGTACATGTACATACATTATGGCTTTCATGGGCCAATTACAGGTTAGCCTCAAACTCAGGTAACTAAGGATAAGGATTGGACTGGATTGGATCTGTAATTTTGCTTTCCTTTCCTACCACTAAAACTGGCACTGGGTGTACTGTCGGGGCCGGAATTCATCAAAGAATTTGGTTACACAATATCACATTCTACAATTGTTTTAAAATCAGCCTTGCGAAGGCGATATCGATTATCGAATAGTATCATCAAAGACTTTTTTAAGAGAGATGATGTGAAAGAGCGGTCTAACATGTACTAAAACCCATCTCTCAGTAGTACGAGAACTCGAGAAGATATTGATCAAAGAAATGTAGTATATGGATGAGAGCTATCTCTTATCTCCAATTTGGTGACAAAATCGAAAAAGGAAAAGATGAAAATTAGTGGTCACAAGCACTGGTAGAGGAATCTTTTTTCTTTTTTTGCCGATAAGAAATATTTAGGTCAGATTATATGCACCTCGATTAATCTTTATGCTAGAATTAGAGGATTCACAAGAAATTAATCTCTTACAGATTAATTCCAAAAATTGAACCTTCATCTGTTATAGAATTAAATTCACCAACTAACCAGACTAACTCTTATGGCTGCATGTGGCCCTGTGGGGAGAGGAATCTGCTTACTGTAATCAGCTCAAACGGGCAGTTGATGCTTTTAACATGGGAATAAATGTACGTCGGCCTGAATGTGACGTTCTCTTCCTTTTTCCACCCGAGTCCGACTATGGCTACACCAAATGTAGATCGTGTTGTGTGAATTCATTTCGAAATTTCACACAAATAATCGGAGCCACTCAACTTATTTAAAATATGCAAATATATTTTCAAGGACCCTTGTAAAAAATTAGCTTATTCAGATATCGGTAAGGATTTGATCGATCCCTATCTTAATTTTCTGTTAGAAAATTGAGCAAATACTTGATCAAGGCACTACCAATATCCTACCGAGCTAATTTTTTTACAAGGATCCTTGAAGTTATAGTTAAACAAATTGAGCGATTTCGGTCATTTTATGTGAGACTTTGAGATAAGCCCACACAAACGCAATGTGCAATTGGTGTATTCCAAATGGTGTACGCATAGTTTTATTGTTTCCACCCCAGTTCCATTTCAGTTCAACTATCTAGGTTTAGGGTACCAAGGAAAGTGTCATTAGTTGCTTTGAAGTTAGAAGATTTTGGTAACCAAATAGTACTTCCTCTGTCCGGATTTCTTTGTTCCTTGTTCTATTGTAATTGGATAAAAAATAAGTGATATCTTTAAATTGGTATGTAATTATATGTCCAATTAGTTCTATAAGAAAATATTTTTCAAATTACATAAAACATTATAAATTATAAAATATAGTCATTTGAAAAATGGCATGAACTCCCCAAATAAACTAACAAATCCGAACGGAGAGAGTACTAATTATCTTGACAAATCATCTCCACCTAGGTTTACCATGGACCTTTCTTCCGAAGGTTGTTTCGTTTCATTTGGAAGGCCTCTTTTTTCGTTTTTTATTTTCTCAGCGAACATTAATATTTGGAAATTTTAATTAGACATCCTATTACAATATTATCCTTAAGATACCATCCTATGGGATTTGATTATCACTGGTTTACCATTCCATTTGCCATTTGAAATGCCCCATTCTTTCTTTTTCCCCCTTTTTTTCAATGTTTCCATGGACATTGAAATGACAATTAATATACTTGAAAACGTTAAATTCCAAAAGGACGGCAATTAAAGAATCGGAGAGTATAATTGTAAATTAAAAACTTAAACCTGAAAATTAAAGCTCCTCTTGTACTGAGTGATTTTAAGAGAAAAGGTTGGTTAAAAAGTGTAGAGATTTACAGAAGAAATTGATTCACTTGAAATGTATATACACCACTTGAAATATAATAATTGATTCAAGAGGCTATGAAATAATTGAATTAAACAAAATGTTGTGTATATATACACCACTTGAAATATATATAGTCAAGGACGGAGTCAGAAATTTCACTACGCGGGGACGAATTTTTTTTCCAAAATAATTTGCAGAGGCGAGCCTATATAATTTGTAGGAAAATTATTTTTTTTCTATGTAATACTAGAGGTTTTTTTTTCCTCTTGCAGGGGCGACCGCCCCTACTGGCATCCCTCTTGGCTCTGGCTCCATCCCTATATATAGTAATTATGTATGAATCCTTCAATAATGCATTTTGACAATAATTATTGCTTACAACAAATATGAAATGGTTTCAAATACATTTCCGTGTGGAAAATAAATTACAGATAAGACAATTTTAAACACCGACCAAATAGTTAAACATTGTTAAGGATACAGCCAACTTTACACTACAGATATTGAGAAATCATATCAATGTTGAAAGAAACTTCATACAAAATCTAATTTGGACAAAAGGCAGAGCGTGATTGGAGGGCCCTCAAAATTAACTTTTGACTCTTTGGATCAGTTTGGACCGGAGTCCCTCTCCCCCTTTTTTCTTATTTTTCGTTTCGATGTGGATGGATGTCCAGGTCAGCTTACGCGCACATCTTCTAATTCCCTATTCGGTTCTGGCCATCCACGCAGTTACATAAGAGTACGAGATTCAAAAGAATTACTTTTAGACAGCCGGTTCCCAAGAATCTAACTCTAGTCAAATTTTGTGGAAAATAAACCCATCAACAAATCAGACTCTTCTTATTTCCATTAGCTAATATGTGAGTTGATTTTAGCAAAAGATTTTTGCATTTGCTAAAATTAACCCACATAATTTTATGAGATTCCAATTTTAATAAACGGCAAATAAGGACTAAAAGTGAAAAGGGTAAATCTAAAGATATGCGACGCCCTCAATTTGTCTCTACTCTCGAGTTTGTGGACCAACCAAAAGTTTCCTTTGCACCGCCAAATCCACACCGATTGCAGAATAAAAAAAGTGAGAATTTTTAGCACCACATATGTGATATACATGGGTCCCTCTCTATTATGGCGACCACATATGCTGCCATTTGTCGAAACGAGATTTATATGAATTTTCCTTCATCGGTTGGTATGATGCCATGTTCCTTAATTAGGATTGGTTCAGATTTTGCAACGCGTTAAAGCATCGGTCCTTCAAATTTTGTCTATTATAAGGTGAATATTTTTTTCTATAAAAGATAAAATATTTTCGCGTATAGTTTTTACGTTTTTACGAGACATAGTTTTGGACCGTCCAATATCCATCCCGAATCCAAGAAATTGTACATCTTTTTGCAATGAATTAAATTTGCAACCAAACTTAGTTGGATTCTTTGGTAAGATCATTAGGTTGGATATAAAGATATATAATGGTATATAGTTGTGTACATGCACGAAAGGAAAGAGTGTCTGCTTCAAATTCTCCACCGACAATTAAAATTTAATTTACTGTTAAACAGATTTATTCCAACAAACTCTTGAATGGGAGTACTATGTTAGGGCCCTATATAAAATGACAATTTCTTTCTTTACTCGTTCATATGTCCTATTAATTCCTTTCCATGCAAGTGCCATAGCTGCCCTTTTTTTTTTCCCCGAACTCAGAAGTCTGGGCAGTTTATTCGAAACTTCGATTATTCCTCACGGGGACCATTAAAAATTACATATGTACAATTTTATCAAAAACTACTCGGATCAAGTTTTTCCCGGTCATTTTTTTTTATGATTCCTCGCGGAGACCATTAAAAACACATTGGACGTTTTGAATAATCAAAATTCAATCGAGAAAGCTAAGGTCCTAACTTGAAACAAAGTTGTCACAAGATTGTCTGATCCGTAAAAAAAAAAAAAAAAAACAAAGATGAATACTCCTTGATAATAATGCATTACTTTAAAGTTCTCGTTTTACGGGATGAATAATCTTTTTGACAGTGGCAGGTATGGTATAGGCCTAGTGGGGACATAGACCCCCCCACTGAATTACTCTCCCAAATTGATTTTTTGCTTTTTTGTCTCCATTTTTCCTTATAAGTTGTCCTTCATAAGTAGTTCTCCTTTTAATGAATCTAATATTCTGTTTCTGCATATCATTTCGTCCTCAACTTTATATTTTATTATATTAAGACAATTCCATTACACTGGTGATTAAAGATGTCTAATACGAAAAATAGCCACCACTTACTATTTGAAACTCTCTAATGCATAATCTCAAAAAAGTCAAAGGTGGTTAAACCATGGACTATGTATTACACTTTAGCAACTATTCATAGTTTTGACAATATTCTTATTTCTTTATCCCTCGTGTTAAAACCGTAACGCAATTTGAGTTCAGAGATTAAGGACTAAAATTTGAAAAAATGACAGATCTTTATGTATTAAGATTGCTAAATTCTAGAATTTAGTTATTGTGTATTAAATCACTCTTAAGACTTGATTAAAGGTTTGCTTTGATTATTCTTGTAAGTAGCTTTCTTGATAAATATGTTACCTTCTTATTATTTTTAGCAGTTTTTTTTTTTTTTGTGTGTTCTAGCTAGCGTTGATTTACACAATTTGTTTTGGATCGAGCCTTCATCAGTGATGATTTATATTTTCTAGCGCCACCATTGCTTCATGAATGGAGTTAGAAAATAGCTAAAGTGAAGTTACCGAAACTCCGAAAGGGCAATAAGAGAGGAAGGGCCGGTCTTATTTTCTTTGCTAAAAATGAAGGGTTGGTGTGCCATTAATGACCACATTGAAGATTAATGCATGAGCGCTGCTTACGGCAATAAGCACTGTGTACCTAACCATAGTTGGACTGAAATAATAAAATAACTTTTTTTTATTGTTTCTTCAGTGGGCATTATGGGGTTTCCTTGGAGTATACTTGTAATTTATCACAGTTGACAGACACACTTAGGCCACTAAATTTTTTATCGCAATTTAATACAAACTTATGTTTTGCTTTTGATAAGCCAACTTATTTGTTTTTGAACGGCGAAAACAATTTTTATTAATCAAATATCGAAGATACAAGATTAAACGGGACAAAAAAAAAATCAAAGCGAGGAGCGGCATCTCACCCAACGGCAATCATATGCCTCTCAAGACTCAATAAATTGAAAGATTGACAAGAAAACAACCAACCAAACAAACGAAAACAACCTGAAACGACAACCTACACCCCAACATGAAAAATCCAAACCGAAACAAAGAGGATCAAAAGAGTGAACTTATGTTTACTAGCTTTTTTCAAATGTCATTTTTTGCTTCTTTGACTATTTATTCCAAGTTTTTTTCTTAAAAGAAGAGATGGAACTTTTTTGTAACAACTTCTCACCTTGGCGTGCTAGAGAAACTTCATCAAAAGTTAAGAAGACATTTAAGTAGTAAGTTGTTTAATGATAACCCGAAGGTTCTGTCAACCCATTTAAACAGTCTATCTTGACAATCAATGTTTTAGATAGAGAATGTATTTTCTTACTGGTAAAAATGGTAAGGGTATATTTGCGAATATAAATCGTTGATTGCGAAGATGGACAATTCGAATGGAGAGTTGGCAGCGCCTGCCATTCCTATGAAACATCAGAGCTCCAGGTTCGTTTAATAATGTATCATAGGTGTTGCAATTATCTTAAGTCGAACTTTTTGCTAAATACGATACAAGAGGTTAGATTTACCGACCCACTTCTCGCTTACACAAATGGCGTTGGCATTTGAAAACGTGCAAGACAAATACATTAAACAAATTTTTGCAGCATTGAAGTACGATTGCCGGTTGCAACTTTTAAATATTATGCATGCAATGCCAAAATTTGGTTTGATTGCCATTTTTGTTTCGATCAAAACTAGAATAAAATGACCAAAGTAAGTACAAATTAACAGACTGGTAAAGTCGTATGTATCCAAGAGAAACCGTTCATGTATTCACCCAATGTGGCCATGGGAATATTCTGTGGAAACAACAGTACTATATACTAATGTTTGTGAATCACTTTTGGAAAAAATGTCTGTGAATAAAGTATTAATATTTTATCTCACGTTTCATGAGATTCTCTGTTGCGTCTTCCGTGATTATTGGGCCAAGACATCATAAAATTATTGCTTTATCCACTAACCCCACAAAAAAAAAAAGTTTAAAAAAAAAAAAATTAATACATGTCATTCTCTTACAATACATCACATAAAAAATCGTGAAAAGCTAATTTATTCTAATACCGGAACACTCCCTTAGTATACAACTTTCTTTTATCCGTAACAATCGTAAGACCTTGTTTGTTTGGTGGGATTTGAAAGTAGGATGAAGTGGACCTAAAATCTCATGATTGTTACCCTTTTTTCGGATGAGATTTGAAATTCCGCACCAATTTTTATCCCAATCCATACATGATATAAAATCTCGGGGGTGCTAACTTTTCGTGTTTAGTCAATTTTTTAATATTTTACTAATAATTTTTACTTAATGAATGGAGGTATACTCTATACTTTCAAAAAGTTTTAAAAAATAAGTCAAAATTTAAACAAAAATTATTAAAGACAAAAAAAAAAAAAACCAAATGATGAAACAGTGAAATTTTTTTGGGATAAATTCTCCACTGTATACATACTGTACCAAACAAAGCGAATTCATACACTCCATTAAGAGCATGCTATAATTCCAAGATAGTCCATAATAACACCTTCTATCAGGCCGGAAAAACAGGTCACTGATTTTCAGAACCAACCATGGGACCCAATCTGCTACAATACCCACTTTTCATAAATTATTACTCCGTACTACTTTTGTTGTCGAAAGTACACAAATACCCTTACTGCTTTAGGCAATAATGGCTTCACGGTCACAGACGTGCCCAGAGTTTCTGGTGCCTGGAGGAGATATAAAGAAGGAAGGAAGGAAGGGTACGGATTGTATACATAGCCATCTTTGTTTTTTTTTTTTTTTCGGTAAATAGTTACAGCCATCTTTCATTTCACTCTGAATTTCAGATATCCTCCTATTTCCATCTCATTTGGGAATTTCTCATCCAGTCGAAAAATCAAAATCCTCTTTTATGATAAAAACTTCCCATTTCAAGCTTCCACTGCAATTTACATCTTTTTTTTTTTTCCCTTCAATTTTTGCACACTCTAAGTGCTTCTCACTCCAATCCCTCTCTTTACATCTCATCTGAAACCCTTCTTCCTCTCACTCTTTATTGCAAGATTTGACATGGGTATTTCAAGAAACAGCCATTAGAGCTCACATGTAGTCTTTTCTCGGCTACTGGCACTTGGGTTTCATAGATTTGCTATGGATGTTGACCAGATAAGGCTTGTTATAGCATTTTTTCTCTCTCTTGTTTTAGTTGTTTTTAGTGCTACAGACCCTGGTGACTTTGCCATTCTTGACCAGTTCAGAAAAGGGTTGGACAACCCTGAGCTCTTGAACTGGCCTTCAAATGGCAATGACCCATGTGGTCCCCCCAGTTGGAAACATGTGTTTTGTGTTGGTAATAGGGTTACGCAGATTCAGGTGGAGAGTTTGGGATTGAAGGGTCCTTTGCCTGAGAACTTCAACCAATTGACTAAACTCTACAATATAGGCCTCCAGAGGAACCAATTCAATGGAAAATTGCCATCTTTTAGTGGGTTATCCGAATTGCAATTTGCGTTTCTGGATTACAACAATTTCGATTCGATTCCGGCGGATTTCTTTGATGGGTTGGTCAGTTTAAGGACTTTTGCTTTGGATTCTAACCCCCTTAATGCCACAACAGGTTGGTCACTGCCTTCTGAGTTGCAAAACTCACCTCAATTGACCACTCTTTCTTTGATGAATTGTAATTTGGCTGGTCCATTGCCTGATTTTTTGGGTAGTATGTCGTCCCTCACGTCTTTGAAACTAGCGTTGAATCAGATTTCCGGTAGTTTTCCACCTAGCTTTTACAACTCAGGCTTGCAGTCTTTGTGGTTGAATGGCCAATCCGGTAGGGGAATGAACGGTCCGATCGACGTGGTTGCATCAATGGTTTCGCTCACTAGTCTATGGCTTCATGGCAACACATTTTCAGGTAAAATTCCAGAAAACATTGGTGACTTAACTTCTTTGAAGGGTTTCAATGTCAATAGCAATGAACTTGTGGGCTTGTTACCTGATAGCTTGGCTGATATGCAACTAAACAAATTGGATTTAAACAATAATCAGTTTATGGGTCCTGTTCCAAAGTTCAAAGCAGTAAATTACTCTTACAGTTCAAACAATTTTTGTCAATCTGATGTGGGTGTTCCTTGTGCCCCTGAAGTTATGGCACTATTAGAATTTCTTGATTCTGTGAATTACCCTTCAAAGCTTGTTTCTTCTTGGTCTGGCAATGACCCTTGTGGGGGACAATGGTTGGGAGTTGGCTGTGATGCCAACAATAAGGTTTCTATTATCAATTTGGCAAAGTATAATCTTACTGGTACCTTGAGTCCTTCATTTGCAAATATAGCCTCCCTTACTCAAATTAGGCTCTCTTCTAATCATCTTAGTGGTCCAATTCCGAAAAACTGGACTAGCTTGAAATCATTGATCTTGTTGGATTTAAGTGGCAACAACCTTTCTGCTCCATTGCCAAATTTCAGTAGCTCTGTCAAAGTGTCCTTGGACAATAATCCTTTACTAAATTCTAATCAGTCCGAGCCAACCCCTTCGCCAATAAACAACAGCCCACCATCAACCCCTTCGCCAATAAACAACAGCCCACCATCTCGAGGTTCACAATCCTCTCCCAATAATCACCCATCTACATACCCTACTAGTCCTTCTTATGAATCAAGAACTAGTGGGGAAACCTCCAAAAGGTCTAAATTACTCGTAATTGCGGTCCCTGTCGCCAGTTTCGCAGCTGTGGTCTTTTTGGTGTTTCCTTTGTTCATTTATTGTTGTAAGAAGAGAAAGGATGCCTCCTCCCAAGCTCCAGCTTCTCTTGTGATTCACCCTAGAGACCCCTCTGATTCAGATAACACAGTTAAGATTGCTGTTGCAAATAACAGCAATGAAAGTGGTTCTGGGAGCAGAAACAGCAGTGGAATGGGTGAGTCACATGTCATTGAGGCTGGAAATTTGGTTATATCTGTTCAAGTTCTTCGGAAGGTGACCAAGAATTTCGCCCCCGAAAATGAGCTTGGCCGCGGTGGTTTTGGGGTGGTTTATAAGGGAGAATTGGATGATGGGACGAAAATAGCAGTGAAGAGAATGGAATCTGGTGTTATTAACAGCAAAGCTTTAGATGAGTTTCAGTCCGAAATCGCTGTTCTTTCAAATGTACGCCATCGTCATTTGGTTTCTCTTCTTGGTTATTCTATCGAAGGCATGGAGAGGATTTTGGTTTATGAGTACATGCCTCAAGGGGCTCTAAGCAAGCACCTTTTTCACTGGAAGAGCTTGAAGTTGGAACCTCTGTCTTGGAAGAGGCGGCTGATCATCGCTTTGGATGTGGCTAGAGGGATGGAGTATCTCCATAGTCTGGCTCATCAGAGCTTCATACACAGGGATCTAAAGTCCTCAAATATCTTACTTGGTGATGATTTTAGAGCAAAAGTTTCGGATTTTGGACTAGTGAAACTTGCTCCTGATGGGGAGAGATCTGTGGCAACCAGGCTTGCTGGAACTTTTGGATATTTAGCACCAGAATATGCTGGTATTTTTTTCCTTCTACCTTCTTTCCTATGCATTGCTATAACATTTTGCTTTAAATTTGCAGAATATGCTAGTATTATTATGTTTTCTGATATCTGAATTTGTTGTACTTTAAAATGATTTAACAGTCCTGGGCTTAGAATTACCTAAATGAATCGCAGACCTTTTCTGTTCTGCCTTTTGAATTTGAGTAGGCACCTATTTCTGTTTTTCACATTGCATTTGACTGTGAATAGAATATTTCAAGTAGCAGAATTTCTTCAGATATCTTGATTCTAGTTTCGTTAAACAACAAAAAATCACAATATTAGATTCTTTTCCAAAGTGACTACCATTGTCCCGAAATGGCTCCATTGACAGATTTCAACATTCATATACTTGTCAAATGAAATAGGCTGATTCTTTTGTTGACAGGAAGGTGAGGAAATAGTTGTACACCACATGCTCTAAATTATAGTACGGTAGGAGAAGATTTCTGTAGATTACAATATTTGAATACACTTCCTTCTTTAGGTTGACATCCAATGAAATGGGCATTATTTGTCTGATTACTCACATAAAACACATTTCTAGGAGCATTATAATTAGTATTTTGACAGCATCTTCCCAAATTCATAGGAAAAGCTTTTGAATCTCTTTGGATTGCTAAATTTACCGTCTTAGACTACAAGCGTACCCTATTTCAGAACATGTAGTCCTAAATATATTCTCTAGCGATAGCGTTTTTTTGCTAATTCTGGCTAATTTCAAATTCACAGGTTGGTTTATCATAAGTTTGTACTTTTCAACAATTATTCTGGACTATGTTTGAGTTAAGTTTGAAATGACGGTGACTTTATCTGTAACCTGTCAATTTCTGCAGTCATGGGTAAAATTACGACAAAATCCGATGTCTTCAGCTTTGGTGTTGTGTTAATGGAACTTCTAACCGGTTTGACGGCACTTGATGAGGACAGACCAGAGGAAACCCAGTACCTGGCGGCATGGTTCTGGAAAATCAAATCAAATATGGAGAAGCTTATGACTGCAGTTGATCCATCCCTTGATACCGAAAAAGAGGAAACAGTAGAAAGCATTTTGATACTTGCAGAACTAGCCGGGCACTGCACTGCAAGAGAACCAAGCCAACGTCCCGATATGGGCCATGCTGTGAACGTGTTGTCCCCACTTGTTGAGAAATGGAAACCGGTGGACGATGAAAAGGAGGAGTATTGTGGCATTGATTATAGCCTTCCACTTACCCAAATGGTGAAGGGATGGCAAGAAGCAGAAGAAAAGGATGTAAGTTATGTGGACTTAGACAATAGCAAGGGAAGCATACCGTCGAGGCCCACTGGATTCGCAGAGTCTTTTACTTCAGCTGATGGTCGATAAGAGGAGGTAACACTCTATTGACATTTGTATGATTATGAGTTTATGAGTGTAGATGTTTATAGCATGTTGTTTTTCTTGATGGCTGAAATTTGTTAGTGCCAACATATTCTAGTAGTGTTGCTTTTTTTGTGGATATCGTTCAAGACCTAAAATTCAGATGTTACGTGTAACGAACGAAATCGTGAATTTTGTATGGTATTTCTTTGCTGACTCTTCTTGTAAAATTCGGTATCTATAAGTTTTAGCCAATATGCTAATATTTGTTCGATTAGAAATATCATCTGTCGTCATGGCGTCTTATGTTGACTTGTATGGATGCAACCAGGACTAATTATGTGCAGTTTAACTGCGTTGGCATTTTATACGTTTTGCTAGGCATGAAACCCTTTTGGACTAGGTGTCCATGTTCGAAGGCATTTTGGAATTTTGGTGAACTTAAAATAATTTGTTCCGGAGCCTGTTAAATTATCCCACATTGCTCATCTAAGCCACCTAAGTCTGGTTAATAAATTCTTGAGATTACTCCACCTATTGTCAATTGGTTTTAGGTTGGAACCCTCCAAGAAATTGAACATGGTATCAAAGCTAGGTCTTGGGTCGCCTCATCTCACGTGGTCAAGTCTCCTTTGCCCGAGTCAAATCTCCTATTCTTCTCAATTCGTACCTCCACGTGCATCCGGATTGCACATAAGGGGGATTGTTAAATTATCCCACATTGCTCATCTAAGTCACTCAAGCCTGGTTAATAAATTCTTGAGGTTACTCCACCTATTGCCAATTGGTTTTAGAGTGGGAACCCTTCAATAAATTTAACAGAGCCATTGCCTGAGCTTCAGCAGAAGTCCCAGGAATAAAACTCTAGATACAGACGACGTAGCACTAACACTTTCACTGGAAGCAACGTACCGTTCTCGGACATGTATCGGAAACAGACAAGCTCTCTAGACACGTAATCTCAAAGTATCTTGTACCTAAAGTGTCCTGTGCGAGTCCGTCGGGTGAGTGTCCAAACCCCCAAATACTAAGAAAAAATATGGACACTTTGACATTCATATATATACGAGCGTGCGCGAGCTATGCCCAACGTGTCGCGTCCTCCATGTTTCGAAAATTTGCCTGACACAAGTAGTCTCCGTGGCTATACTATATCAAATAGCCTAGGGCACTACTGTACTAGTTTTTGTCGTGTTCTTTTGTGCGTCGGGGTCACATTTTGTGTACGTGTCGGTGCTACATGGTATACAAAAATCTACCTCGAGTGACCAAAAGGTTCAAAACAATGCTAATTAGTTGATATTGCGTTTTGTTAAGTAGTTATAATCAGGATCTCTCTCCCCTCCATCCGTTTGCCTCTAGATCTCTGCTCTGTTCCGTCAAGTGTTGTTGTTGAGCTCCGGGGAGGTTAGTCTTCAGCGGGAGCTCCGTTCACTGGTTGTGGGCTTGTTCTAATCCATGTTAGAACAAGCCCACAAGTATGACCACCTGTAAATTATGCCGACATGGCAGTGTCTCATTGGTGTTTGTAGAATTACAACTCATTCAAATGCCTAATTCCACATTGTTGTATATTCTATGGCCAATCCTTGAAGATAGGGAGAGATCTTTTGCTGTCTTTTTTCTCTCCCTTGGGGCTTATTTGGTGGGTGGATAAGATTTTTGGGATAAGAAAGACGGGTGAATAAGAGGTGGATCTATAACAAGTGGGAATCAGAGAATCAGTAAAAAAAAAAAAAAACGAGCTTGAGCTTGTGGGAATTTTTTTTTTTCAAAAGTGGACTTAGTGATAAATTGTCCCTTTTTTTTTTTTTGGTAAGTCGGTACTGATCAGTGATTACTCTGTTACACTTTAGGTCTATTTTTCTGATTTAACCTATGTTATTCTATGCAGACATGTGGACTGTGTGGACACCACATGCTCATGAGCCATGGGGCCTTAAAAATGACATTCAATTCGTCTTCCTTTTTACGTGTAAGAAACCCATTTATTTTGACCTAATCTAAGGACTAGAGAATCACGTCCTAGGATGAGACTCAAATTCAGGATTGTCGTAACGAAGGGAGCACCTTACCACTTAGGCTACCCATTATTCTCATGACCTTCAATCTTTAGACAACCAAAAATAACACCTTTTTTTTTTTTTTTGGTAAGAACAACACATTAGTATTTAATAAATCAAACAACCGGGAACAGATGTGCTTGATAGATGGTGGGTTATATAGCCAAGGTTAGTCCGGTTAGTTGGTGGGTCCCCACGCAATTTACCAGAGTTTGATTATTGAAATTAGGTCGCAAGAGAGTAGTTTTCTTGTGAATTTCTATTCCCGTTGTGGATGGCACGGCATACCTTTGATTGGACTGGAGAGAAGATAACTGAAATGCTCGTGAATTGGTCCGGACACCCTCACTGTCAGAAATAAAGCAAAAAGACAGATGGTGGGTAATGGGTTGGACCATTATGGGTTGGACCATATGAAAGGAAGAGCGTGAAGGGTTGCTATCAGAGGCCAGCAGATGTGGATTACGTGAATGCATGGTGATTAATTAGTTTTTGTTTTTTTCAAATGTATCAGATGGTAATTACCAAATTTTAGTCGACGGGATATTTCCGATTAGTGATAGAAGGACATCCGTAAGAAATACCTATTAAACTGCTCAAAACCGTCTTAATAATTGAACAAAGTCGGGGGATTTTTACTGCCCTTTTGACTTTGATTGGTTTTAGGCAGTTTTAATTATGTGAAAATTGAACCAAATCGGTTCGGCATCTGTTCATATATATACTTGAAAACTGCTTGAAACCTAAAATGACCAAATATAATCCTTTCTTTATTTCACCTTCCAATTGGGCAATTAGCTTCCTAAACCAAAACTCTTGGACCAATTTGTAAGGGACATCTATATTTGTGGGACATACTCCGAAAATTATTTTAACTTTTCATACTTTATGATTCTCTGGGGACCAAAGTAGGGATGGATTAAGAAATCTAGTCTAGTGGAGATACTTTATTTTTACTAGTCAATCCCTGGACATGCATTACTAAGTGCAAAAGTTTATACTAATTCATACCTTTTCTAAAAGTATCTAAAAATAAGCATAAAATCTTACACAAATTTAATGTTTTAGAGTACGTTTTCCACTGACATAGACAAGTTTTTAGAATGATGAATTGGTTTACTGATAGCTACTATCTTTTAAAATATGACTACACAATGATTAAAAATAAAGAGAATCAAGAAATAAATTCTTCGAATGGATAAACACTTTGTAAATTATAAACCAACCATACAACAAAAGTTGAAACATGGTATTAATCATATATATTTATTCGCGAGATTGGATTCAAGTGTTTATGCTAAATTAGTCGGACACTCATATAATTATGCTAGATATATAAGAGTATTTAGTTGAAATCCTCGTTTTGTGTTAAGGACACGTGGGGTCACATGCCACCAGATATATCTGTCGTTGGACCAAAGTCGATGGAACTCTTTAAAACAAACTTTTTTGATCTGATTCCCCCTCCTTGCTTATCAAGGGTGTCAAAATCATTTTGTATCGACTAATCCTCCAAGTACATGCATGCAGTCCCCTAATCCCACATGAACTGGGTAATTATCAGGTTTAAGCAGCTTCGCCCAGGGGCTAACTTCTTGAGAATTGAATCTTAGACTTTCTATTTAGAAATTTTATGTTCTGGCCTAAAGGAGTTGGCAACGAAAATCGATGATTCCCCTTCGCAAAATCGAAAAATCAAAAGAAATAAAAACAAAGGCTGGGGGGAAAACTGGTGTTTTAGAGTATCTCCAATGACTTCGGCTATTTCTTAAGAGGCAAAAGTCATGTTTTGACTTGCTCCAGTATTATTTGGTATAAATTTGGCAAAAGTGCTCAAATGATCCTAAAGCCATTATTTGGCCGCTACGTTTTGCAGTCGTTGAATCATAGCTATTGAAGTGTTCACATAAACCATTATTGGATCATAACTGGCTCCGAAAATGGCTCGCCATCAGAGGAGGAAATTCTGATTTTGAAGCCAAGATTTGGCTTTGCCTCCCAAAATAGTTTTGCGTTGGCGATGCTCTTTTAGCATGTAAGAAAAAATACAAGGAAACAGAACAAAAGGTGCATGAATTTTCTTCTTATTTTACGTGTTGGGCTTTTTCTTCAATTTGGTTGGAGATTGTTAGCATTGGTCCAATCTTTTGTCCTGGACCTCAATAGGGCTCATATCGGTAGGCCCAATCATTTATTTGTTAGGCTATGGAATTGATCCAGTTGGGTGTGGGCTTGGTCCAGTCCGTCCCAAAAAACTAAGTGCCAAAGCTCAATCGGTATTGGCTTCTTGATGGGATAAGACCCAATGCCACAGCCCACCACAAACAAACAACAAACGCATTACTTGATCCCCAAGCATCGTCTAAATATACAGTGTTTCGAAACACGGGCACGTGGTGCTCCGAGTCTCTTTAACACCATGTATTCTTCTACTGCGATTGAATGTATCGACTCTACATAAACGGGTGAGGTTGAATCCGTGCTCCTGGGCTATTAAATAATTACTAGCAAGCAACAATCCCTTCGATCACGTGGTGTTCCGTGTCAGTTTAACTCCACGTAAATGGATCGACTCAACATAAATGGGTGAAGTTGAATCCGTGTTCCCGGACTATTGAATAATTACTTGCAAGCAACAATCCTTTCCCTACAAGAATTTCTGGAACCAACTGAAATTTACTACTTAATCCCCAAAACCCTCTTCATAAATACTCTCTCTTCCTCTCACACGGTCTCTGTAACAGTAACAGAGTATCCACACGTCTCTCCATCTCTGTGAAGATGGCGGAGGACGGTGGCAAGATTTTCCCTGTAATTTTCTCCGACGGCGAGCGCGAAGTTCACATGGGCAATGTCAAGATACAACCGTCAACCGACTTCAAGACCTTCCAAGAAAGTCTCAGCGACAGGATCGGAATCTCCCAAAACCAGATTAACGTCTACGTAACAGACGAACGACGGCGGATTCCAGTCAGCAAGGCCAACTTCGCCGCCGCCATCGCAGATCAAACAACCGGCTTTTCCTTCCTCGTCGTGCTGAAGCGGTCGAGGAGGGGTAGTGCTAGCCGGAGGTCGCCGAAGCCGAAACTGGGTGGGTTCCGATTCGGCGATGGAATGGCTCCAGTGCCCGAAAATTACCGTCTGCTCCGGCGAGACCATCCTGGCGTGATCAATCCGTACGGTTATGACCAGATTTCGGCGTTGGAGTACGCGGATTTCAGCGAGAGGTTTAGGAATTTGGAGATCCAGCGAGAGAATTACGCGAGGACGATGAGGAATTTCGATTTGAATGCGATTAGCCCAAATGGAAATGTTTTTAGGGCTTCGTCGACGGCGGCTGAGAAAGACCTGTTTTGCGAGGAGTGTGCCAAGGCGAGTACCGAGGGCGCAAAGGCGCCGTTTCATCACTGCGTGTTCGACGCCGTCGTTGTAGGGTTCCGATCGACGGCGGGTCCGGTTGCTCGGCCGCGTCAAGCTGTTTCCTCTCATCGATTGGCTTGTTGAAGAAGCTCTTCCCATGGGGTCAGAGGAATTTTTTAGATTTTTTTTTTCTTTTGTGCATTTTTAAGAAATCAAGGAGGGTGGGGCACTTGGTACCCCGGATTAGAAGGTAACATGGGGTAAAAATACGTGATTTTTGTGCAAATCCAGAATTTGTACCTAGTAGGGTCAAATACTTGGGTTCATTAATAATTTGATCGATGAAGTAGAACATTTGAGATGTTCTCTAACAAGTCGAATCCATTGGGTCAAAATCTAGCGAAATCGATAAGGAAAACATTATGATACGTGAAAAGTATCCCAAAATAGTCCAATTTCGGAGATACTTTTTATATAGTTTGCTATACCTACAACGACAACTATTCTATGTGATTTTTCATTCGAAGAGGGCTAGTGGCTTGTTTGGCTAAGATAAAGGAGCAGACCAAGGTGAGGACAAATGTGTCGTGGGATAACAATGGAGTAATATTTGTGATACAGTTACTCCTTCGGTCCATTTTGTAATTGTGTTGTTTTGTAAATTCAATTTATTAAAAAAATATTATCGTTATATATTTTACGTTAATTTTTATTTCCATTTTATACTTTTTACATCAATTTTTACCTTCTTCACTTTTCAAAATTATCTTCCACTTTTACCCATTAAATCTTTACCCACTAACTTTTCAAAGTTCAAAATGATAATTGTACAAACTTTTACCATTAACTTTGCCAAAAACACATTTATTAAAGGACAACCCAAAATAAAAATGTCACTAAAAAAGGGACAAAGGGAGTATAATTTGTGATATTCCCTCCATCCCAATCTTTAATTAGTCCCAAACATCACTTTTTGTTGTTTTAAATTTTTTGTACCATTTCAAAACTAAGGGGGTATTAGCTAATGAAATTTCACTTTTACCATTTGGTTTTTAGAGTAAGCACATGAAAATGATAATAAAGAAAGAGACTTTAAGAGTCCTTTTTTTTTTTTTTCCAGAAATCAGAACACAACTTATAATATATCTATATTACAATACAAAGCGATTTTTGTTCCCGTGATCATATTACATTTTATCCGTCTCTCTGCCAACTCACTCTCCCTCTTTCAAACCACATTCTCTCTCTCTCTCTCTCTCTCTCTCTCTCTCTCCCCTTTTCGAAATTCAAACCACATTCTCTTTCACTACCTCCTCTCCTTTCTCTTCTCTGAAATTCGAAGGACCATAAAAACTAGGGACGGACACGAGCATTGATTACTCAAGTCGTGCCTTCAGGTATGGGCACGCACTAGAGATACTACTATAGAGAATCCTTGATCGGGGCAGTAATAAAGTTCGAGTATAAAACAAGGGTGCTGATTTTGGGGCTTCCTTTTTTGATGTAGGCATTCCAAAATTAAATGAAATTACAAAACTACCCTTTTTAAGATATAAAAATTATTGGAGACACTCCACTCCCAAATTATCTCCTCATTTACTATGATACTCCAAACGGAAAAATGAACCAAAACTAAACATAAAAATTAGGTTCTAAACATAAACATTAACATTAGGTTTCAAACATTAAACATCCATAACATAAACATTAGGCCCCAAACATTAAACATCCATTTATGTCAGATTGCTTCACGCCACTTTGCACCAAAAAAAAATATATATGCTAGAATTCTCCAAAATAAATAACACACAATTGAAAATGTTGATACTGCAAAATCTTCATAACAGTTGCAACACAAGATCTTCATATTTTCCTACTCATTATCTACCATTGTTTCCTCAAAATCCTCATGACGATTGCAAATCTATATTTTAAAACTCACAGTGAGACAAACAAAGCACATCACCAAAGTTATGAAAAATC